>CM076979.1:20471925-20764425 GCA_039105355.1 Benthosema pterotum
CAATTCTGAAAAGTCTTCGACCTACCAATTACTGATGTATTGACCGACACAAAAAATATTTTTTTAATTTAACCACTTCCTATAAGAAAAAAAGAAGTTATAACCCTTTGACAATCGTACAACTTACCTAACTGAATCATTGTGTGGTCTTGTATATCTACTAGATGTATTCTACTAGATAAATCTATTTTAAAAGTTTTTAATATAAAATTGTTAAAAACATATCTGTATTAATGGCCATATATATACCGCTATCGGGCGGACCGATCAGTCAGGCTCTGCTCCATAGTATGATGATGGTGTATAAATATAAAGCTTAACACAACCACTATTAGCAGTTGGAGAACAGTACAGTAAGGGAGGAAGTCTTCAACTGTGTTTTGAATCTGTTTGAAGGGATCACGGACACATAGCAGTAGATATGTTGAATGTATACAAAAGATATCAAGTAAATGCCAAACAAAATGTGAAAGAAAAATGTGAAAAGCTGAAGATGACTTATAAACATGCTACATTATACATATATACGCAATTTGCCCATTATCCTTCCCCTGGTAACACATTTATAAAGCTGGTCAAAAAAAAAAATACAAGCAAATGCTGTAGCTCCTGTACAGTAGTGCATTTATCAGGTCTAAGCTAAGGTCTAAGTCTCAACTTGCATATAGCTTCCCTTTTATAAGATGCTGTAAAGATAAAATATACATATATTATATTTTTGTGAATACTGTAAATAACGCAAAATTGTATAAGTCAGAGTATGTGCAAAGTTTCCTTTCATCTTATTTTTGTTTATTTTTTATTTTTTACTTTTGGACAGGACTCGTACATATTGTATAGTTTCATGCATATTGACTTGGCAACAAGCCATTTGCCTGAGTTTTAATCAGTACAACTACAGTATAATGCTGGATAGTAATAATAACCTTAGAAAGTGAACTAAGGTATGTATTTGCTGTTGAATCATATATTGTCCTGTCTGGGTCCTATGCCACTAAGGCCGGTTTTAAACTGACAGCAAAATCTAGCCTGAATCAAATCTGTGTCACTTCAGTATAGAAATCTGATTGGTCTAACCGGTCACATGGCTCACTTTAACGAATCAAATTCCAGGCTCAATATGTCTCAGATCTGATTTGGGCTGGATTTGTCTGGCAGTGTAAATCAGGCCTAATTGACATCCTGCCAGTTGCGTTCTGATTCAGGTCCATTTATGAAAAGTAAAGTGTTTTATTTTGTACAGATTGATGCAACATTATGGAACATTTATTGCATTGTAAAGCCATTCCAAAGGTTGACAGATGTGTAGTATTAGTTCAGTTTTACTGTCAGTTTCATTGTCTGTTGGGTGCTAACAGTCTTAATGAATAAGCTTTAGCCTGCCCACTGTCATGGAAGATATACCGGTATTTTTCATTTACTTCATAGGTTCATAGGTCATTTGGATTATCCCACCGTCATAGAATAACGTGAATGTTTATAATTGTGCCTTCCTCGAATGAGTCAGTATTCTTGGGAGATTAGTGGGACAAATTGGGACACTTTTGTTGTTTTTTTGGTCATGGAGAGAAAAGAGAGGTGGCTCATTATCTACCAATTTTCTTTGCAGCCGTGGTAAGGAGCAAAACTTAAAAAAGAATGTACATTATCTCAAAGATTTTATTTTATGTAAACCTGTATAGACGTTTTTGGAGAGGGAACAGATTATAAATCTATATTTGTGTATAAAATTATATTTTGGAATATATTTACCAAGAGAATTGTATTGTCTATTTGTAAGTACTGTGAATTTTGGATTTTGTCATGAGTAACATGTATTTGTTTAAAAAAAAAAAAAAGAAAATCATTTTCATGAATCATTTCATGACACATTAAGTAAGCAATGGTTTCATTACTCTCATCCGATGTACAATGTTCAAATTTCAGATTTGCATTCCTATTTTCCTGAGCGCTGAATCTTAACACAGATCTTTTCAGTTATGTTTTCTGATTACTCCTCTAGTCATGTTTAAGTTGGGTGGAGCTACGCTGATCTCAAAAACACCTCTGAGCTAATAAGACCATAAACGTTGTAGCTAGCAGATTGCTACATTTTTTGGATTTTCTTTCTGCGTTTTACTGCTGTTTCATTGCAAAAACAGCAAGGACCATAGCAGCCTGGAGAGGAGATGTAATGTCATCATCCAGAGTAAATAAAAACACATATATGAGTGTTCTGGGCCTTCAAATTTAAAATTTACAGAATTTTTGTTTTTAAATTGTAGTTAGTGAGAACTTTATTGAAGCTATAAATGTTGGCTGATGTGTAATGAAACAGGCATGTCATTATGTAAATGCTTTACTACTACCAAGCAAATAGTGTTGCTTTTCTAAATTGACTTCAATGTGTGTGTGTGTGTGTGTGTGTGTGTGTGTGTGTGTGTGTGTGTGTGTGTGTGTGTGTGTGTGTGTGTGTGTGTGTATATATATATGTATATATATATATATATATATATATTCAGCAGCTCATGCATGATTGAAGTTGTGGTTGCGTTGGATTTCACCCTTGTATAGTGTGCTTACTAAAATATTATCATACAGTATGATATGATACGCTATGGTATAGGTACTGTTACTGTACCATTACTACATTAATATATTTTGATTATCTATCTTACATTCATATTTTACATTACGGAAGATAAGCTACAGTAAAATGAACTGTGCATTGTCCTGATATTACAATATCATTTGGGAAATTGAATTTAGAAACCATGATGAATACTCATATGGCGTATCATGTAAGAATCTTTTCTCCACAAAACTATATATTAATTCCACCACAGGGACTCTTCAGTGATAATCCACTTCAGGCTGTATTGATAAGACAAATAATGTTTAAAATACTAAAGGGAGAAAACAACACAGTATTTCTTTTTCCACCAAGTTTGTCCAAAATAATAAGCTATGTATGTAAGCACTCGTGAACAATGAAGAATGCTCTACGCAACCTGTTTTGCAAAGATTTGTTTTTTTATGTAATATATCTCATTTTATGCTGGGGCTAATATGACCCTGTAGGCTAGACTACTATATGGGCGATACACCACGCAATTCACCGGTTAATTGAATTCAATCAACCCCCGAATCCACCTCATGTTTTAACCAGACCCACATGTATCCTGAGGAAAGGTTGCGTTATTGTTGCTCTTGGAAAATAACAACATACAGTAGAGCAAACATTGATGATGGAAACGGCTTGGTGGAACATTCTGTCTCTTGCAGTGTAGAGGGATGCCATAACTTATAATCAGTGGTTACTGTGGGTTATGGTTCTTCCTTGACATTCCTATAGTTTAGTGGCTTCTCTTATCGACTGTGGTAAAATAATCTACATTGTGTAACTCCCTATATCCTGCCATGCTGTACAGGGCTGAGCTCTGGGTTTTACTTAATGGCTTCGATCCAATCGTATGAGAACATTAAGAGTTACTCGTTTATTTTAGGTGTCAAACACAATTCATGACAATTGGTGTGCATATGTGTCTACTTAGATGAGTTGTAGGATTTACTTTATATAATTCTCAACCGTTATCGTCCAATAAGTATTTTAATCTACCATTAGTTCCGCAGTTTTTGCAAAGGGCACAGAAAATCCTCAGTGTTAGTTAATCAGTTTGTAAGTTTATCCAAGAGGGTACAGAATGTGACCAAATGGGCCATTTGGTTACATATGTTTCACTCTGAGTTTAACTAACACTGAGGATTTTGCAGTGTAGTACTGGAGTAGTCACTGATAGATCCTTTTGAGGGGCCCTGTCATTATAGTGCCTATAGGTGGTTGGAGTGAACTGAAAACAGCTGTATTTAGAGCACAAATCCATGTGCTTGCAGTAAAATAACCGCCACAGACATTGATTGTAGTTTTATTTGTTTTGTTACCATTTGACTACCTCGTTTTTTTCTGTGAAAGTGTACTGTGTGTGGGTGTGTGTGTGTGTGTGTGTGTGTGTGTGTGTGTGTGTGTGTGTGTGTGTGTGTGTGTGTATGTGTGTGCGCGCGCGCTTGCGTGCAAGTGTGTGCATGTATGCACAAGCACGCTCGTACATCTGGGGGCATATGTTTATATGTATGAATGTTTAAAATAGAGAGTTTATGTTCATTTTACTCAGATCATTATGATTTAGAATGCGGTAATATGAGCTGAGCACCTACAGTCTGTGTTTTTCATATGCTTGTATTAATGCGTGTTTGCATTGATTTTATAAACTCCAATTAGACAATGAAGACTTAGACCTTTTCTCTGACACCAGTAATACCCACTGCAGGGCAATGTAAATGTGTCAGCCATTGATTCATTTGATTTTGTAAAACTTTTCATAATGCTGTAAATACGCATGACATTTGTATATCTTTTATGCCCAATAAATTCTTATAATTAAGTTTCTTGTTTTTTGTGAACGGGATCAATAGGCCTCTATACACATGAATATAACTGACTGACAACACTAGAGGGTCATTCACTGACGATGTGAATCGCATCCGGCAGATGTAGTCCAGCATCGATTGGCTAAACAACAAACTAGACACACACAGATACACGCATACACACAGTATAACAGATCATGCAACAAATACTGTATCACAACGCAAAATAATGTATTTGCATTGTGATCAGCCTTATAGAGGGTTGTGACCTAGGCATATTTGGCTTGTGTCTGTTACGGTTTGTCTTCATCACCTTCAGACGTTGAAATGCGAGGATATCTGGCAAGCAGCAATGATATGCCATGACAGGGTTGATGATGATGATGAATCGTACTGTGTGCCGTGTAGATATTTTCGGCCTGGGATTTGTTTTAGAACAATGAGCTGTAATAATGATGTGTTAAGTCTAGCCCTGCCGTAATGAAGTCATGACTCTGTTCATTGGTGAGGTCATTACATGATGCAGACCATGTGCACCTCTGGCAAGAGATGTTGGGGAGGCTGCCTAGACGTGTGCAATTACATACGCTCCTGGGCAGCACACTTGGCTGTGTGTGTGTGTGTGTGTGTGTGTGTGTGTGTGTGTGTGTGTGTGTGTGTGTGTGTGTGTGTGTGTGTGTGTGTGTGTGTAGAAGTGTGCGAGTAAGCGTACAAACATTCCTAAGTTCATCCCTCCCCTGTTTGGGAGTTGTTCCATCTTTGTTTTTGATTAGAACTCCTAGTCCCAGGGGTTACCATAAGCCTCCTCTAGGTCAACATCACATGCGGCATGATGTCATGCAGTGTGAGATACAGGCAGGGTACCAAGGGCCAAATGGAGGGGTGCACTCATTACGCCAACTCACACGTTTTTAGGTCAGCTTGTCCACCACAGCCCAAGTCTCTCTGACCCCTGAAGGGCAGTGGCAGCTACCTTCTATATGATGTCACACATGCATCTGCCTCTTCTCTCGGACGCGCTGCGCTCAATGCAGAGTCCGCTTCAGCCAGATCAGTAAAGGTCTCTCGCACTGCGAGGCTCTCGTCCAAAAGATGACTAATTTATTGAATGCGTGTACACCTCTGTGGGTCTTCACTCAAACGCCTCCTCGGCTGTATGGTGATGAGATCATAGATTTTTTGATGCAATCTAGTTTCATCGCCAGTTTACTTTCCTGGCAATCAGTGATACAATTACTTTTTTCTGTTATTATTCGAAGATAATCCGTTCAGCCACAGACTGCCTGTGTCCCAGACATTACTGCAGGACAACAATGAACAACAGAATAGGGGAAAGGGCCTCAGGTTGCCTTGGCTGACAAGACAATGCTGACAGTAGTGGGACAGCTTGTCTCATTTGAAACAGACCTTGGCTAATGGCTATCCTGAACATAATTTAAAGCAAGCTAAGTGAGATGTTTAAATCTTCTCGCTGGTTTACATTTACCCAGAGGTGACGAGGGCAGATGATGGGGTAATCCCTCATAGTGCCTCTTCCTATATTATGACCCCTACCCTCCTCCACCCATGGTCATATAACACATCCTACCATGGGTTGGACCCAAATACACTTACTGTAGTACTGTTGTTGAGGCTGTTTCAGATTCTAGCGTACCATTTTAGACATGCAACATGTAACTGTTTTGGTTCTCATCCAACTGGATTGGACCCAGAATCAGGTCACAAAATGGTCTGACAAGGGTCATAGAAGAGAAGAACAACTTTCATAGATATTATAGGTTCTGTATCTGGTCCTGGCTTTGGGGGTCGCGGCATCAAGGTTGAACATAAATCCTACGTCTTGTTGAGAGAGCAGCTGTGCACCACTTGTTTACATGTAGCATTTGTAGTGAGCCTTCCAGAATATGTTTCACAAGCGCTTTTAGTCCGACAATGGGCAAGTCAGTCATCAACAAGTAAACCTCTTAAGCCCTGATTTATTCTTTAAATTTATATTTTTCTACCTTTAGTTTGAGCATATCTGTATAAGGTACAGTTGTCCACTGTCCAGTAGTTGCAGTTCAATGTCAGTGCAAAGATATCTTGAGGATTATGAACCATTGACAGCCTTCGGAATCCGGAGGTGTGTTTCAAGACCAAATCTGAGGTCCACATGAATTCTGTTGATACAGCAGTATGATGCACATAGTTCTGACAGTTCAATATTGTGCACAGCCACTACTCTCAATTACACAGCAACAACACCTCTTCTGTTGTCCCTTCACAATAAATTGTCTCCCCTTTGCCTCGCAATGCTGCCCATTTTACTATAGTTTCTAACAGGAAATAGGTTTAACATAACATTGTGGGAGAGAGCAAAGGCAGTGAATGAGCAAGAGAGAGGCCAGGCCAAGGTTGACTGATGCCTGGCAGTTGCTCGGAGCTCGGTGGTCCCCATGGCTTGTTTGAATCGAAACTGGTGAAACATAGCAAAGGCCTAATATTGGTACATTGACCTCCTCTGGCTCCAGTTACCCCTGCATTGCCATGGTGTGTGTTTATGTTTACCAGCACAACTCGTCTCTGAGGAAGTGGTAAGCTGTCAGTCAAAGATTTAAACTCCCCTCTAGTTTCTCAAGGGACAATGTAGATGAAATGTTCTGCACTGTGATGTAACTGGATTTTCTTAAAAGTCATTAAAACACCATAATCATTTGAATGTGATTGTAAGGATTCTAACTGGGGAAATGGGAGATGATTCAATTCAAACACATTAAGTTAGTTAGTCTGTTACTGGACTAACGTCATATACTTGTTTAAGAAACACAACCACATAGGCCTACTCCCTTTCTTGAGATGTTTCTAAAACTTGTGTTTGAGTTAAATTAACACATCAAGCAAAATACAACTTCTTGTCTGATCTGGTTAGCATTCTATCTCTACTGAGGGACTATAGTATTTCCACAAAGCCAAGCTAAAACTGATGTCCTGAGGTGAGCTAAGTTTAGCCTCATATACCACCTGGCTATTACAAAAACATTCCTGCCAGAATCCATAAAAAACAGCTTCGTTTTTTGCTGAATTGCAAACTTTGTTTTGATTATAACGCTTGGGCTCTGAATGTCTATTATTTTCAGAAATTTGAGACCCTCATACTAAAAAAGAAGAAGAAAAAAAGATAGAGTTTCCAATAAGAGAAGAAAAATCTATAGCCACTGCTGACAATGACAAAGCTCAACCACCACAAGCCCTATTCCACTATATACCAAGGGCAGTCAATCTCTTTCTCTCTTTCTCTTTCTCTCTCTCATGCACAATGCAGGCATGTCTATACTGTACAGTATAAAGAATTTGATTGATAAGAAAATATAATTTACTCTTTCCTGCCACCAACCAGTATATCTGTGTCTGAATTGCTTTGCCTTATCCAAGGGAGCTGTTTATAGATCCGCTTATCAAATAGAGGATTTCTGGCGCCAAGATGAATGTAGCAGAGCATACTTTAACCACTGAAGTTCCTCCAGAGGAGCCAGAGTTCAATTAGGGCCAGTCCGCCTCAGAAATCATTATTAGATTCATTACATAGATTTGTTCACAGAGACGCGGCTAAATGTGTGGAAAATGCTGATGCCTGCAATGCATTTGAGCAGCAATGAGGGTTTAACCATTCTGACTAACATAAAAGCAGGAACAGATTATGGGCGTGCAGGAGAGCGAGCCAACTGCTGTTTATTTTCAATAGACTGAACTTTGCCATGCTCATTTGGCTTTGCACCAAAACAAGCATATATCTATTTAGCAGATGACATTCATGATGTGGACAATGTGCCTATCTGTGTGAGTACTGCATGGCCCAAAAGACCCAGTTTTATTCCTTTACATTGTCTTCTCATATGCTCACTGGACAGAAAGCCAGCTGTTGAAAACACACTTCATCTTTTTCTCCTTTTATAGGAGCCTCAACACAGAACAGATGCATGTGAGGCAGTGAAGGGATGGAACAGGTTGAAGGCTATTGGTTGGATTCAGAAGCATTGCATGCGTATAATGCATGTATGCATGTACTGTATGTACTGTATGTATGTACTTATTGATGTTGTCTGATAGGGTAGCCACTTTATGTCAACTATGTCTGTAGGAGTTTAGATTGCCGGCTTGGCGGCTTCGCTCCCGCGGCCTGTTGTGTTGGTTGGAGTGCCCTGCCAAGCTGGAAGCACTGTGGAGAAATCGAACCTCAGCCTTTGCGGTAGCGTACAAGGACTTTATCCCTGTGCCGCCCAAATGCTCTTGAACGGACATCATTCATAATCATGATCTCGGACTTAAAAAAAGAGAAAAAAAAAGAAAAGAAAATCATGTTCTATTCTTGTCGTTCATGCCCCAATATTAGAAATAACAATGTGTTGCTTATACATATAGTATACATACTATATACCAAGGTTATATCATTTAAGCTGCCTCGCCTAATAAATCATATCACTGAACTTCTTTCATATAACTGGTTAAGTTGCAATAGAAAGTAAATGTGTTGTTCCTGTGGGATGGCAGAGGGCAGTAAACACAGCTCTCCTTGCTGCCAGCTGCTGACAGAATTTCTCAGTCTGCTGTATGGGAAGGCCAGATTTCATTAACATTTGTTTTTCCATCCAGGATCCAGTGCCGAGAACTGCCCTGCAAGGCCTCTATAGAGCTCAAATCTGCACCAGCAACCAAACCAAATAACCGGGGTCCCGATACCAGGCCCTAAATACAACCAGATGTCTGCCCTCAACACAATAATCACAGAACGTATGCACCTTTTCTCCGATTGGTCCAGTGGAAGCCCCAGCTGATCAGTGAAAGCTGTCATCCAGAAAACAGATGTGCAGGGTGTGCTTAGAATGCTGAAAATTATCCTCGCGGCCCCAGGCAGCGCTGAAAGGTGAATGGATCAGACCTCTAGTTAAACAGAAATGTGAAAATATGGCATGGAAATGGAAATCACTTTCAGACCGCGAGGCCAGAGCCTGTTATGGTGGTGTGAGCATTTTTATGAGTAAAAATGGAATGCTCAGATTGCACATGCATTGTTGTGCATGTGCACCACGAGATCCGCGGATTGCAGTTGTAACAGCGGATCATCCGCGGATTAGGGGCGAATTAAGTGGTCACATAAATAATTAATGTTGGACAATCTACGGATATGAAATGCTGGAAATAATAATGATATATGTATAATATATATAATTATTATAGCATTTAAATCAAAAACAAATGAATGGCGTCTATCTATCTGTGAGCTTATTCCTTTTAAAACACACAAAATGTCAAAATCTCGGCGTGCGTGGTAGGCCTATATTATTTTCCATCAGGCACAATAGACTGCCACCTATATTTCTGGATGAGTACCACAACAACAACACAGCAGCCATTAGCCAGCTAGCTGCAGATGAGTGTGAAAGTTGAAATTAACTTCAAACTAACTAAAACAAAAGGGATGATGTGTGGAACTGCATGGGAATCACTGAGCGCTGGACATATTGCAAGAAAAGACATTCGTTCATTAGGCTAAAAGAACGGCAATGACGGGTTTCTATGGAAACGGGATAAACAACGCGGCTGACTGGAGAGGGGTAAGTGAATAAACTGTCATATGCTGTCGCGTGTGTCGTGCATAAGTAGTCTATGACATAGACTACTTATGCGCACAGACATAGTGACTCTATATGTCAGGGGTTTTCAACAGGTGGTCCCAGGACCACCAGTGGTCCCTGTGAGGGTTCCAGGTGGTCCCCAGCTAAGCTGGTTAACCAGATGTAACTCTTGAGAACGTAAAAATGAAACCAAATGGACCCTTGCGGGTCCATTTGGTTTCATTTTTACACTCTCAAGAGTTAAAATATTCATCATCTGAATTAGTCATTTTGGAATGTATGTTTTGCTTGTTTTGTTTCCCCAAATCCAGCCTGGAATTGTGGACAAAAGCGAAATAAATCTTTAGTTTTGGGGTCTGTGGGGCTAAAATATCCTCAAATGGTGGTCCGTGGCTCAAATCCTGAATAAATGGTGGTCCCTGGTGTCAAAAAGGTTGAAAACCCCTGCTATATGTAGATGGCGGATGGATGCGGATGTATGAATTAGAACAGGGGTTTTCAACAGGTGGTCCGGGGACCACCAGTGGTCCTTGAGAAGGTTCCTGGTGGTCCCCAGGCTAAATGATGGAAAGTTGGTTAACCAGATGTAACTCTTGAGAATGTAAAAATGAAACCAAATGGACCCTTGCGGGTCCATTTGGTTTCATTTTTACACTCTCAAGAGTTAAAATATCTATCATCTGAATTAGCACCAGTCTACACTGTTTTGTTGGCCAAATCCAGCCTGGAATTGTGGACAAAATCAAAAGAATTCTTTAATTTTAGGTCTTTGGTGTGAAAATGTCATCAAATGGTGGTCCGTGGCTCAAATACTGAATAAATGGTGGTCCCTGGAGTCAAAAAGGTTGAAAACCCCTGAATTAGATCAATTAATTAATGCGGAAGGATCATCATCATGGATGGATGTCGGATGAAAAAAGAAGTAGAAAACGCTTATCCGCTGATCTCTAACGTGGACATACTGTATAAATTGTGTGGGTTGTTGTCAGTCTGGCTTTGTGGATATAAGTGAATATAAGAATGATTCTGGTTCATATGTCTAGGGTAATGCTGTGTATGCATTATTCTAGAGTAGAGATAGTGTTTCATGAAACCATGTTCACGAGTGGTAAAGACATATATATGGACAAACTCTCTAAAAACTTTATTGATTTAACAAATGCTCACAAACCTGATTTCAAGACTCCTTTTATATGTGGGCGGAGCAACCTAATTGGGACCTACCACTTATGAGGAGTGTGTGACTGTGTTCATTTGTAACTATATAATGAGTGGTGTTTTGCTAGATATGAATTATACTTGTGAATTATGTCTGGGATGTTGGATTATGTTTGGGAAGTGTTTTATCTGTAGGCTATATTCAATCATTAGTGATGATCTTGTTGGTTACTTAGCCAATCAGTGCTCAAACAGTAGAGGGCCCAGGGGTCTCTCAGACCTACATATATCCCATACTCTGAGGTGATGGCGGCCATCTTGGAGGATAAGGCACAAGTTATATTCATAGAGTAATAAAATATATAGTGGTAACCGGAGCGATAGCCCCGCCCCCTTGTTATTCATTTCAATACAAGTTGCTCATTGGCGTTTTGAAGCACCCCGAAGACTGCCGGAAGTGCGTATATTTCTGCACCAAAATTTGGTAGGGATTATGGGAATGGAAAGGATTCATGAACGAGCGTTGTCAAGAACGAGCAAAGGAAAAAAAACTAAACAGCATCAAAAAACAAGCTTGTGGGTTTGCTGTGGGCTCATTATCTGTCATATAATACATCTCTTATGTTTTTCAGAGGTGGTATATGATGTGAGGGCTGGTGGTCCATTCAGAAAACAACTTGAGCAACACAACCTGCCCTGTTCGCGTTCACAACGCAAACCAGCGTGCGTGCTCTCGCACGAGTGGAATTCATGCACAAGCTCTGGTTTGCTTTGTGCACACGGACAGGGCAGTTTGTATTTAAGTTGTTTTCTGATAATAAGCTCACCACAAATCCACAAGCTTGTTTTTTGATGCTGTTTAGTTTTTTTCCTTTGCTCGTTCTCGGCGGCGCTCGTTCATGAATCCTTTCCCTTCCCATGATCCCTTGCTTCGGGCGCGTTCATGGAGGAAATACTGCATTTGACCACCAAATTTTGGTGATCAAATGCGGAAATAGACACACTTCCGGCAGTCTTCCGGGTGCTCCAAAGCGCCACTGACTACTTCTACTACCGGTACTAATACTAGGTAGAGTAACCGGATGGTAATCACAAGGTTGCCGGTTCGATCCCGGGCTCCCGCAGAGTAAGTGTCGAAGTGTCCTTGAGCAAGACACTGAACCCCTAATTGCTCCTGATGTGCTAGTAGGTACCTTGCATGGTTTCCACTGCCATAAGTGTATGAATGTGTGTGTGAATGGGTGAATGTGATGCACAAGCTATGTAAAGCGCCTTGGATAAAGGCGCTATATAAATGCACCATTAATACTAGTACTAATAGCAGTAACTACATACACCAGCAATCGATGTGATGGCAGGCGGAGAGGAGATACTACTACTACTACTACTACTAGCACCACTCCTACTACTACTAGCAGTACTACTACCACTCCTACTACTACTAGCAGTACTTCTAGTACTAATACTAGTACTAATAGCAGTAACTACATACTCCAGCAATGGATGTGATGGAGAGGAGATACTACTACCACCACTACTACTACTACTATGGGGGATGAGACAGTCAGAGTTGCAGATGTAGCTCCTTTCTGTCTTGTGGCATAGAAAATTGACAAAGACGTATTTAAAACTCATGTCAAACTTACAGTATGTTAAGTCATGTATAGACTGAAGTGGAAACAGATGAATGATAGTACATTTGGGATTTTTGTTAGTTTGTTATAAATCATGACAATACCATTTCTAAACCTATCTGCGGTGTGGGGATTTAGGACTACAGTGTGTGTGTGTGTGTGTGTCTGTGTGTGTGTGTGTGTGTGTGTGTGTGTGTGTGTGTGTGTGTGTGTGTGTGCGCGTGCACGCGCGCGTGCGCCCGCGTGCACACTCAACAATGTCCATATTTTTGACAACTGTCTATTTACATACATATATTCTACACCAGTTGCTGATTATTACATCAGTTCAATTTGTTGTTTTATGGTTAGGCTTACAATTAGTAAAGGATTTTGTTTGCCATTAGTATAGGATTAAATGCCCTTGGAGTTATTATGCCTGCCTGATATTATACTTAGGATAGTTATATGAGCCTGCATTACGGTAGCCTATTCAAATGTTTTTATAGTTTAAGCTTGTGGATCAGCTGCTTTTGGCTACTTTTAGGATTATTGTAAAATGGCATTCATGAATTCTGTTTCCTTCACTATACCACCAATATGGGGAAATATTATTATGAAGTTGCTACTTTTTGTTAACCGCCAGTTGGCTATTTTGGCACCTGTTGCTTGTCAAGGGAGAGGTTGCTAATGCTATTACCGTATTTGTTTTACGGTACCTTCAGGACAAAATGTGGAGCCTTTTCCCCCCTAATAATACCTGGCCCAGTGTGGAGAAATAACAAACTTGAACTGTCCTGCTATCCCTTTAAGTGGATCTAGTTGGCGGTATCCAGTAGAATTCCACAGACACGCGCCACCATAAAACCTCCCTGAGGAGTCCTTTGCTCCTCTCTCTCAATCTTCATAACAGACTCTTCCTTGCAACCCAGTCATGGTTAGGTCAGACCTGGCCACTGTTTGTGTCTCATTCTCCTTCCTCCTCCTGTACTCTTTCTTCCCTCCCCCTCCCTCCCTGTCTCTCTCTTTCATTTGGGTTTGTACCCATCACACCGGTCCCATTTTGTCTTTTGACATTGGTACGACGATTCCTGCTGGGAGATTGCGCGACTCAAAGCAAGCCTCGTTAGGAATCCAATGGTTTATACAGTCTGACAGCGGGGCTCCAAGTCGCGCTTGGGCTCTGCTGAAGATCAATAATGTCCTGCAGACGGCCATGGTAGGATTACATAAACAGGCCTCTCTCGATGAGGGGCCCCCAGGTTACTGGAGCATCAGGGGCTCTGCACAGCCTGGAGATGTAGCACCTTTAGCTATAAGACATCTGCTCCCATTATTCTGGAAACTGTCATGGTAGTGCAGGGGCATCAGCCATGCTAACGTCTCGAAATTGGGGAAAAAATACTGTCTGATTATTATAGAAGTCTCACTGGCCTGATTACTCTGGTCTAAACAGTCCTCCCATATAGGCCTCGTTGTTCTAGCTGCACTCCGCTGGCCAACAGAGTAGACTCCCTATATGGTCAATGGAGTAACAACACTCAGGGTTAGGACCCCAAACAATTTATTTGAAGGGACTTGTGTTTATGTAACTGTCACTGTCTTGAGTTTTCACTTTTTTTTTCTTTCTCTTTTTTTCTGGGCAAACATTACTGGGTTTGTCCTCCAGCACAGACCAGCTGCATTGACTTTCACAACGTGAAGTAGCCGCTATAATAAGTGTGACTTGATTGTTACATTAGTATTAAAACGGAATCTGTATGGTACAATATATTTAACACAACTTGCTGTGGTTGCTCAATGCTCTCTCTACTTTTCTATTGAGACATTTGTACTCTGTGGTTGATGAGATGTATTATGAAATTCAAAGGAAAATGGCTCGTCTTCACAATTGTGCTCTCTGGTATAGAGCAGCAGCAACAAAAATGTGTAGTTCGGGGATCCTGGGTTTGAAACCTGTGTAGAACAACACAGTTACGCATTGCAGCATGAACAGGCCCCCGTAACATTTCATGAAGTAAAAACAAGCCTGAAAAAACAAAAATTTCCCTGGAGATGGAAATGTCACATTATAATGGGATTAGAGCATAGAAATCCGTGAAAATGCCACACGTTTTTCCATGCCCCTGAGAGTCGTCCCTGGCAGATGTTGCTCATCGTCGTATTACACGAGGTATTCCATTTATTAAGCAAACACATGTGTTGCATTTGTTCAGCATTTCCAATAAGGGGAGAATTTATTGGCCCACTAACACCTCGTAGCCGGTATAAATCAGATGGGAGAGATGATGCTGAGTGCAGCGTTATGACCTTGCAGGGTAGCAGCGAGTGCTCCTAGAATAGAAAAGTGATCGGTTTGATCTGCTAATGCCTTCCACAGCTGCACCCGTCCCCAGACAGTGCTCCAGTTGTATGCTAAAAGGATACAAAGTTGATTACATCGGCAGTTTCAAGCATAAGCAAAAGAGTTTGGAACGGTTACCAAGAAACGTGGTACCTGTATGGCTAGATTAACAATTTAATTTTGAGTGAAACAATACCTATGTTTAAAGTTCATTATGTTCCCATCAGTCATTGACCTTCTCTAACAACATTACACTGCCATATGCTAATATTATACAACAAGTCATTTCGATGAAGCAATCTGATTGGTTGAAACGGCTTTCTAGCCGTGCTGAAACCACGCTATAGGAACACCCAATCATAACAAATACTGGGACTGTGCTGTCCCAGAGCACAGCCAAAAGTCTTGCTAAGCCAGTTTCTTTGGACATTTCTGACTACATCTGTCATTCTTTTTTTAGGGGTAACTGTTGTATAATTGCAAAGAAGGTGTTCTTTACTGTCATTAATGCACTTCTGCTATGCCTTTCATAACTCGCCCTGCAGCAATATTGGTATTGCTTTATAGACTAATCTGATTCTTTGTTTTCTAGCTTAGGGGCAAGTTCATGTTTAAAACTACAGGTGGAATTACCCTATGCCTATGGCATAGGGCAATTCTTGTTGAAAAATGAACATGAACTGGCATAGGGCCTACCGCTATGCCATGATACATCCATATGGAAACCATTAACTGAGCGACAAAATCTGGAATTAGTTGTAATTCTTAACAGCTGTACCCAAAATATGTGTCTTTGAGTTGTAATTGTGTATAATACTTTGTAGTGCATGAGAGATTTTACGTTTTAGCTGATTTTCAGCAACAAACCAACCACCAAATTGGCAGAAAAAGTTACAAGCCATAGCGCTCAGTGAATGTGAAGGCATGGCCTGCATTCACTGATACTGTACACAGCCTTCAAACCGCTGAAATATTCACTGTTGGGTTCAAAGCAGCCCTTTGAGGCAGCAATGGGAGAAGCAAACATAGAACTATGGCTCCAGTTGTGCTGTGATCCCCATCATGAGGGACACACTGGACACAGGAGTCCAAAGCGTCTCTGCTCTCCCACTCCCAGAGGAAGGGGCAGTGGGGGTCCTGTGAGATTTGCCACAATGCCCTTCAGGATGCCAGTCCACCCCGCCCTTGCACTTCATCTGCAGCCCTCGCCGCCGAGTCCAAGGCTTTGGTGGTCAGTTACCCACAGTTTCAGTGCAAACACTCTTTCATGGGCAGTATCAAACATTCAACAAGGCTCCCTCCCTGCCCTGCATCCCCCATGTCCAGACTCCCTGCGACCACCATCTTCTCTTTTGATTATGGAAGGATTAGTCTGCTTACATCACATGCTCAAACTTTGTTTTCAGGCTCTGTTACGGTGAGATTGTGTTGCAAAGAGCTGACAATGTTCCAGCCACTTGCAATCCACAATGTTTTCATGTGAATACAGTTTTATTTTGAACAATCTGTATTGTGGAGCATATTAATACACAAGTATCTGCAGTGGTTGGGGGTTGGGCTGGTCTGGTCACCCACCCTTATAATGCACTGGTTGTGATCAGGTACTGTAGGGACACTATAGTGGTTGAATCGTGGTATTGCCTTACATAATACCGTATAGGTCACTGGTAGAAATGTAGACACGGCTGTAGGAGACCTGGGTCCCAGGAAGACATAAATCTTATAGATTGCAGCTTTAATGATCTGTAAGTGACTTTATATACAACACCAGAAAGTGTTACTCTCTTGACACAAGGCTTGCCAAGGAGTTGGCCAGGTGCAAGAGGCCAGAATTAGAACAAACCTGCACACTGACAAAAATAATTGAGGCTCAAAATATTTTTATATTTTATTTATTTCATATTTTAATATTTTTTGTGGGAATCTTATATACCATAATTAAGCTGTATGATACTTAATGAAGGTGTTACGGCTCACTCCTCCTCACCTCCACACTGAAGCCTGACCTGGCCACTCCCCCTCCTCACTGGCACTCCCCCTACTCCCTGGCTCACTCAGCCCACCTGCTCACCATCTACTCACCTGCACCTGCCCCGGATTCTGCAATCAACACAGCCACTATAAAAGCCCAGCCTGCACTTCACTCCACGCCAGAGCTTCACCTTGTCTACATAGGTAACAGTACAGGCCTAGTTCAGTATTATTATACTAAGTTTAAGTTACTTAGGTTTCGCCTAGTGACATGTACTCTTCTCTACTAGCTGTGTACTTTGCAGTTACAGCTTTGTTTGTTGTTTTTCCCTGAGGATTTACACTGCCTCTCCTTCTCCTCCCCCAGTACTTGGACCCCCCCACGCTGAGTGCGCCAACGAAGAGTCACCTACCCCCACTGTGCCAGTATCCAACCATCACCTGTTTGAATAAAACTCACATTAACTTTCTCCACGTCTCCTCCCTTTGCTGTGCTCTTGGGTCAACCTTACTAAATATAACAGTAAGCTCTGGCCATCGGGACCCAGCCAGCATGGAGAAAACACCCCCGACTCTCACTCCTCTTCAGGCCCAGGGCCAAGTCTTACATCAACACTCGCAGCTACTAAAAGAGGCATCTGTTGCTGTCACAAGCATTCAAGAGGATCTCAGAGGCATTACAGCTCTCCAACAATCCCAAGCCACACAACAACAAACGCAAGTCGACCAGCTCACCTCCATGGTAAAGACCCTTGCCGACCAGGTTGCTGCACTCAACGCTCATTTTCTTCATCCTCCTGGCCCTCCTGTGCCTGCCCCAGCTCAGTCAGGGCCTGCACCAGACCCAGCCCCTGAGCCCGAGACTCCGCCCACTCGGGAGCCCCATCTGGTTGCTCCAGCCCTCTACGACGGGTCTTTCGCTTTCTGCCGTGAATTCCTCATGCAGTGTGAGTATGTTTTTGCTCTCCAACCTAGCATGTACTCCACTGCCGCCGCCCGCATAGCCTATATAGCCAATCTGACCACAGGGCAGGCTCGCCGATGGGTTATGGCCAGTCGTGAGGGCTCCGCCCCTTACATGAATGACTATGCAGCATTTACTGAGGAGTTCAAGACTGTATTTGATCATGATGTCCATGGACAAGATGCGGATGCCGCTCTTTCCACCCTTCACCAGGGTTCTGGCTCTGTGGCGGAGTATGCCACAGAGTTCCGCATTCTTGCTGCTCGCTGCAAGTGGAACGAGCCCGCATTGTTCAGTGCGTTCCGGCGGGGCTTGGCGGAGCCTGTAAAGGATGCCTTGTCGGGCAGGGAGAGGCCATCCACTCTGAACCAACTTATTTCCCTCTCTATTTCGCTTGATGAACGTCACCGAGAGCGCAAGCGTGAGAAAGCTCATCAGGGTCGTGCTGCTCCTAGACCATCCTCCTCACCCCCAGCCGTTCCTAACCGGCCTCCTCCCCCGGCTCTCCCTTCATCTACTGGTGAAGAGCCTATGCAGTTGGGTCGAGCCCGTTTAACGCAAGCTGAGCGTGAGCACCGAAGACTACAGGGGCTCTGCATGTATTGTGCCAGCTCGGCGCACTCTGTGGACTCTTGCCCCATCCTTCCCTCTAGAGCCTCCTCGGGCCGGTCGCCAAAAGACAGGGCTCACCCGCTCGGGGGTTCCGAGTGAGCCGCCTTTCCGACCCCCACCCCCGTTCCAGTAAGGCCAGGTTTATCGTCACACTAGCCTGGTCAGGGCACACGCTCACTGTTCCTGCTTTGATTGATTCTGGTGCTGATGAGAGCTTTGTTGACCAGCGCTATGCCCAGGAGGTAGGACTTCCCTTTGTGCCCCTGGAGAGGCCCCTCCCAGCTTTTGCCTTGGACGGCCATCCCATGGGTCCTGTTTCTCACCAATGTGAGGCTCTCACCCTCACAGTTTCAGGAAACCATGTTGAGAACATTCGCCCCTACATCATCACCTCCCCTGACACCCCGGTCATTCTAGGCAGACCTTGGCTGGAGCTCCACAACCCTCACATCTGTTGGAGCTCGGGTCGCATTCTCAGCTGGAGCATTCCCTGCCACGCCCGCTGCCTTCGGTCTGCCCAGACGCCCTCCCAGGCTAAACTGTCCAGTCCCGCTCCTCCTGACCTCTCCAAGGTTCCTCCTGAATACCACGACTTGGGGGAGGCCTTCAGTAAAGAGCGAGCATGTGTCCTTCCTCCCCACAGACCCTACGACTGCGCCATCGAGCTCCGCCCTGATGCTCCGCTCCCAGCCAGTCGCCTCTACAACCTCTCACCCCCTGAGAAAACGGCTATGGACAGTTATATCAACAACTGTCTAGCTGAGGGTCTTATTCGCCCTTCCACATCTCCAGTGGCGGCAGGGTTCTTTTTTGTTAAGAAGAAGGGTGGGGATCTGAGACCTTGCATAGACTACCGGCAGCTCAACAACATCACAATCAAAAACAAGTATCCACTTCCCCTCATGAGCTCCAACTTTGAACCCCTTGTCGGTGCCACCATCTTCACTAAGCTGGATCTCCGGAACGCATACCACCTTGTGCGCATCCGTGAAGGGGACGAATGGAAGACCGCCTTCAAGACCCCCCGTGGACACTACGAATACCTAGTCATGCCCTTCGGCCTCACAAACGCCCCTTCAGTCTTTCAGGCTCTCATGAATGACGTGCTCCGTGACATGCTAGACGTTTTTGTGGTCCTTTTTCTGGACGACATCCTGATCTACTCTCAGAGCCTTGAGCAGCACGTCCAGCACGTCCGCATGGTCATCCAGCGCCTCTTGGAGAATCGGCTGTACATCAAGGCAGAGAAATGTGTTTTTCACTCACCTTCTGTGGAGTTCCTTGGACTTATTGTGGAGGATGGCTGTGTCCGTCCTGACCCCCGCAAGATCCAAGCCGTTGTCGACTGGCCACAGCCCACCACCCGCCGACAGCTCCAAGGCTTCCTTGGATTCGCTAACTTCTACCGCCGTTTTATTCGGAACTACAGTCGCATTGCTGCTCCCCTTAATCAACTCACCTCCACACTGCGTCCTTTTTCCTGGACACCTGCTGCCAGTGCCGCCTTTGCTACCCTCAAGGAGCGCTTCACTACAGCCCCAGTCCTTCTCCACCCTGACCCTTCCAGACCTTTCATCGTGGAGGTGGACGCCTCTGACATCGGTCTAGGAGCTGTCTTATCCCAGCGGTCCGTGAAGGACCAGAAGCTACACCCCTGTGCCTTCCTCTCCCGCCGGTTCACCTCAGCTGAGGAGAACTATGATATCGGGAACAGGGAACTGTTAGCTGTGGTGGCTGCCTTCGAGGAGTGGCGCCACTGGCTGGAGGGCGCTGAGGAGCCTACAGTTGTCTGGTCTGACCATAAGAACCTGACCTTCATCCGAAATGCCAAACGTCTCAATTCTCGCCAGGCACGGTGGGCACAGTTCCTGGATCGGTTCAACTACATGATTACCTACAGACCTGGCTCCAGTAACACCAAGGCTGATGCTCTATCCCGACTCCATGCCCCTGAGAAGTCCTCAGCTGAACCTGAACCCATTGTCCCTGCCTCACGTGTCGTAGGGGTGGTCACCATGAACATTGAAACGGAGGTCAAGCGGGCCCAACAAGCTGAACCCGGACCAGACAATGGCCCTCCTGACCGGCTCTTCGTACCCGATTCAGTGCGGTCCCAAGTACTGCAATGGGGCCATACCAGCCAGTTTGCTTGTCACCCTGGTTATCAGCGTACACTCTCCTTCCTGAGCCGGAGGTTTTGGTGGCCCTCTATGAGGACGGACGTCCAGGAGTTTGTCGCTGCCTGCGCCACCTGTTCCCGTGCCAAGGCATCGCACCAACCACCGGCTGGTCTTCTTCGCCCTCTCCCTGTACCTACCCGTCCTTGGTCTCACATTGCCTTGGACTTTGTGACCGGTCTCCCCCCTTCCCTTGGAAACACAGTCATCCTCACAGTGGTGGACCGGTTTTCCAAGGCGGTGCATCTGGTGGCCCTCCCAAAACTCCCGTCATCGGCGGAGACGGCTTCACTCCTCACCCAGCATGTCTTTCGTCTTCATGGACTTCCCACGGACATTGTCTCGGATCGGGGCCCGCAGTTCACTTCCCAGGTCTGGCGAGCCTTCTGTAAGGAGATCGGTGCCACCGTTAGCCTTTCTTCGGGGTACCACCCACAGTCCAATGGCCAGGCTGAACGCACGAACCAGAGCTTGGAATCGGCACTTCGCTGTGTGTCTGCTCTCCACCCCACTTCCTGGAGCAAGGACCTTTCCTGGGTGGAATACTCACTCAATGCCCTGACGTGCTCTGCCACTGGCCGGTCCCCGTTCGAAGCCTCCCTGGGTTACCAACCCCCGTTGTTCTCTCTCCAGGAGTCCGAGGCCGCTGTCCCCTCTGTCCAAGCCCACTTTCGTCGGTGTCGACGTGTGTGGAAGGAGGTCCGCACCGCCCTGCTGCGCTCCAACAAGCGTTCCTGCCGTGGAGCCAACCGGCGCCGCACTCCGGCTCCGGTGTATCGAGCTGGACAGCGGGTCTATCTCTCCTCTGCCGATCTACCACTCCAGGTGTCCTCCAAGAAATTGGCTCCCCGGTATGTTGGCCCCTTTGAGATCGACCACGTCCTGAGTCCAGCGGCTGTGCGACTCAAACTCCCTGCCTCCATGCGTGTTCATCCTGTGTTCCACGTGTCCAAAATCAAGCCGGTTTCCACGAGCCCTCTCATGCCTTCTGCCCCTGCTCCTCCGCCTCCTCAGATGGTCGACGGGCATCCCCAGTGGACAGTTCGGCGGCTGCTGAAGGTCCGCCGCAGGGGTCGGGGTTTCCAGTATTTGGCCGACTGGGAGGGTTATGGCCCCGAGGAACGGAGTTGGATTTCCAGGAAGCTAATTATGGATCCCTCTCTCCTTCGGGACTTCTACAGGGCCAACCCCGACGCCCCCGGGAGGTCGCCAGGAGGCGCCCCTCGGAGGGGGGGTCCTGTTACGGCTCACTCCTCCTCACCTCCACACTGAAGCCTGACCTGGCCACTCCCCCTCCTCACTGGCACTCCCCCTACTCCCTGGCTCACTCAGCCCACCTGCTCACCATCTACTCACCTGCACCTGCCCCGGATTCTGCAATCAACACAGCCACTATAAAAGCCCAGCCTGCACTTCACTCCACGCCAGAGCTTCACCTTGTCTACATAGGTAACAGTACAGGCCTAGTTCAGTATTATTATACTAAGTTTAAGTTACTTAGGTTTCGCCTAGTGACATGTACTCTTCTCTACTAGCTGTGTACTTTGCAGTTACAGCTTTGTTTGTTGTTTTTCCCTGAGGATTTACACTGCCTCTCCTTCTCCTCCCCCAGTACTTGGACCCCCCCACGCTGAGTGCGCCAACGAAGAGTCACCTACCCCCACTGTGCCAGTATCCAACCATCACCTGTTTGAATAAAACTCACATTAACTTTCTCCACGTCTCCTCCCTTTGCTGTGCTCTTGGGTCAACCTTACTAAATATAATACTTAATGAAGGCCTAGTATCGTTGTTGTGCATGCTGCATTCCTGTAGTCCCTTTAAGATACTGAACAGCAAACTGCTCAGTCAAAATAACCCATAAAGACCCAGAAAACACACAGGCTGCTGAATGAGCAGTGATTTCTGTATAGATAATTCTATTGGAGCCAGGACTCTGTGTTGTGCACATACCTGGATGGTGGGTAGCTTAGAAAACGTAAAACAGTGGAAAGATGTTATCTGTACAGGGCGACCTGTGGCTTGGAGGAAAAAAAAGAAGAGAGATTTAATCATACGTTTAAGTTGAGATCTAATGCTAAATTCTGGTAACGGTTTGGCATGGCGCTCTGAAAAGAAAAAACAAAAAAACGAAAAGTAGACCCTGGCCCTGCCCTGACACTGCTGATTTGAGCGTGTGATAGGCCACATTGGTAGAAAAATGCAGCCTCTTGTGAGAAAATGCAATGTAGAGGGACCCTCTGCACTGAAAACCGCATGGTTAATGGCACCGTAGAGCTATGGCAGATGGTGCTACAGCAAATCCTCATTCCCAGGGGTAATAACGTAATCACGGGGGCTGTCATTAAAATTCAGGCACTGTTGTCATCAAAACTGCTGTGTGCACACAAAGCTTCCCCTCGCTTTTATAAAGCAGATTTGGGGCCATTAGATTAGCCACAACTGACAATTAGGCAGTTAATTCTCTGAGAGACCATTTTCCCAGATTGTTATAAATGTTTGTGATGTTCTTCCACACAGGGTAGCGTGTGTTATCAAACCTCATGTTGTGATGTAGAAGCCAGTAATGCCAGTGTACAATGGATCTATCGGAAAAGAGAAAGCCCTTATTGAAGGCTAACCTGTGGAAGGCCTGGGCACTTTTTGGCAATCAGCACACGTTCAGCTTGAAAGAGACCACATGGCAGACCAAGGCCCAGATGGGGGGATTATTTCTCAACGCTGGCATTGGAACGCCTCAGGATCCCCAGTTAGAAGTAGCAAATGTGGCAAGGAAAGGGAAGTCTGGGATTTTCTGCTCATGGAACTGTTACCTCTGCGACCCGATACCGTATAAGTGGTAGAAGATGGCCTGACAGATGAATAGACAGACGAGACAGAGACAGATAAATGGGTTCAACAGGTACTCTGACAACAGGTATTACGGTGTCCCAACTTGCATCATTCCTGCGTGGGCCCTCTAGTTCACTACAAATTCAGTGCACACTTGCAGTCACACCATGCAATGCACACATGGAGTCACATCATCATGCATGTTGTTCAGATGTTTGGAGAAAGCACAGCTACAACTTGACCTTTGGATGTGTGGCTTAAAGGGTGTTAAGTGAAGGAAATGACATCAACCATCAGATGTTTCCCATGGAAGAAAACCATGAGCCTATAGCCTACCCCACCTGTACTTCAACAAACAGGAAATGGTCTATTAGACTGTGTAAATCACTTAAACTAGCTCTGTGAGTTGCTGAAATTGTAATAAGGCTTATAGTTTACTATTGTCTTCTTTATAACCATTTCATCCTCACTAAATGTGAATGTGATTTACAGTGCGTTCAGGTCTGGAATTTGAATGTGTCTCCAATAATGCAGGAGTCATCCTATCTAGTAGAAATCTGTAGAAAAGTAGTATGTGGCATTTTCCAGACCTGCTGTGGTTCTGTGATCACCACTGTACCTGCTGCAGTTCCACATCCACCTGCTCTCCACCACAGTGCAACTTAAACATGTGGGACCTGAGGAGAGAAGGCCGCATGGTGTAAGCCCAGTGAGCCGAGGAGAAGAAGGAGACGGAAGGGAGAGAAATATATGACGGGGAAATAAGGAGATGGTCACAGATGCTGCACAGCATGCTATTAATAATACTATCTCAAAGACAGAAAGCAAAGGAGAAAAGGAAAAAAGAGAATCTTATGTTCAGGGTGATCCAGAGTTCCAGACGGTCTGCGACAGCCGGATATGGAACATTATGAGCGTCGAGGAAAAGCCCAGTATTTTTCTCTGTTGCATGACGGTGTGGTGTCGCATGCCGAAATATGAATTTGGCTATAGGTTGCCCCGGGGGAAACTCCTTGGCAGGCAGAGGGTGTGTGGAGACGTGCATGTGTTCTCCGGGTGGAAGGGATTCATTCACATAATTCAAGTCTGCTAATAATGTGTAACTGCCGTTTTTTCTTTTTGACATGGCGGGTTGCATCCTATGACTAAGTACAGTGATTCTGGCTTTATGCTTCATTGATTTAATTTATATTTTAAACTATAATTATTATAATTGTATAAATATACAGTACAATGATATAGCATATATATATTTCAACAATACTGTGTTTAACTTTTAGGAATAAATTAGAGGCTGAAAAAGGTCTTGGTTTTGAGTACATGGGTGTCTGTTGCTTAGGTAGTAGGAACTTTTGTAACAGGTGCTGTGTGATGGTGACAGTTCTAGTTATTGCAACTTGTGTTTACATTTTATAGACTGTTTATTGCTGCTGCTGCTGCTGCTAGTGGTGCTGCTTCTGCCGTTGTGCAGAAATGGAAATGTGTGCATGTAAATAACTCATTTTTGAAGTGAGTGTCTCATCTTCCTGGTATCCATCCATGGACAATTGAGTGAGCAACACGGATCTGCTTCACAGACTGGCATGCATTGTGAGGGTGCCCCACAGCCACACTGCTGATCATTCAGCACTAGTAGCTGCAGATGTTGAGTTATACTTGTAATTGACTTGTTCAACAGCTTAAAGGCCTGTCACAACCCCAACACTTTTGTGCTCCTGTATGCTTTTAGGACAGTCACACTTGGTGATTCTAAATATAGCTGCAAATATAATTGCAAGCAGCCAAGACAAAGTCCTTTTAGGACACAGCAGTGCCACTTAGGTTAATCAAAAGTACTAAAGGCAGCTGTTTGTACTACAAACAAACAAATGAACAAACATACATACACACTTACACAATCACATAAGGTCAGGTAGGGGGTGGGAGAACATGGGCTTATGTGAGGGCCCGATTTTATGTGGGGGCAATTAGAGCTTATGTGTGGGCGAATAAGGGCTTATGTGGGGGGCCTTCAGGATGAACATTTGACAAGTAATGGTAATTCCACTTCATCATAATGAAATATACATGTGTTGGGTGTCAGGCAGTTCTAGTTTCAGACAATTGAGAATGTATTGCTTGTTTTATTGTCCAATGAAATTAAATAGCACAAGAGATGGACATCACAGAAGTACTACCGCCCGAAATTGGCATGTGCTACGCATGTCCTCACATGTGCCCTTTTCTGGGGTTTGCACCTTTGCCCCCTCAGTGCTTTCTGTACAGACCTGAAAAATGGGGCATTATCCCTACAACAAAATATTGTACAGATAGTTGAGAATCATAGTGATGTATGTTTTTGCAAGTCCCTTTTGATAAGTTGAATGACAAAAAAATTGCACATTTGCAATTCATGCGTTGGACAAAAATTACACATATACAAAAGGTCTTCAGAGGCTATTGTCATTTTTGCTGACTAGTACCAGTAAAATATAATAGGGCTGACAAAACTTGAGATCTCAATCGAATTCAGGTTCATAAAATGAGGCAGAGGCTCATTAATTGCTAACACTGCAATGTCAGCATGCAAACAGAACCCTGTGCCATTGATCACATTCTCTGTTAACAAGGAAGGAACTGCAGCAGGCCAGAGCTCACTCTGGCAGGGCCTTTACTCATCAGGATTTCAGATGGCACAGTGGAGTTTCTGCTGCAGCCTGAGATGTGTTCGTTGGCACGGCTGAGGGCCGTGGTCACACACTGCACAGGCAAAAGAGGTTTTTGTTGGATCGGCGTCAATGCCGGGGGTTGCGCAACATTAGGCTGAGCTCACTGTGTTTAATATCTGTGGGTATTGGGAGGGACGAAAGCTCAGTCTCAGAGCCAAGCTCAGTGGGACGAGAGGCTAGGGGGGGGGGGGGGGGGGGTTAATATCCCAGAGGAGGACCTATAACCCCCTACACAACACCCCACCCCATGAGGTGATGAGTAAGTAACTCAGAAGGGACTTGGTCAGAACAAACCTCCTCAATAAAGTATATTGTGACGACTTTTCAACCTATTGACCCCCATTTTGTCAGTACATAAAAGAGATCTGAGCTTAAATACCTTAAATAAAAACTTTTTTATTTATATTATTTGTTTAAAATATATATACTGTATATAAAAATCGTCAACATCATTGGTTGAGGATTCCAATTAGGGATTAACGTCATCTGGCATCGATTGGAGGGTTCTAGTAAAGATTCACCCCTATGGGACCAGAGAGTAAAATCAATACTCTGGATTTTGCTGTGTATGAGAGATAAAAAAAAAAAAAGATGCTGAGAGATGGAGACCGATGTGGTGGTAGTGGTGGGGGGTGAGGGGTCATGCAATGTCAGTGGCACCTGTAGCTGTGAGCTCATTTGCAGCAGTGTAAGCGAAGGTGAAAGGAGATAATAATAATATATACCATACCTCCATGAATACCGCTTCGTTTCTCTTAGCACCCATTCCATCACACACACACACACACACACACACACACACACACACACACACACACACACACACACACACGTGCGTGCACATCGAACGAGAGAAGAAATTGCAGCATATTATAAATTACTTCACATCAGCAAAAGCAATAAACCATGATTTCACAAATTACTATTAGACAACAGTTCCACTGTATTCATGACTCATGTAACCACATCCAGACAAAGCTCTTGGACTGGGATGGACAGCTCAGCAAGGACTGAATACCAGATTTGTTCATCTGCAGCACCCTCTTGTGGAAACAAAACGTTATGGATTAACCAGAAGGACACCCATGCTATAAGTATGGGATTGTTGAAATACATTCCTCAGAAATATGACATGAATTCAGTTTGCTTTGAAAATGATGATACAGTAAGGAAATTAGCTTCAGTTGGCAATCACTTCATGGAATTGTGATCTTTTACCTTTGAAAACTACTGTGATATTTTTTTGATAGCAATACAGTAATAAACTAGTTGAAAGAATAACGATAATTATCAATATTATATAATATTTAATATTCCTTGCTCATAATAATATTATAGACCAGTGAATCACATTTTCATTAGCCATTTCAATCCACTTACTGTTAGAGTTCCTGATGGCTCCCATACTTCCATTATAGGCCAGGTCCATATAGCCTTACTTCTCTAATGCTTAATTCTGCCATGCATTAAGGCAGAATTAAGTATCAGGGCTTTGGGCCAGAGCTACATTACATCAAGATATATGGACTTAATGACCTATGAGTCAAGACACCGGTCAAAGCTAAGCTTTTCTTTCTCTAAGGTCGGGACAAGATAAAGATGCTTATTTTCTGTTTCCAAGGAAGCGCTGGCATTCTTTGATCTCAGAAGGATACAGATTACAGCGTAGTAAGCACATCTCTCGTCCAAACTCAGGCAAATGGTGCAGCATAGAGAGCATGACGCATGTGAACTTGAATGAACTTCTCAAAACACAAGTCAGACATGACTGGTGTGAGTGTGCGGGGGAGTACAGACTACGTCCATCAGCCAAAGTCTGCATTCCACGCTGATAGTGCAGTCCTAGAGTATTTTAGCACATTTTACTATAGCAGCTGGTTGTACAGGAAAGCTGTTTGGCTCACTGTCTCCATTAACCACGCCAAAGTATTGGAGATGGGGGGTGGAGGCTGGGCACAGAGCAAAAGAAAGAAAAATAACATTCTGTTATACTGTTATACTGACTGAACAAGTGAGTCACAATCCGATTCGGATTTATTCACTGTGTACTTGCAACTAATAATTCAAAGTCAAAAAGTATGAAGAACAACAAAATGCTCCTCTGAGCACAGGGTGTGCAATGTTTGGTATTGAGTGATCAAACTGATCATATAGTAGCAGTTAATAACAAATGGATAATGACTTACAGTATATTGAACTTGTAGTGTGTTGTATGTAGAGGATTATGACAGGATCACGGGGAAATAGTACAAGGTTGATTCTTGAAAAAATGTATTTTACATAGACGCTAGACTTTTCCAGGTATCACAGACCTGGTGGAGGCGACAATAGGCTATTGATGTACAGAACATGGTTGTTGCAGGATGTCTGCATGATGCTGCAGTATATAACATTTCAAACTTGGAATTGTACCATATTTTGGTCAAGGAGCAAGAACATGTGTAAAAGCTCCAACATATAGCTTTCAGCACAGATTGAGCTCTATTAATCTGTGACATTGAAACTGATAAGGGCTGGTCAAATGGTTCCCTGTATATCTGCTCAACTGAGACCTTTAATTAAAAAAGAGAGAACAGAAAAACAAAAGTACCCACAGCATAACTGTGCAGTGGGAGATCAGAGTGTTGGGAGACTCAGTTCACTATGTGTGCCTAACTTTCCTGACAGGGGAATCATTAAATCGGTCCCATTGCGTGATTCAGCCCGTGGCTGTGCGCTCGCGCTCATAACCAGTTGTTTCTCAATTAGAGTGAACGCGTAAGAGCATATAAATGCAAGGGTACAACAATGTGGCCACAAAAAGCTCACAAACTGTCAATCAATTATCCCATTAGTGAAAAACTTTGCAAGAATAACTGAAGCTGCCCTATAGAACTTAGAACCAAAGAGAAATATGACTTTGTGCAGTTACTGACTTAAGACTTTGCCATGTCCAAAGGCATTGGTCTTAATAATAAGACTGAGGGTCCCACAGTAGTCTCAGTGCTACCACCACCATCTTGCGCAAAAGGATTAACTTAAAAACAGAGTCAGGGTCATCCACAATTCTCTTTATAGACCATTCACAGGAGGCAAAATTGGCTTATTGAAATAATGAGCCTATAGACTACAGAATCTGACGCATGGACTGAAACACAGAATCATAAGATCGCTTTCTCCTTTGAAGAGAACAAACGCATTGGTGAAGTTTAAAGTATTCTGTTTATTTCTCTTCCTCAGATATGTAGTGAAGAGAAAACAAATATCGTAGTGGACTCCAAAGCCCCCATCGTCTCCAGTGTACAAAACTAATCAGCCTGTGTTAGTCGCCCAAGGTCTTCCCTTTCTTGATTAGCAACATTCAGCCCCCCACCAACAGCCCCCCATGTTAGGCAACATGAAAGAGAATGTAGGCACTCAAAGATGACTTTGTCTTTGCAATTTATTTCAATCTGGCTTGCTTTTACTTGTTTACAGGGAGATCAATTACCAAACTCCAAGGGCCAACATTGTCAGAGCTGAATAATTTAATTGGTGTGATAACCTTAAACTTTTTGTTTTTGCCATAATTGCCTCTTTAATATTTCTCCCAAACATACGTCAAAGGTATACGGTTATGGCTGCTATCAAAGAAGCAGCGTTTCTCCACTCAACCTGAGAACTTTTTGAGTGACAGTTACTTTCAACTGTAAACAAATTATACTAAAAAACAAAATAATAGTAAAAGAATCTTTTGATTTGGAGACAAAATGCCTTCTAGTCCTGGGTAATTGCTGATCATGTTTTTATTTTTTCCGATAGATGTATTGTATAACCTTGCTCTTATTATAGGTGAACATACTTTGTAGATCATTTTTCTTCTACAGAGATCTTTAAACCAAAACGGGTGCAGAGTGTGAAGTTGTGCTAACCGAGTCTCCTCCATAACTGAGAGCTGTTTAAGAACTTGCAGAGGCATTAGAAAGTGATTCTCCATCCTCCACATGGCTCATCAATGAATCATGCCCCACTGCTTTCCAGCAGATACCACTCTGTGAGATCTGCTTAGGCTATGAAAAATTACATCAACATCAAAGAAGTCTTCTTAAAAGAGCAAGTTTAGAAAAATTAATATTTGATAATGCTGAACCCCTGCGTAGGCACACAGGCCACGATGTGCCTATTAATCTCCTAAGAATATTAAAGGCTCTAATATGCCATATTTACTGATATTAAGGATTAAAACAGCATATAATATGCATTTAAAAATCGTTTTGCATATCAAAATACAATTTGTGAGCATTGATGTAATGGTGCTTAATGAGTCTCATTTTCAACTTGAAAGCCCTACTGCTGGCCACTGGTTCCCTGTGCCACCTTGTGGTCATTTGTCCCACTACAGGACTAGAGGGGTTGAGGGACAAGAGGGACATCTCCAATATGGGTCAAATTCTTTACTTGACCAAATCTGCTGGCAGTTAACCATTTTAACATTACAGAGCTGACCATAGTCCCCCTGGATTCTATATGTAGACTATGTCTTTGCTGCTATATCAACAATTTACAATTTACGCATTTAGCAGACTCTTTTTAAACAGAGCGATTTACATTAAGCAGCAAGCAACACATTTCTTGGCTGAAAATAGCCAGTTTACAAGCTCCTAATGTCTCACGTTTTGTGACACGTTTTGTGCTGGGGCAAAGGGACACTCATAGGGCAGTCCACTAATGGGGGTTACCTTTTTTTTTTACTCATTTTTACATTTAGGAATATTTAGATATGTCCTAATCCAAATTTGGGAACTCCATTCTTGTTATATTTAATATTTGGACATTTATCTCTCTTAAGCTTTACCCTGTCTGTTATTGTTTAATGGTCTCTTGTTTAATTACCTAACTTTACAGAATGACACAAATATTGTTTATTCCTATAAATGCAGTGCATGTCGTTCTGTCATAATAAGGTATATGACGGTTTCAATATGAGAAGGAATTGGATACAGCAGAGAAATAAGGGACGTGTACTCAACTATACCGGGGGATTTCCAAAGGTATAGGCTCTGATATCGAACAGGTTCGGATTTTATTGACCATGCTCTTTCTACATTTTGGACTAGAGCACCTGTCAGGTTGTGACCTTGAATTCAAGCCAACGCTGAGTTGGGAAACAGCTTTCATTTGTCCATTATTGCCCTAGCACTGCTGGTGAACAGGCTACATAACAGCGTAGCCCTGCCACAACATGTTACAGTTCAACCTCCTCCGGTGAGTTGGTGATCTCTGTAGTCTTATATACTCTGTCTTGTGCCCCTATCATTTAAACTGGTTCCCCGTCTGGCTTTGTTAACTAGGTTCAGTATAATGATGTCGTTTTCTGTGATGTTCCAACACCATGGCTGGAGGCAGGAGTTTAGTCAGCAGCAGGCAGGATCAAGAAAAAAGCGTCAGCCACTGAAAATGGAGAAAAATGGCTCATAGTACCCCAAGGTAGGAAATAAATTGCAGATGATAACTAGTGGAGTGAGGCACAAACAGCATAATAAATTGTTAGCGATTTTTGCTCTCATTTTGCGGGGCAAAATCAAACTTTGGAATGCACGGTTGGCAGGCCATTAAAAGAATTACTTCATGCTCTGAAAACAGGGCTTGTGTCAATCCCTATTTCTCAAACAGAAAGACAAGACACTCTTTGGGAAATGCTTTGTGCTTTCCCCCATCTCAGTGCGTAGTACAATGACAAGCACAGATCATAGTTGGGGAAGCACAAATAACTGACTGGAAAATGGTTTTGATACTAACATATCACTTTTGAATAAGGACAAGAGCCCAAAGTTGATCTAAAGTGGCACGGAGTTGATAAATATTTATGCACAAATATTTATGTCTTAAGGTTTCTCAATACATGACCATTAATGATTAATGATCTGCATTCCACACATTTAATAATTTATTGATAATAAATAAATCATATTTTGCCCATTCTATAAATATTCAACAGACTAGATTTTCAGATATTTTGGTTGTCTGCAGCCTGTTTCTTGTTGATAATAGCAGTCACTGGAGCAATGTACACTGAAAGATTTTTTGCTAGTTATTTGTTTTCATCTAATTAATGTTTCATAAGATTTGGAATGTAAAAACTATTACTCTGCTTGCACCCTGGACACCATACATGTGTTTCTCATAATATCATTGAAATTCAGTTGTCTTTTTGGAATAATAAGTGGTTAGGAAAAACCAGCAGTGCTATACAACACTCTATGTGTAGCACAGGCGCGTGGATGATTATCTAGCAATGAGTAAAGGGTGTTTCATATTGCTTCATGCATTTATCTTATATTATGGCTTTTCAAACAGTGTATACACATGGCCATGAGGAAAACCTCTTTCTTAAACATATTTTAACCATACTGTTAAATACATCCTATGTTGAATATTCTTAAGCATAATAAAAGGCTCATAAAGTTGTGAGTTCTATTTTACTGCCCAAAGATACTACAGCCATTGCATATGGAATTAAGAATAGTCAAAACTCTGGCAGAATAAATCAATTATATGAAACTTGGAGTAATAAATAACAATACCAATAGCATGACTATGACGTGACTGCAGACTGCTGGGTGAGCACCTGGGTGCTATGGCATGGGGTAACTTCAACATATGGAATAAATTCTGTTTTGGCCATATATGAAGCATGTCTTTAGTGCTCAAAGTTTGACGTGGTCAGATCATGTCAGCTCCTTATATGGAGATCTCTGGGTGACAGCAGGGACAATGCATTGAGTTTGGTGTGGGCCTTATGTTTCACTTCTATTTTCACTATCAGGCGCTGCTGCACTGATAGTTGAATATACAGGTGTCAGTCACAAGAGATACAACGCAGAGGAAGGACAGGTGGAAAGTCTGGGGAGGATGAAGATTTATGTCAGAACAGGTCCACCCTATAAAGCAGTGGTTTTCAACCTTTTTGGCACCAGGGCCCACTATTTATTCAGCATTTGGGCCACGGACCACCATTTGAGGACATTTTAGATCCACAGACACCAAAACTAAAGAAAAATATTTAGTTTGCTTTTGTCCACAATAGGCTACCAGGCTAGCCTGACCGCAGTCTGAATTATCATTTCGTTTCACTTTTAACAGTGATTGGTTCATATGAACCCCTAAGATTGACAGGGCTGTTGGCCAATCAGGTGCTGGGATTGGATTTCTAACTGGCACAAACGGCCCCAAAGGCAGGGAAGCCAGTCCTTGAATCACAGAGAAAAAATAAGCTAGTATTTTTAAGGTTCTGATTCAGGGCTGAGCCTGGCTGATTTGGGACAAAACAGGCAAACAGATAAAAAAAATGACCATTAATCTTCTACATTCCCTAGTTGTGTAGACTTGGGCATTCCCTAGTTGTGTAGACTTCCACATTCCCTGGTTGTGTAGACTTGTGTAGACTTGGGCAAAGATGGTGAAAATTTTAACTCTTGAGAGTGTAAACATGAAACCAAACGGACCCACAAGGGTCCGTTTGGTTTCATGTTTACGCTCTGAGTTACATCTGATTAACCAAATTTCCATCATTTAGCTGGGGACCACCCTCTCAAGGACGGATGGAGGTGAAGGTGTGACCATATATGGAGGTGTGACGGAGGAGTGCCATCTGACATGGCAAGCAGAAACATAAGTTTTCATAGCAAATGCAACCCTTTTTAACAATCACATTAAACCGGCTGTTGCTGTTTCCATCTTAGGACCAATGTGTCTGTCAATAAACATGAGTGCAGTTAGAAATCTTGAACATTTTTTTCCTGTGGAAACGTCTCATAAAAACAAATGAGGTTCAGGCATATTGCTTGGCAAATAATCATGCGCTCAAGCATAAATAATACATCCTCAGTGTGTTATACAATTTAAATGAGGGTTAAAGCTCAATGCTTTACTTGTATGAGAGGAGAGCAATGACGCATAAAAAATACAATATTATCATATTTTCGCCAATAAAACTTTTATACCAGTCAGTCAGTCAGTCTTGATTCAATTCAGTTTATAGGCCTACACAGGATCATTAGGCACATTTTAATCATTTTATGTTTAACTAGGCTTCACCAGCATCATGCACAGGAATGTGATCAACCAAACAATTGCCATTCAGGCCTTAAATTGAGAGATGATTTATTTGTTATTTCAAGAAAATAGGGCAGAATCAGACAGTGTACATGTAACTGCAGCATGCAATTAATATAATAAACATAATGTTGTGCAGTGTGTGTGTGTGTGTGTGTGTGTGTGCGCGTGCGCGCGCGTGCGTGGGCTTACGGTAATTACCTCTGAAACTTTTTTACTGCGGACATACTGTAAGTTTCCTCCTGATACAAGGACACAGAATTCTGCTAAACCAACCTTGCCGCACATATAAAAATAAAACGGGATGATCCATATTTTATGTAGGTAGGGGACGTTTATGATATTGTCACAAATTCATGAAAAATGTACTTTTCCCCCTTTAAGTATACTTACAGATCTATTTTGGTGTTAACCGCACCTCTGATTTCCTGCAGAACTGCCACCGTACAGTAACATGCAGGGTAGGTCGGTGTGCTATTAAAGCTGACGTGCACACTTTCCCACCTCAACTGTGTGAACATCCCTCTTTCCCAGCCAGGACCAATAGTTAAACCTGCGTAATTTTAAAGCAAAATGGCGACAATCTAATGGGCGGCGGACGACAAAACAGTTTCAAGTCCAATGACAAACTTGTCATCGTTCAGTGGCAAATTATATGTCGGCTTTCTAAAGGTAGGTGACTGTGGTATTGCCTGCTGTTTGTTCCATAATGCGCAGTGTTATACAGTGTGTCCAGGTGGGACGTGTTTAGAGGTAGCAGATTAGACCTTTGCTTACGGCAGTCGTACGAGCGACTGATACGTGTCTTGTCGCTCGGCGAAAAAGGGGCGATCTTCAAGCTCACAACCCGTCACGATGCGACGCCTTGAGAGCTTGTAGATCATTTTTTGTGGAGGGCGACACGGTCATTTAATGGACGCATTAATCCTGCTGTCGATTATTGCTAGTCCGTACACCTTGCCTTGAAGAGAGATGTGCGTGCAGCTTCTAGCCTTCTAGGCTGTGCTGTCAAACAGCGATCAGGTCACACAGTGGTAGACTTTAAAACACTCGAGTCTCTATTTGTTTTCTTAGTTCTATCTGTCCACCCGCTGTGTTATCACCTGACATGGTGGGCATGCCATAGGAAAAACACTTTAAAGGACCATTTCACTACTTTTCAACTTATTGCCATATAATAGGTCCTAATATGATAAATGCTAAGTCCCGTGATAGGAAGGCTGGGGGTAGTTTAGAAAACACTGTCCACAGTGACATCATCGTTAAGAGCAGATGTTTTCATCGTCATGAGAACGATGGGTTCCATTTTTTGCGTTTGAACTTTTCAAGAGTACAAACTACAAAGCATGCAGGTTCCTGAACAGCCCACAGCCCTATAAGACTGAGTAGCCCAGGGATTTTTTTTATGAAGATGGGTTGAAATTGAAAAGAGGTGAAGTGGTAAATTGTTGGATTGTACAGCATGGTTTGGCATAGTGTATGGAATTTTATCGGTGCTAGGTATGGCAATAGCCTACAATACAGACACTCACTGAGGTGGGTGATTGGGAGGAGATGGGGCAAGATGATTTATGCCTAGTTTGCCTTGAATAGTTTGCCTAGCCTATATATTACCCTTTAGGAAACTGTCTGGATATTAACATTGCCTGGTTACAACCACCTGTATGGATAATTCTATTAAAAATAATAATTGGGGGCTTGGATAAAGTTTAATGTTGATGATGATCACCCTGGCCACGGTCTCCTCACTCTTCTTCCCTCTGGGAGAAGGCTGCGGCTGCCGAAGGCTACAAAGGCCCGCCATAGACTAAGTTTTTTCCCCTCAGCTGCCAGGCTGCTGAATGACTCTGGCTACCCGTTCACCTCTGTTCCCTAGTGACACCGGCACTATGTCACCGGGAATATCTCTGCACTATGGACAATAACCTCTGCACTTTATATCTATTTACCATTGCACGGTGTTGTCTTGTGTGTACTGTTTACTTGTTTTTTGTGAAAAAATACATTGAATGCACTCACGTTAATGTCGTAACAAATTCCTATGTGTTTACACAAATGGCAAATAAAGGAATCTAAATCTGAATCTGAATGAAAATTGATTATCATTCATGATTGCAATTTTTATGGCCTGCCCAACATCTGTGGCCTGCAGAGTATAATGAAAACAAGCAAAACCTGTCAATCAGTCAGTCAGTATCTAGTCGTCACCTTCTTAAAATAATCGCCTAAGTCATTTTTTCCAGGTTTTTCAGGAAACACACAAAACTCCCCCCAAAAAATTTTGGGGGTATTTTTTGGGGGTGTTTTGTGTGTTTCCTGAAAAACCTGGAAAAAATGACTTAGGCGATTATTTTAAGAAGGTGACGTAGTGATGGCCACTATGTTCATCAGTCCGTCACTCCACACTATATGGCCGTCAGTTCGACACGCCTCCTGGCATACTCCATATATGATCATCTCCATATATGAAGATCACAAGACTGACCTCATCAAACCCTGCACGGCCCGAAAATATCAAGTTAAAAACACTGTGTGAAGCGAGGGGCACTCTTATCATCATACATCATTACACTGGACAATCAGAATTTGCATCCTCTAGTTACCGTATTGTGGAACGTATTGCTCCAGTAGCATAAGAAATACAATGTATTACATTTCTGTAGTAAAAAGTGCAGGAGGGACCCCCACAAATAGGTACACCCCATGCTTTTTTCTACGCTTTGAGCAGCTGCCCACAGTGTCCACTCAGTGCTCTCTGCACAGTCCAAAAGCTTCCTGATTCCATAATTTTAGTATCGCAACAAGTATGCCAAATAATATGAAAACATTTAGCCAATTAATGGATTGCATTTTTATAGCGCTTTTCCAAGTGCTCAAAGCGCTTTACAATGGTCCATTCATTCATACATTGGGAAGTAGAGCGGCGAACAGTCGACGCCAGCGTCCCCACTTCCCACATTCACACACCAATGGTGGCCAGCTCACACTGACCAACTCATTGGAGGCAATTTGGGGTTCAGTGTCTTGCCCAAGGACACTTCGACACATAGACAGGAGGAGCCGGGATTCGAACCGCCGACCCACAGGTCATTGGACGACCTGCTCTACCTCCTGAGCCACAGCCAGCCAATTCATTCATTCATTCATTCATTCATTCATTCATTCATTCATTCATTCATTCATTCACAGTTATTTAACAAGTAATAAAGATTTCATGGGAAAACTCCAATTTTGAAGCACCAAATGAAAATTTGATGTGTGCTGCCTGCATGGGCAAAACTTCTTAATGCACTTTGAGGTCCCACTAATGACTTACTTAGCTAAATGAGAGCTGACATTGGTTTTTAGTTATCTTCACTTCAATCTAATCTTATGATAACTGCATGGCGCATGACTAGCAATATGGAATAAATAAGCACTTTAGACTAATTCCAGAAAGCTGTCACGTTGTCAATGTTAAATGTACAGTCAAATGTCTCTTTTATGTTCAAACATTTCTCATGATTTTATGGTTTTATGTGAAGCAATGGACTGTGGCACTGTACCTTAGAGAAATTATTCCTGTAGGGACAATAAAGTTGAACATACAGTACCTATATTAAACATGTGACTTGCAAGTAAAGTAGGAGAGTCATATGTGGAACTTTAGCCTAAATCTAATGGTGAATCAATGTTGTATTTATAAAACGTTTGTGGCTCACCTACAGTAGGCCCTATGTACATAAGCCAGCACAGACAAGAAAATATTCCTTTAAAATGTCAGCTATTGAAATCCAAAGTGAGACGTTGATTTCTGGGCACAGATTCAGACAGACCTTTTATCAATAAAATGCTCAGTACTGTCGCAGTGCAGAGCAGCATGCTTTTGCCAAATGGCAGAGACTTTTCAGAGAAAAGGTCATCTAAGTGTAGTAGGAAGCCATTTCTCTGATACACTATGTTCAAACTTTGAGACCCCCCCCCCCTTATGTTCAAGCTCCTTTTGGTAAGACCCAGAACACCTACCTGTCCACTCAGTACACAGAAACAGTGTCATTTTGACTGAGAGAGGGAGTGTAGAGCTTAAACAGTCCATTTTTACATGCAAGTTACTGTAAGTTGGCAGATTTTGCTGTGTATAATCGTTCTGAATAAGAGTGTCAGCTAAAATGCCTGGAATGAAAAATGAAACTAAATGGCAATACAGCTCCATTATACAGTACATGAGGTGCTGTGTTTATCATTGACACTGTGAGATTAATGGATTTAAACTATGTCAGCATAAAGCACCTGTCTCCATCCCAGTGTCACCTCTTCTAGGTGAGTTAGGTTGCTTGCTTGCATTACCCTTATTCTGCCCTTTTCATTGACCATGGGCCATATAGTCTTTGGACAGATAATCTACTGAGACCATTACCAAAACATTGGAAATGGACATTGATAAGTCACTGTTGGTAAATTACCCCACTCAGTCATGCTCCTCATGTCTGTTGTCGGATAGTAACTTACTGTATAGGTCTTTGTCATGGCCATGTCAAGGCTTTGTGAATAGGGTTCTTGTAAAAATTGGTCTGCATTATTTAGTACAGTGCTTTATGACTTAACTTATCTGCAGGTATCAAAGGATCACATGATAAGCTGTGGGAAGATTTCATTACAGCTGCATGTACAGTAGCTGTAGCTTTTGCTGTGTGTGTGTGTGTGTGTGTGTGTGTGTGTGTGTGTGTGTGTGTGTGTGTGTGTGTGTGTGTGTGTGTGTGTGTGTGTGTGTGTGTGTGTGTGTGTGTGTGTGTGTGTGTGTGTGTGTGTGTGTGTGTGTGTGTGCGTGCGTGCGTGCGTGCGTGCGTGCGTGCGTGCGTGCGTGCGTGCGTGCGTGCGTGCGTGCGTGCGTGCGTGCGTGCGTGCGTGCGTGCGTGCGTGCGTGCGTGCGTGCGTGCGTGCGTGCGTGCGTGCGTGCGTGCGTGCGTGCGTGCGTGCGTGCGTGCGTGCGTGCGTGCGTGCGTGCGTGCGTGCGTGCGTGCGTGCGTGCGTGCGTGTTAGAGAGAGAGTACACACACTAAATAAATGAGGTGGTTGAGGCACGTTATCAACAAATTGATTATGTGTCACTTGGCAAGGTCAAATATTTTAACCAAGATGCCTGTAGTCCCTGAATGCTCGGCATAGCAAACAGTCATGTGTTCTCCAGTGGCCAGGCTGGCTGCTTACACAGCTATAAATGAAGGCATCGGGGAACCAGGGACTACTTAAATGGGAGTACATTGGCCTGAATTAGCAACTCAGCTAAGGAACAGCTGCAGAGATGAGATATTTTAGTAATCAGGTGGATCCTCCAAGAACATTGAGGCCTGCAGAAATATATCAGTGGCACAGAAATAAGGGCAGCAGCTTTCCACAGAAACTCATTGACGTGATCTCTGTTTGTATCCTTAATTGAATTCATGACATGTGCTACTAGACCACCCTAAATATCTACTCTCATATTATTTATATTTCCATAAACAACAAGATAAATGTTATGGTTTATACTGAGTTTGCTGTATGCAGGCATGTATGTATTTCTACAATGAGCAATGTCTGATGCACTTTGCTGATTATATTATTCGTTGTTGTGGGTTTCTATTGTTGAGAATTGCTGTAATGATAAACAACCACATTTTATATATAAAATGCTGCAGTAGATACAACTTACAGAAAATGTTTCAAAGGTAATTGTAGTGCTCTCACATTGTTAATAAAGCATGTACTGTAAGTACACTGCATCAACTTGTTTTGACTTGCTAACGTATTTAGTCATCAAGTTAAACTCACACTGACATACGTATTACTGTACAAACATATATATATTGTCATTATGAATATTGTTTTCACCAGTGCTTCACAGAAAATATCCTGAGCATTAATTAACACGTTTTTATATTTTGACGTTTACACAACAAAGACACATTGCATTTCATTAGGCTACTATTGTGGCTATTGAGGATAGTACTGTATTTGACGTGCTCATTATTTAAGCTGAATTTGTACATGTCATAATTTAAATGGTGTGTACGTGGACTGTAATATTAACAGTGCAGTCGTAGTAGCAGCTAGGAGGGCATAAACCAAAAATGTGAGCGTCTCTGACGAGGTGTTATGATTTGGAGACACAGCTGTATGTCTATAGTTTTAACACCTGGAACTGTAGCTCCAAAGGTGTGAAACACTCTGGTACTGGGGCTGGGTGTGATTACCAGTCAAATTAAATCTCAGATGTCAGTTACATGTGTCATTGCCACTACACTCCCACGCTTGGCGGGTCGTATGGAGTGACAGGCTTGATGTCGAAACCCTGATTATTATTATTATTTTTTTGTCTGTGTGTGTGAAGCAGGGTAACTGACACAAGGTTGCAGTCATAGTCACATATTCTTTGTTAGTTTTCATATTTCTGAAAAGGTTGCTTGTTAAATAAATGTGTTTTTTTCCCTCAAAATAGTGTTTGATAAAAAAAAGTGTCCGTTATGAGTCTTAACCAAATAAGCCCCAGATGAATAGCAAAAATAGCTTGTCAACAAACTGTTGTTGGTTAATTGCAAAGTTTTGAGCTTGTAGATCTGCATTTGTTATTTCTGAACATGTTTGGAAATGTTTGCCTATCATAGCATGGCCAAAATAGGTTCGGAAAGTTGAAAGTGGTTACAATTCACATGATGAAACTCTGCTATAACTCTACAACCTTAAAAGATCAATGGCCGTTTTTGGATGTTGTTTCCAAACATTGATGGTAGCTAGCCACCTGCTGAGCCTCTCCAGGCTAAACACACGCTATTCAACCATTAGTTGTCTTTCTCTGTGACAGAGCTCTGCATTAAGCTGTAGGCCTATCTTTTTTTCTTTCTTTTCTGTGTCTGACCAAGACGCCAGTATCAAGCGGCATTCCCTTTAAGCGAGCCTTGGGAGCAAATTCCTCTGAAATCCTGAGAAGGAATTTGATTTAAGGGAGAGCCAGGCATTCAGGTACTAAAGTCTTCAACAGGGGCCAGCAAGGTGAGATTGCTGTTGCCCATCAAAGGCTGGATTCAAGTGGTAAGCTACATGCTGCAGAAGGCTGGGATGGCCAGCCTACTGTTCAATCACTAGTGATCAAGCCTGGCTGTTATCCCCCTTTAGCCTGGCTATAGACCGCTTCCTCCACTAAGGGGCAGAATATGATCACTGATACTGTTAATTCTCCACTCAAAGGATCTGTTTAAAGCCATGCTAACTACTGTGACCGCTGTTAACACATATGGTAATAGCAGGTAATGATGATAATGATAGTAATACTGCAAGTGGAAGACTGGTGAGAGATGCTTTTAAACCATTTAGTGTACAGAGTTGGTATTTTCAAACCCTTGCTTAGAGAATCAATAGAGAATAGATCTCTTCATATCATCCAACAAAGAATCCTACAATACCATAGCATTTCAAATGGCATGCTGTAATTTGTCTATTGACTTGATACATAATGCATATACCACTATCATCACATTCATGTGCACTTTGCTTTCAAAGTGAATTGTGAGTTATTAGTGCATTTAATGTTCTTGCAGTTCAATGCTTATTTGCTAGTTGAATTAGTTTGATCTCAACCAGAGCTAAACAATACTATTCAGCTGCCGATTCATGCGAGAATGTTGAGTTATGGGTTTATTCCTGGAAACCTGTCAGATTTCAAGCCGGCGCCTATTATTGATTGACAGGATATCATAAAACCAGAAGTATGTCACTCTAGATTCTAGGCAGACACTGCTGTATTTTGAACATCAGAACTGCTGTTTATTTATTCTCACATGGTGTTTGGCCACAACACTCCCCGGGTTCAAACCGCCGCCAGTCTTGAAGGGCTTGGATTAGTGAGGCTCTGCCGCATAATAGCTCTGAGACAGCTAAACCTTTCCATGATGCCTGTTTGAGGTTGTGGTCAGCACTTCCCTCATTAAATCATCCATTTATTCTCGGAGCTGGATGTGATATTTTAGAGGTTTGAGCACACAGGGCACAGGTTAGCTGCAATTATGCTGATGTTGAGCTTTTAGAGATGTGCTGAACGAACACTGGAGTACGGGATTACACACACAGGAAGTTACATAGTGATTAACCTTCATTTCAGTGCTCTCTGGGAGGCAAATCCACCTCCAGTCAGCCTCCGTCAGGCATATTTCTCCTGAATCTCCTCCCTGATGAATGACCTTCAAAATGATAGATCAGGGGCATTCTTTCATATTATGCTTCTGAAGCAGTTGTCTGGCCTTTGGGGGTGTTTGAATGCTTCCCTAATAACATGAACCCGTAGCGTTCTATACTGGGGCAAACATCTGCAAAATGGGCTGATCTACAAGCTCACAACGTGCGTATGTGAGGATGCGGATAGGACTAGTATAGAGCCCTGGGGGACTGCAATCAACAAGGGTTTAAGTTTAGTGTGTTCTGTGGTTTTCTGTTGTTCCTGTAGTCTTCCACTGATCCAGTCAAAATCCTTTGTGCATTAAACAAACAAACAAAAAAACAGCTTTCAACCAGACTCCTATAGAAGTATGGACATGGATATAGATTTATGGTGGATGCTTGTCTGTCATGGCCACTTATGTCATAAAATGTATCTTGTACTTGTTGACAGGTGTTTCCATTGTGGCTGGAGGTGCCATCTGTTGGTGAAACACGGTACTGGAAAATGAAGGTAAGTTTTCCAAGAAGCAAACCATCAAGTTGTCTGTGCAGAAACAATCACATGTACTAATAATATAAAGCAAGTGAAATAACAAATAGATTGAACAAATAGATTTTCGAAAAATCCTTTAAAAGGTAATTCCTGAACTATTTATTTAATTAAAAATATATTAACATTAGGCATATACAGTACATGTGTATTACAAGTATAGCTTTGCTTTGTGTTGTGACATTGTGCCACAGCATGATCATAATATCTAGTACCGTAATCCTTTTTATATCAGAAGTACGATTGATAACTTGAATAAACCACAAACAGGATATTAGTGTACTTGACGGGAGGTTGTATGTGTGCAGTTGCACCGTTTCAGCACCTCCAAAAACAAGGTTTTAGAACAACGGGGGATCCCTTACTTATGCGCTTAAAAAAGGGGACATTTTTTGAAGCCCTTTCATTTGGGGCCGATTTGTTTTGATGTGGGGCAGTGAGTGGTTTTTAAAAATCTCCTTAACTCCCCCAGGCCTGGCCCAGCCTCCCACAGGGCTAATGACCACAGCCCAGCCTGTGTTGAATAATACAGGCACTCACAAGGTGCAAGCGGGGAGGAGGGCCCTGTGATCAGTGGCAAGGGTTAGACAGCACGCACTCCCCGCTACACCTCCATTGATAAGATTGTATTAATTGGTATGAATAGAGTGGGCTTCTCCCTCTCCTTGTATACATTTACCATTATACTCATTAGCTTCCCGTTGCCTCCCAGCGAGTTTCTCCTTCACATCCCCCGGGGTCTCCAGGGAGGCAATTTGCATCTCTCCATGGAGTCTCTCTGGGGTTATTGAGGAAATATTAGCCCCTTTTCTTCTGTGGCCCGACCCTTTGATTTATTTGGGTCTTGAGCTGATAGACTGGCACTCACATTAATGACTGGTGCTGGTACAGGGCTCTGGTGCAACACAAGTCATTGATCCAGGTTGAAAAAGGTGCAATTGACAAGCATCTCTGAATAATCATCTTACAAGTCTTTCTCCTACACTTTCTCCTGTGTGTGTGTGTGTGTGTGCGTGCGTGCGTGTGCGTGCATGTGCGCGCGTGCGTACACGTGTGCAAATATATACGTGCATGCGACGCGTGTGTGTTTGGACCTTGAGCAAATGACAAGTGGGATTCCCTTTGCTGTCAAGGCTACCGTATTCAAGCTGTCCAGTTGTTCTGATAATCTATGCTTGTATAAATGGCATTTTGTCAGCTTCCACATTGTTTTTATTGGCCCGCTTCTGTATTCTCACAGCTACGAGGGTCACTTTGCCCTGTAGATCAACTAGTGACACATCTTTGACTGTAAAGTCACAATGCTTCTATTGTTGGGTAGCTACTATCTACACACTCCAAAAACTCAGCCAACCCACGTGTGAAACTATTCACTAATCAGTCGCTCCCAAACACTGGTTCGGAACCCATGTTTGGGTCGCAGCCTAGTTTTATGGGGCGCAAGTAAATATTCACATTTTTGGGTCTTCACGTGCATGCATGCACACGCAAACACACGCAAACACATGCAATTTCCATTGATAAATATGTCACAACATGGTGCAAAGCAATTACCACACTGTGAACTTGGAGATCTGATATGTTCACTAGTTTGGGTCCCGGGAGCCAAATGTCTAGTAAATTCTGTTTTGGGTCATAGACTAAAAAAGTTTGCTAACCACTGGCCTACATCATTCATCATGGGTACAGTACAGTGAGTGTGAGGGCCTTGTTATCTTGCGTCTCTGACTGTGACTGAGCCTCCGTGCCTCTGTATTATCTTTTAAAGAAAGGTAATGAGAGATTTACATCCCGATAGCTGCGATGCTATGACATCTCTCCAAAGCTCATTGATGTCTTCTTGGCTCAGTAGAACCTGTGCTCAATTCGGAGAGGAGCTTGTCACCCACGCCCTTTCATCTGATTGGTCACATCATGTCTGCAGAAAACACGGCAGCAACAAAGTTAGATACGTTTTATTTTTTTTATTTTTTACCGTTCCATCGCAACCATTAGGTTTTCATCCAAGCATACCTAATCATAGCAGCATCTCCCATCCCGCTTACTCTCGCCGTATGCACTGTATAAGCTGTATGGTAATAATAACATTTAATAAAAGTCAACACCCTAACTACCCATGAATAAAAATACCCTGGCATCACCAGAACTGCATCTTCTCTGCATACTTGTAACAGATTAGAGGTTATGTATATCAATTGCACAACTCATGCATATTGTTGAGATGGGGGCAATAAATGGAGATGTGCCATTTCAACAGGCTAGGCACGGCTTGCCAAAAGCGGGCAAGAGGATAGATGCTTCTGGCGATGGTTTGGCTTGTTTTCCTTTTCGGTATTGGGTACAGGAAAACGTGTGTATCTAAACAGAGCAGATAGGATGCTGATGAGAGCCATCTGCTCGGCAGCCCTCTCCTGCGCCCACTGCCCTCCTCGATGTGAGAGCAGCCTCATTAAAACGGTCACATGCCTGAGAAATCTCTCTCCACTGCTTTTTCTCCCTTTCCCTTCTTGGAAAAAAAGAAGAAAAAGGAGTAGTTTAAAACTAACAAAGCCTTGGGAAATCCCCATCAGACATCCCTCCCTTAATCCGTTTAATTTTGAAAGGTATTGTTTTAAAGCTTCAAAGTTTATATCGTTTAATCCCCCCTCTAACTCTACGGGCAGCAAATGAGGCCGTGTCAGCAAGCTCGAACAGATAATCTACTCCGCACAACAGACAATCCCCCACCAAGACAAGGTTGCATGGGTTTTCCTGTGAACTCGCTGTTTGATGTTGCTACCTGCTACTGAACATGACTTCTTTCTTTCTTAACCCGACTGTCACTTGCTCCCTGTCCCCTTTTATCACCCCCAATGTTCTCACTTTTTTCCATCAATAAATCCACCATCACAGCCATTTTATTTATTCCCCCTTGTAGAAGAAGAGGGTTTGTAGTGCTGGGAGGGTTGGGTTGGGTACAACCCAAGTGTGTTCTCACATTTTAACCCCTGGCGATGGGTCTTGGCCAAACGGTTTGTTTGGACAGGATGCGTTGCTTTGTCAAGTGAACTCCACACTGACTGAGACTTCGATACACCACTTTGACCAGTATAGAAATTTTGCAAAAAACATAATTATAGTATACGAAAGGCCTCCTTTATACATAGTTATGAGCCAGTGTCAACGGATCTACAAGCTCACAATTGTCACGGTGCAAAGTGTTGTGAGCTTGTTGATTTTCAGTGCGTGACGCCATGCACAACCCAAGCATTAAGGCTTTTGTTGACCAGGCAATTCAGCAAAGCTTCCTCCCAAAATATTTGCAAACATGTCGCAAAAAAGTAATTCTATTGTTTGATCTTAATAATACAATGTACGTCTAGTTATTGTTGCAAATTATAGTTTTGTAGCTATTTGTGATTAAACTTTGCTCTGGCAATTTCCATTGCAGGATTTGCAAAAGGATTTCTGCAATTCCCTCTATTATATCATTTGAGTCAAATAAATCCAGCATATCTTGTTATTCTAGCGGTAAATTACATTGTTTAGTTATCAAAGGCTTTGTGTAATTACATTTGCACAATTCCCGATGACAGGGCTGATAGTGTCTGCTCAAGACACTGGCATACATAATCACACAGCCCAAAATCCCATTAGGGAGAATGCAGGCCATTATTATGGAAATGACCTTTGGTTGACAAGAATTCAGGGGGATAAAAGACGATGTAATCCATCCAAAGGCACGGTGTGAAACCCTCCTTATTTTCTCCTGTGCAAGCTGGTGAAATCTTAAGTGCTTTCTGAAAACGTTGGACTTGCTTCTAAAATCTTCTTGCACCGTTGTTCTGTGAGATAGACAAGGACATGTCTGTATGGTACAACTTGTGGTGTACAATAGGCTATTGCACATTTCTGTCTATTACTTTGGATTGTCTGGACTGTAGGACGTACCGTATGGCTAAATTTAGCTACTATGGTCCATCGTGTTAAGTCCTTTTCAGTACAATACAAAGCACTTACTTATTTTGTCCAAGTGACACTGGCATTTGATGAAACAGGGACAGCCAAACATCACTGTTTCTTTATTGTGGCAGTGGTGAGAGACAGACCACACTCACCTTGGGATTATTGAAGTGTCAAACTGCATCTCACTGTTTGTTTTGAGCCACGCTTTGATACTCTCACACTGGAGAGGCAGCTTTATAAACTCACATTGTGCCAAATAAATCAATAGATCCCATTAGCCAGGAAGTTCTGTAGTGCGCTACTTGAGGGGCCGCACCCCCCAACCTCCTCTGCCCTGTTCTGACATTTTCTTCAGTGAAGGTGAGGGTTGTGTGGGAGAGTGTACTGTATATATATAGATGGCTGCTGATCCATATAGACAGACTAACTCCAGCAAGTTGACGTGGTCTGGTCTGTCTGGCTGACTGGTCCCTGTTGGTCTCCAGCAGCCTCCACTGTGCTGCCAGCCTGGCTCCACAGTGCACACGCAGTCCAGGTGGAAGACAGAATTAGCTTAGACATTAGCAGCCTTTTAAGACGACAGCAACAAGCTGTGGGTTCTTATATAATACCTGAACTTTGCACTGCGCTTCAGTGTGAAAGCAGACTGTTGGCTTCGGCCTGTCTGTGTTATTGTTATGTTGATGTTCAAACCCATGAAAAAAAGGTTTCTTCTCTGAAAAACTCACAGATTTGTTGAAGGGTCTGTGAGCGGGGAGCTACAGTGGGTGTTCAGGAGGGGGTCAGGCACCAATGAACATAATCCCCAATATGATATTTTAAAATAATGACATTCTGTATTTTTAATGATGTTGTTCATCTGATGCTGTTTCCATCAATAATTTGTTCTTATTATGCAGGCAGTGTGCAAAGTGAACACTCTGCACTCTCCACAATAAGACACTCATGACCCTCGCCTCTCAACAGGCTAACATTATTTACCATAAAGAGCTGCTAGAAAAACAGCCTATTTATCTCCATGTACTGACTTCTGCCCTATATGTATATGTATATTCACCTATATGTGTATGTGCATTTATCTACAGTATATGTAGATCTGTTTGTCAATTATCAATTCACAAAATATCTGTACTTCTGCTTTTTCTGGGTCTAGGCATGTGTGTCCCAAATGACATGGTGCTGTGCACTGTGCACTGCAATTTCAACATATGAAATATCAGAAAGGTCAGACCTATATATGGAGATCTAAGGGTGGCAGTGAGGGAAGAGTCTTGAGTGTACAGGTTTGTACAATGTCTGATAAACATACAGTATGGAATGTCAGAACAGGTCAGCTCCATATATATTGAGATCTATGTTTATGGGGTTTGAGGTCAGACGTAGAATTTCACAAGGTTACCAATCAGCCAAACAACTGATGAGAAGTGACCATGACCGTGCTGGGGAGGCGAGTTCTGGACCATTGTGTCCAGAAAGTTTCATGTTGTTATGTCATGTTCAGGTTTGTTATGGGTTGTGGAATTCTTCTAATACTGTACATTTGTTGTATTGATTTCAAGTCATTGTTGTTAAATGTAAGGAAAAACAGTTTCATATGATGAAATGTGTAAGTCAGACCAGCTGCTTTTTAAATATAGAGTGGAAAGGTTTGTTTGCCAGGCCTACAAAATTGTGATTTCATCTCATTATCACCTTACTGTTTTTTCTACATGAACCTAAAGCAGAGGTGCAATGAGAGTGTTACCTCAAGTGGTGAAAGACAAAACCCAAATGAAATCAGTAAACAGAAAAAAGGGGGCCTCCATCACGTGGTGGTGGTGTCTTGCTCAACAGCACATAGTAATTCTCCCACTAACAAACTCTCATTTGACAAGCTTTAGGAGACAGAACATCTTAGGGAAAATAGCGGGGCAGCATTAGCAGGAGCTCATAGAAGCAGATCAATTTGTGCATACAGCTTAAATGTATTTAAGCTTGTAATCCCTGTAAATATCTTCAGGCAAGGCAAAGTCAGCCTTTTAACATTGACTAAATGAAGTAAATAGAAGCAAATGAATTTTTAAAAAATGCATTTCTGTTGAACCCTACGTGCGTGCGTGTGTGTGCACGTGCATGCGAGTGTGTGTGCGCGCATCTGTATATATGATATATAACTATGTATATGTGTATACATATATAGAAATGCATATGGAAGCAGGCTGTGTGAGTTGGCTGCTAATGAGGCCTGTAAATCTCCGAGCTCAGATATTTTGATGGCTTCGTCACCCTGCTGTTTGGGGAGAGGAGGAGGAGGGGGTGCCGTGAAGTTGGCTTTAAATGCAGAGCGTCTGTTCTCCCTTCGAACCTCTAACACCACAACAGATGGAGAGAATATGGAGCTCGGAAGGTTTTACCTTTGAGGTGGTAACAGTGAAGCCACTCATTAACACTGAATTTACCACTTCGTTAGCACCGCAGCTTCCTGTAGAGAGCAACCCAGCGCTGGATGTCAAATCCACTGAGCATACGCTTTAGACTGCTGGAGCCAAGTGTGCCCCGGACACGTAATGTGGTTTTAAACGGCGGTATTACTGTATGTCACAATGCTGCATCTGTAATTTTTTGATGCCTGGTATTATTTTTATGGCATGTAAAAATAAACACGTTATCAATCAGCGACACCAAGTGACTTAGCTTACATCTGACAGTCGACCCCTTCCCCGACGGAGCTGCTGTGGGTGTGTGTGTATGTGTGTGGGTGGGTGGGTGTGCGCGCACTTTACACATGGAGTGTGCGGCTGCCAATTTGTCAAGATTGAAGTAACAACAGTCTCGTGCTGGGACCTGCGTTGGCACCATCATGGAGTGAAAAGACAGAATGTGATCTCATTGGGAGAAGTGTACTTTGTTCCCATGGAAATTGGTCAATTTTCGCAGGCAACTGAGAACTTTAGGGGGAGAGATGGGAAGGTTGCGTCCCAGAGGTGTGCTCACATAATTAAGCATCCTCACCAAGGTATTCGGGGCTAACAGCAGGGTTTGTTGTGAATAGAGGTGGTGAGAGAGGGTGTTGGAAAATCATAAATGTGCTACAGAACAATGCCTTATAGCTCCATCGTACAAATGATGCCACATGCTGTAAAATAGATCTACAAATGCAGCGTCTGTGAGCATGTAGAGGTGGTGGGAATACACCACAAAAACGGCACTTTTTACGAACGGAACAACCCATTGTTGTTATTGTAGATAAGAAAAGCAATTAGTGCAATTTTTCTGTTCATTATTTCCACTTTTTAAAGACACAGTGTAGGGGAGTGTCATAACCTTAGTGTACACTGAAGTCATATTCTACAGTAGATGGAGTGCATATGCTGTACATATTTTGGTATTCTGATGTTGTTATTTTCTCTTCTCAGAAAGTATTGCTGCTATGTCTGACCTGAAGCCGAAAGCACAAGAGGACAAAGATGTGAAATCTGCTTCTGACAGTCCGGGTCGCACTCAGGAGCCATTACAGAGTCACACATCCTCCCCAAAGAACAATGCCACGGGTCTGTCCTCGGACGAACATGAAAATCCTTTAAATGGAGCCCAGCCAAATCCATTTGTATACAGCAGTGTCCCTGCTGTTCCCCATGCAGGCGATTCATTGCCTCCAGGAACACTTGTTAATGGACCTGGTTCACACCCCACCTCAGAGGTACGCCGGGTCCTGAACAAAGGCACTATTTTCTCCAACAATGTCCTGGAGGCCGTGTGGCGACCGGAGGAGGACGCAAGCCCTCAGGTGTCGCTGCCACCCAGTGAGCTTCAATCAGACGCTTGGAGGAACACAGCGGGACCTGTCCTGAAAACACTGCCCACGCAGCCAGGTGCCAACGTGCCATCTCACTCCGACCAGAATGGGTCTAAACTGCCCCGTTCCACTCTGTCAGGTGACGGTTCAGACCAGATGCACATTAGCCGGCCTCTGATAAACAAGGCGGTGAAAACAAGAGCTCCGCGGGACGTAAACACAGAGTTGTCAGAGGGCTGCTCGGATGATCACGATGAGACGGAAGCGACCAGATGGGATTCAGCCAAAGAGCTTGTGCACTCCTCGAGGAAGGGCCACGCTGTTAACAGACGGCTACAGAGAAAGTCCAGAGTGACACCTCTTTTAACAAGCCAAATAGAGAGGAAATACAATACACACGTGAGGGGCGTGCCTGGCACAGTGGAGAAGGTTTACAACAGCTTAAATCACACTCGCAATGGTTCCCTTACTGGCATCGATGTAGACAAATTTGACATTGCCAATAAATATGTTTCTTTTGGTAAAATGCCTAATTTAAAATATCCCATTGAGTCACTAAAAGATCACCCCAGCAGCACGACAGTTGACAGCAAACTACTAATTGGTAACAAGGCAAGAAAAGGTTGCTACGTGCAAAACGACTCTGAAGAAACATGCAATTTTAATGCTAAACCTGAACAACTGAAGATGGAACATTCTGAGTCTGATCCACTGTTCGCACTGTGCAATGTTAATTTCCAGGAAAAAATACATTTGCATACACATATGATGTATCATTTAGATGGGCATGATCAGGTGGAGAATTCTCTGTATCCCTTTATATGCAGGGAGTGTGGGCGTTCGTTCTGTGATAGCAGTTCCCTCATGAAGCACATCATTATTCACCAGGAGAGGCTTGAAAAACTCATGGAGGAAATCAAAGGTCTCAAAAATCTTGAAAACCAAGGCAGGAATGCTACATTACAATGGCCTCGTTGTGTATTTCCAAGTAATTGCCCTAAAACCTTTGTCCAGCATGCCAAAGCAAATGAGAATGTAACACACTATTATTGCTGTGAGGAGTGTAGCTATGTAGCACTGACTGAAGATGCACTTGAAAGACATTTAAATGTTATGCACTTAAAGACACACCACCAGCAACAACATTGGAGTCCTACTAATGACACAGGGATAATGGACCTGGTTCAGTTCCAATGTAAACTGTGCTCTTTCACTTGCCAAGACAGACAGATGTTAAAAAGACATTCAGAACTGGAGCATCAGGAAAAAATACATGATGAATTGGGCAGTCCGGCATTTCATAAATTGTGTGAGCATACAGAATCCAAGGTGAACCATTTGAAGTTCAATGACCGGCCCAAAACCGCTGATTCAGAACTAATGCACTTGATGCCAGATTTATGTAACACGCAGCCCACTTTCTGGAAAAGAGCTGACTTCACCTGTTGGGGTGGTAAAAAGGCTGACACACGGAATCCCTACAAAATTCTACACTCTTCACAGTTCAGGTGCAGTGATCACTTCACAGCACCCATGCTGTCACAATCTTTGCACAAGACTGACAAGCACGGCAAATTATCTCCACAGCCGGGAGACAAAATAGATATGACACCAGGTGTACCCTATGCAGAAGAGGACAGCCAGAACAACTTAGAACATACAAACTCTCCCTCAAACATTGATATTGTGCTCACGGCAAAGAAGGCTGAATCAGACCAGACCAGTCAAGGACAGAAAAATGACTTGGCGAGTGCAAGTTCACAAGTGCAAGCAGCCCTAAAGTCTCCATCAAAAAGTAACATGTCAGCACCATTGCTTCCTGAACAGATGAATGATAATGTATTTCACAAACCCAACCAAAGTTATGAAAAGCATACCGGCCCTGAGGATATCAAACAAGACTCTGAGGACAGTTATAGCTTCAGTCAATATGCCGGTGAAACTACAGTCAACTTTATGGACAGCAGTGAGAATGCAAAGCATCTCTGTGATGATGATGGAGATGATGACTGCAGTGACATACAGCAGCTCATTATCAAAGAGGAGTACATTGAAAGTGCTGTCTGTGATGATTCCCTAGACCCAGAGACACCGGGCACCGTGCCCAAGACTGAGCCTTTTGAGTTCCCACTCACGTCTGGGCCAGAACACAAACCCTGTCCCTACTGCCCTGCCATGTTCGAGTCTGGAGTAGGCCTGTCCAACCACGTGCGAGGACACCTCCATCGAGTTGGCTTGAGCTACAATGCTCGACACATGGTTTCACCGGAGCAAGTGGCATTACAGGACCGCCAGCCACGCATCCGCAGAAAGATCCCCTCTAGCACAAGGAAACTCAAAAAAGGTGATGCTATTAATTATTTATTAATAAGTACCGGAGAGAGAGAGAGGCACACACACACACCATCTATGTAAAGGGCTTTGGGTAAAGGCGTGATATACTGTAAATGCACCATTTTCTTTTTTTAACATTTGTATTTGTTTTGAAGAGGAAAGATGACATTACCTTAATTGTTATAGGAAAATAAATGCAGTTTAAATGAGTATCAGATTTGATAGTGTTTATTTGTTGTTTTAGGGTTTTATAGAGGCTCATGGAAGTTTGTAGGGGCCTACTTGTGTGCAACTCTGTATTTCTAGTTTGTCATCAGTTGTATTAATACAGAAAATAAGTGAGTTAGCTTTGTATGGTGGCCCTTCACTCATTATTATTCTCACTCTCTGACCTATTACAGTGGACAAGCCGGAGTCACAAGGACACACATGCCCCCTGTGCTGGGGTTGGTTTGATACTAAAACAGGCCTTTCCAATCATGCAAGGGGCCACCTAAAACGAATAGGGAAGACCATAACCAGCGATAAGAAGTCCCCAGTGTCCATACTACTTGAACTCCTCCAGGACAATAGGGAGCGTGAGAGGATTGTTCAAATCCTGAGCAAAGAACAGTTCCCATCTCGTCCATTCATCTCCCAGAAGTTTGTCAGCAGTGGCAGCCTGTTTCTGGTGCCCCCTGTGATCCCAGTGGAAATCCAGTGTGCTATGAGGAATAATGTCCCAATGGGCAGCTGTGTGCCAAAACAAGAGCCAGAGTTCTGCCAGACAAGTGAAGCGGTTGAGGAAGCACATACTGCTGACGAGACGCCGTCAAGCACTTTGGTCAAACTTCTGGAGACACGAAAGAAGGAGCGAGAGGCTTTTTACACAACCAGGAAGCACTTTAACATGGAGACACACATGATCAGTGATGACTCAAGTTGGACTCATGGTATGGAGCCTCATCATTTTTGTCTAAACAGATTTCCAGGTTTTTCCATGCCTATTTAGTCCTGTACTACTCGCTTTAGCAAGCACTTAAACCTTTTTACTGTATACTGTACTTCATTGACTCCAGGGATCTAGATTGTGTCCCCTCCTTTAACGGTTTACTAGATCTCAAAGTAGAACTTGTATGTCTGCTATTGTGGAACAGTATGGCATGCTCACAATAGGGACTATGGTTCAGGTGTTTGTTTGCATTTTGCTAGAACACATTACTATTTGTGCCCATGAAGCCCTTTATCTAAAAACAGATTAAACAAAACTAATCTCATTGACCACCTTGCTACATCTTCACCCCAATACATACACCTACACTAATAATGATAGGTAGTGCACAGAGCTGATCATCTTGCAGGACAACTTGAAATGTACTTTAGTTAGCACAATGTAATACCTTTGTCATGTTTTAACAACATTATTCCTTACTTATTGGAAATTGAGGTACCAATCATCCTTCTATTAATAATTTTGATATGAAAAGAATGGACTGCAGATGTAAGTGGGGGCTGAAATATCACGTTGCCTCTTGAAGTCTCTTGTCTAGTTGCCTTTGGTGTTCAGTATAATAACCATTATGATGTTTAAATGTGCTGCATACAGCCTTCTGTTAGAAACTGTGTAGACGCTCACAATTTAAATCAGTTGATTATACAGCTACCAGCTCAATTCTGTGATAAAAATAAAAAGAATGTTGACAATCAATTGATTTGCTGGAACACACATGAAGAATAAATGTCACCCAAGTCGCTTTGAAATTGAAATGAATGAAAATATCATGAGAGCACTTTGATGTTGAGCTGGAATCACATCAGCTGTGTTTACAGGCTTTTGTTTAATGTCGATCCAAATCAAACCTTCGTTCAGGTACAGAGAACAGTGTTGATAAGGATAAACTCAGTTTCCTTTTTGTTCAAGTTAAAACCCTGGTGAATAGAGCTGATCATTTTCACAGCATGGCAGCAGCTGCAGTGACATACAAAACATTATGAAACCTACACTATTGGCAGGTTGGGATTACAATTACAAAAGAGACATATTACTACAGAGACTGATTTACATTGTTATGAAACAATGAATTGCTGGGCACCTTTTTGATATGGCTACATCATTATTGAGTTAGCGGTGCATTCAAGACAATTCACACGAATTATTATCTTGTCACATTGCATATAATATTCATACATGTAATATGAAGCTGTTTCTATCAATGTGGCAATTTCTCTTATAAGGTAGTTAATAGAAGCTTCAATCTGACTCACAAAGCAACATGCAGAATAATTTACATATACCATACATAGCCAATGTCACTCTCAATGTTCATGAACGGGCAAGGGAAGTCTGAATCGTTTATGTAACATATTGATGTGGTGTTGGCAGCCACAATGTGTTGTTTGTTTGAAGACAAACAACAAGCACTCAAACATGAGATGTTTTCAAATTCACCACGGCTGACATCCATACCGTGCTGTTCGTGAAAATTAGCGCCCTGAAGACATTAAATTGTGTTCAACATTATCACAAGTGCTTAGTTCACAATGGAAAACATACGTCCTTATAGTATTTCAAACCATATGGAGGGAGAGGTTAGGGCACACAGGGAATAGCAGTTGCATATTGTCTGTAAAATATGACATTCCTTCTGTGCTCTGAGTCTCACTTAAAGTATCTCTGAATGAGTGCAGCATTTCACATAACCCTGTAATACATTCCTTGTCATTAATAGATTAGTGTTATTATGATTTTGTTCATAAGAGGTCATATGAGGTCTGACTAACTGCAACTTACAAACCATTTGTTTTCTTGCAGATGAATGTGAGTCCGGTCAGGCTTGCAATCACTGTAACACTGCATACCCCAGTGCTGTCAGTCTGTCCAGTCATCTCAGAGCCTTTTCACGAAGGAAGAGGTTCACTGTTTTGGAAGAAACAAGTAAGTGCCAGCAACCACAAGACTTAATATATCTATTGTGTCCATGTTGTGTGGACATAATAAAACGGTTTCCACATTCTGTGTTTCCTAGAACTGGTCTGAAAAGAAAGAAAGACAAAAAACATTAACATGGTGAATCACATCTTGATGACATCACAAGGATGTGTTTCAATGTTAATACTTTTCTGTGTGGGGCTGTAGTGAATTTTATTTATTTATTTTTAAATATTTTTATTGATTTTTATTTTAATATTTGTAGCCACTTTGTGGAATAAAGGGCACAGATACAGTATATACAGACATACAGTATACTGTATATACAAAAACAATAAATATGGACACGTTTGGTGCTTAATAAATTGTAAACATTCTGAACAACTATCCAGAGAAAATGAGAAAAACAGAAAATAATAAATTGCTTCACATTCCATGTGAAGCAAACAGCGCTCACTTCCGTCATGCGAGTAAGTTAGTGTCTTACTGGTGATAATGCACTGCACCTCCTTGTGGATAGGTGGAGCAAAGAGATTCTATATAAAGAGGCCACATTCATAAAATAGTTAGAATCTCCACTAAATGGTGCAGGGGTGCATCACTCCAATATGGCTGCAAAGCGTTGTCTATCTATGGAACACGTCACACATGTAAACATGCATGGTTGTACATGCACTTGCATGCACAAACATGCATCCTGACATTCACAATGAATATGATGGTCATTAGTGCTTTGACCTTTTCATTAAAGTGACATAAATAAAGTAAACCATAAATAAAGTAAACCAATATATGAAAGTGGAATATGATAAATGAGCGTGCGCTGGTCATAGACAAGCGCATAGCAAGTTCATTCAGGAAACCTCAGTGCAGTCACTGCCGGGCCTTTAAAGGGCCGCCTCAGCATCACAATCACATGATTGACTTCATCCAATCACAGGCTCTCACAGGCTATTTAAACTGTAAGTTTGTATTGCTCTTCCTGCTTGCTTGCTGCTGCTGCTGCTGCTCACTCTGATACTGCTGTTCTGCTTATGCTTAATCATTTTGCTGCTAACCCTCCTCCACCCCAGCTACCACCTGTAGATTTGGATCTGCCCTTTGCGTACGGGGGATTCGGAGTCCTTAAGGTCAGGACTGTTGCGCTTGATCTGAGTACCCAAAAAGCAGATCCAATTCATCCGCCAAACCATGATAAATATATGCTTATTTTATATTCAATAAATGAATATTAAACCCTTCTTGAGTTGTCCTGACTGAACTGTCACTATGGGACTTAATGGTAGTGTCGCCTCTTTATATAGAATCTCTTTGGGGTGAGGCTGTCTTACAGAGACAATGTAGTCCAGGAAGTAGTGTAGATGATATCAGAAACACTGGGCTCATTCCTAAAATCTAAAATATCTAAAACCACATATTACACGCAAAAGGGAAAGTGTTCTAAATCTTCTAAATCCCATTAACATATATTAGTAAAATGGTGAAGTGTCACTTTAATTAATCAACAGTATCAAAATGGCAACTTTTCACAGACAAGTTACTGTACCTGGTTGAGATGACATCATATTTTCATTCTCCCCAAAATGGCATTTTTATTGACTTGTTTTGCCATTCTCTAGGCTATGATTTTAAACAAAAGAAGTCAAGATCAGGACATGGGAAGAAGGTGTTGTCCTCCTTGAATGCTATGGAGAAGATCTACAGACTCACCTGCAGGTGCCTATAACTACGTCAGGGGTGCCCACACTTTTTTGACTTGGGAGCTACTTTCAAAATGACCGACTTAACAAGATCTACACATCAAAAATGTGATTATTCCATTACTGAAAAACCATTTCAAGGCCCAGAGGAAAGTTTGAGTTTTTAAATAGTGGTGATGGTGTTACTTACTGTACTGTTATAGTGTTTAAGAATAATGCACTTATAATGAAAAATAGAGGAGAATTGGAAGATTTTCCTGTTTATGCTACTACTGACATTTGAAAACAGTATTTGACGTTTGAGTTTACAGTTTGTGATGTTGACTTCAGTTTCTTGCACCCAAAACTAAGAACTAAGACATTTTTGTCCATAATTTGTCCACAATAACAGATACTCTCCATTTTCTAATCGTATCGACTCTTGAAAATTATGTAACTCAGATGTTTAAATATAATTTAATTCTTGAGAGTGTAAAATGAAACCAAATGGACCCATAAGGGTCCATTTGGTTTCATTTTAATGCTCTCAAGAGTTACAGACCTATAAGGATCCAAGTGCTGGGGGGACTGTCATGTGATCTACCTGCACGACCTGCGTGATCTACTGGTAGATCATGATCTACCTTTTGGGCACCCCTGAACTACATGTTTTACTTCAGGACTTTGCTGTCTAGCAGAATGTATCACTGTTTCCTATGTTAATTTCACCCAAATCTCATTTTGCAGATTCTGTGACTTAGTCTTCCAGGGTCCACTGTCTGTCCAGGAGGACTGGGTCAAGCATTTGCAGAGGCATCTTATGCACACTAGTGTCCCTCACTCAGGGACGAAGATGGTTGAGGTGTTAGGTCTTCAACAGATGCACTTTCCACTGGAGAACTCAAACCTGGAGCACCCAAACCTGGAAAACCCAAACTTTGAGCAACACCTCACACCTCTGGAACTTCAGGTTGCCTCTTAAAAGTAGGTTGTTTACACATCAACATGTCCGTTAACTATCCATCCAGCATCCAGTATATCTATTGAATTGTACTGTACCTCAATTATACTATAAATGGGTAAACAGCACCTGGTCATTATATACAGTAGTATATTTAAATAAACAAAAATACATACTGTATACATTTACATACAGTCTTCTTAAATATGTTTTCACTGTTTTAACTATGCACCCACTCTCGGGTACGTATTACGGGTAAAGCAGTACTTTTTGTTGTACCCAAGACTTTGAAAAATAATTGCCATCATATGACAAAGGCGCTGTTTTCATCTTTGAATTTCATCTTTATACACTTGCTTCTAGATTACACGGTAAAATACTGATTGTTAATTTAACCCACATTTCTGAGTATTTCTTGAGTGTGGAAAAACTGTACTTTAATGTTTTTTTTTCCTTGGAAAAAATGTAAACTCACTTCAGTAAATAAGTATTGAAGTTGTTATGCAGTATGATCTGACGTGCCCACTACTTCATAGTGCTTTTTGCTCCATAGTGCTTTTATCTAAGTTCTCTCCCAGTTATGCCTATAAGATTGATGCAATGTAATTAAGGACATTGTATGATTGATTCTGATTATACTGTAGTTACATGGGATGTTTTGATGATTATATATAAGCATTCTATGTGGTTACAGAAATATTTATCCTGATAGACTGAGTATTTTATATTTGTACATAATGAATCTGTTTAATGCAATCCACAAAATATTATATATTTTGCTTTTCTTGTTAGCATATATTGCACAATTTTTAGACTAATCTATATTTTGCTTTGACAGCAGGACTGATTCAATTTTAGTAAACTAACATTTTGTACTGAAGACACAAAAACACTTGCATGACAAAGACGATGGTTGCCATAGAAATATACAGTAAATATGAGCATATTTTATAAATTCTTGCACTTTAATAAAAAAAAACACAAGTGATGTTGAACATTGTAATATTGGGTTGTATACTATATCTATCTGCCCATATACAGTCTAAGAAACTGGTTGTATTGGGCAGGGCAATTGGGCACTGGTAGTATTTTTGCCTTGCTCTCGTTGCATGACAAAACGAGTTTAAAAAGCACACTTATAGCACATGAAACAAATGCAAACAAATTTAATTCTACCAATGACTAAAAACAACACCCTAACCATAAGAGTGCTTATTTGTGGGAACATACCTGTATATTGGGCTTTTCGTTGGCTCCAGCCAAGGCACTAACACTAGACTGACCCAAAGGGTGATGACTAGTGATTAGCTCTATGCATGGCGTCAGTGTTGCTAGCGAACAAGAGACCTGATGATTATGACCCTTTATGGTGCTTCAGAAATCAAATTGGGCACCAATGGCAGGGTAAAAAGTAGGCAAAATGGAAGGGGTGAAGTACCAGGGCAGATTTGGACTTGGTATCATGCCTGGTAGCCATGCTGTATATTGTATACAATGTATAGTAAACCCAAATCAAAGTTCAACATTGCTGTCAGTATTTGTTGTGGTGGATAATCTTAATTTAAAGATTTGTATTTTGAGCCTTCATAGCATTTTAGCACATACTGTATGTAATAGTATATTGAGAGCATGTGGCTAGCTGCCTGGTAGTTGGTCACTCAGTCGACCTTGCCAACAAAAATAGCAGCTTTCTTTAGAGCTAGCTAGGGAACATTTATGCAACTGGACTCTACCAATTTCCGGGAAGGAAGTTCTGTGATCGGCTTCACTAGTTGTCACTTTGATTGGTAGTTGTGCCTTGTGAGACTTCTGAAGCGTTTAGGTATTGGATTTATAACAAATTACTCACTTGGTGCTTATCAGAATAAGGCTCAATGTATACCTATAATGGGTCATATCGCTTGCCAAGAATATACAATGTTTTAGTTGAAAATTAGTATTTTGGTGATTGCCAGACATACTGTATAATACATGGTAAAGCCTGTATGTTCTTCAACACTAGCAAAAGTAAACAACATAAACTATTGTGGAATTGTTGAAAAGGATAATGTTGAATTATATTCAAGTATATTAATTCTATTTTATAATGTTGTATTGTTATATCTATTGAAATTGTCTTGGTGGGTGGGAGGATTGTGGATCATAAAAGTTTATATGGGGATCTTTTGCCCATATACTGTAGGTTCATGTTTATTGCTTAAATATCATGACAGTAAGCCAATGAAATAAAACAAACTAGAGAAATTGCAAAGTGTGGTGCCCTGGTGGTTGTACATGTTGACGATAAAATGGTGAAGATAAAAGCCAACCAGATCATCACAAATGTTATTCAGCCAAAAGTGATGATTTGATTGGCTGAGCACGGAATGTGATGATTGGTTTGTAATCATCCCCCAAGTGTATCATTGAGAATACGAACTGGATCAATGGTTTTCACCAAACACAAACATTTATTGAATGACAATTGTATGTCATCTGGTACTGTCATTGAGGAACATCAATTAGGCTACTGTACACTTGTGTGCCTCCAGTTCTTCATAATCTTATTTTCAAATGTGTGACTGTTAATATTCAAAACACAGTGATTCAGGGTTTGTTCAAAACTATTATGGGTGACTGATATATTATATTGATATAGCTCCATGGAATAGCTCCATGACCTGCTGGGAGTTAATTCAACTCTTATAAAATTTGACCCATAAATTAACGTAGCATGACCAGCAATACATTTTCTTTTTCTTTCACCAGTTTATATTGTAACTTAAGTTCAATCATGTGAAAGTAAATGTCTCCTTCACTGTTTTGCATTGTGCCCTCTTGTTAACAGTAGAGTGTGCCATTGTTTACCAATAGAAACTGCAAGTGGTAAAGGATGTAATCAGTGCTTAATAGTCGCATCTGCTTCTGCTACACTACTTACCAGTAGCAAAGGGGGCTAACCCTGCAGTTTATCCTGGACAGTGTCTAAAGCAACGATCAAAGCTGTACAAACCAATTGTCGTCATGTTTCTCCAGAGGGAATTTTGAAGTACATTAATGCTCCTTCTTTGGGAAATAATTGTCCCACTCTGTGACTTCATTAGGACTCCTGGTTGTTTCAAAAGATGCCCTCTCTGGAGCCACATTGCTAGCAGACAGCATCCCATGGGGCAGAATGAATAAAAAAATAGAGATTATAATGAGATTGAGTTAGCCATGACCAGGGATTGGGCTTTTCATTATTCCACTCTGAAGAGGGAGAGAGGGGAAAGAGGGGGGGGGTCAGGTCTGACATAAAGAATTGTGTTGTCGTAGAACCCACACTCGCCATCTGCCATGAAGGTCCAGTAGGAAGGGGCCAGTGCATGCTCGCGATTATCATGTATATCAATGGACCCTCTCTGGAGATTGCTCCATTAAAACAGCAATCACACCCTGTAAAACCGGACACTAAAATAAACCATGCGGCAATGATAACAATTAACAATAAGTTAATTATTGGTCAGTTTCTGTGCCATATGTCTAAACAGATCAAATTCCCTTTGTCCTGAACAAAAAACGTTTGTGGTGTATTTGCACACCTGTCTGTGTTCCATCCTAAACTCTGCTCCACAAGACAGCGCTTTGTCTGCTCGTCTTGTCTTTTTCACTCACTGTCTGTATGTGGCAGCATCAGGACCATTGATCATGACCTTTGCTTTGGCCGGTTTATTCTGAAGTGCCACACATGCCTGTGTGAAAAGAGAGGAAAAAAAGAAGTAGAAAAAATCAATAGGTTTCCATTATCTGGTTGGGCAGTGTCACTGGCCTGTCAATGATCCTGTTGCAGTGGCGGTACAAGGGTGCGACACGGGCCCCCACTCAATCGCTGCTGACAAGAGGAAAACATGCTGACAGACACCAGGAACAAGTTGGAACACAGATTTGCACTTCAAGCAGCCGTCCGAGAAGGTACAGCGCGAGGCCACCACACGGCAAGGGGCAAGCTCAGTGGGAGTGAGGTTTGGGGGGCGGCAGGGGGGTTGTGGATCCTCTGCCAGCCTGCCTCTACCACCATCTGACTGTCTAGCTCTCCACCACAAAAGCTTTTATCCTCCCATCAATTATTTAACTCTAGATACACCAAAGGAAACTCAGGTGCACTGATTGTGGCTGAAGCAAAATTGCCCACTCTCTCTGTCAGTGTCTTCCCTGTCCAGACACTCGTTAGCTGCCCCTGGATAGTGCCATGAATACCATATCCATGTAATATGTGCTAAACATTACAGTATGTGTGAATGGAATTATTCATGACACTGTCTTATCCTTCAGAGCCAATACAATATCATTGGCTCTGTAATATATGTACCTATGTACAGTATATGTACACACACACACACACACACACACACACACACACACACACACACACACACACACACACACACACACACACACACACACACGGAAGACATCAGCTGGCTCTGTAATATATACCTATGTACATATATTGTGTGTGTGTGTGTGTGTGTGTGTGTGTGTGTGTGTGTGTGTGTGTGTGTGTGTGTGTGTGTGTGTGTGTGTGTGTGTGTGTGTGTTTATATATACAGTATATATATATATATATATATATATATATATATATATATATATATATATATATATATATATATATATATATATATATATATATATATATATATATATATATATATATATATATATATATATATATACATAGTATATATATATATATATATATATATATATATATATATATATATATATATATATAATATATATATATATATATATATATATATATATATATATATATATATATATATATATATATATATATATACTGTATATCTTCCCCAATGGCCAGTGAGAGACTAGTTATAAGGAAGACATCAACTGTCTCTCAGAAGATCAGAAATCAATATGTTTTGACAAGGGAGGGAAGTGTTTTGGATCATGCACCACTTTGGCTCCAAAACAGCCTTTCACCTCTTGTCAATTGTCTTTCTTTTGAATCAAGTTTTAATGACCATTAGTCACACACACACACACACACACACACACACACACACACACACACACACACACACACACACACACACACACACACACACACACACACACACACACACATATATATATATATATATATATATATATATATATATATATATATATATATATATATATATATATATATATATATATATATATATATATATATATATATATATATATATATATATATATATATATATATATATGCCAATAAGACACTTTATTAAAGCCTTGTATTACATACCTGACTATATATAATATATATTATAGTCAGGTCATCCTACTGATGACCCAGTAGCAGGCCATGGCGTGTCATCAGACCTCAAAGATTATTTTATTGGACTTTTATTGGACTGCAAAATACCAACAGTTTTCGTTTTTCAATATCACACACACACACACACACACACACACACACACACACACACACACACACACACACACACACACACACACACACACACACACACACACACACACACACACACACACACACACACACACACACACTGTTCCGCTTGTGTGGACTCCATATGTAAGCAATTCAGTGCATGATGATGACTGGGGAATTCAGGTTAATATGTTGACAAGGTTTAACAATACCGGGTCATGTTGCCCAACACGCATGAGTGGTTCTGTTCACTCCAGCAGCTGACAGGCAGGTCCTAATCATGCTGCTGCCCTAAAGGCAATGGGGCAGAGCGGACTTTAATTACTGAATTATAGACTGCTTTTGCTGGCGTCAAATTGAGACATAATTAAAGACAGACTTACTGGGCTATAGAATTGTTCCAGCTAATTGGGCATGAGCAGACAAGTGCGATATGGCGAGTTTACATTTTTGTGTAGGCTAATCATACAGTAGAGCCTATTGGTCTTTCTCTTCAGCCAACAGCTGAATTTCATTTAGTCGGGCCTCATAGGCTAGATTGAATATAATAACATAAGCTTATAAAATACCGCCAATTAAGGCTAATATGCCTATTAGACAGGCTATTGTTAGGTATTATTATACATGTAAACAACACGCCATATTGCCTTCACGTACTGTAGGCCGATATACTGTAGCCTACATCACGCAGCAAACGCATCATAAAAAACAATAATGCAAACCACAACCACAACGTGCTTTTATTTTTTATTTACAATTTATGCATCACGTCGGCACCTTTGGAAACATCATTATTTCCTATTAATTAGTCTCAAAACATGCCTTTAGAAATAAAGATAGGTGTGATGGAGAACTGGTCAGCGAGCAGCTGCCCTTCATCCCTTCCGGCACAAGCTGACCTCGTTTTTTTACATCACTGAACTGGAGGCTTGACAGGCCACAAAACGAAAGACATTTGATTTGGATGTGGAGAGAAACGCAGAATATGAGCCAGAAATGACGAGTCAGACTCCGACATATTTTTTCGGGCACACAATTGTCTGTAGGACTAGCTATCTATAGAAAAAAAAGAAAGAAAGAACTAAACACGTCTCCGTTGAAAAGCTGCTTCAGGTTATCATAATGCTTCATAAAAAAAAAACAAAGATATGGTTACATCGGCCACACCATAGTAAAAAGCTTAATTTTGGTTCCTCAGTTAGTATTCTAGGCCATTTTCTTCTGAATGCTGAAAGAAAATACAGTCAAATAAGTCTATAACAGCTGTTGGCGCGTGGCACAACCGAAGGTTAAATAGCCCTGTGTAGGCCTGTACTGTGGCCACTTCACTGCAATGATCTTATTGACCGCCAGGGGACACTGCTCCTTTCGTTCTGAACATCAGCAGTGGAAGCCAATAGCAGGTGCATATGGATGGGGGAACTAATCTTTTGCAGTAATACGTTCACTATCATTTTTAATACAATTTAACACCGTGGTTTTCAAACATCTTGATACCGGAGGGCCCCACTATTTATTCTGCATTTTAGCCACGAACCACATTTGATTTTGACTCTAATCTCTCAGGCCCAAAGGCCAAAACTGCAGTCTAGGCCTGTCTCTATAAGAGATTAGTAGCCTATCTAGGCCTACTGTAATTTCTAGGATACACACAGACAGACCAAGGTTGAAAACCATCAATTTAACATAATAGGACTTTGATTAATCTAGGCTATAGCATAACAATTATGTTTTTTATCTTAATACTATCTGGGAGTATAAAGGATATAGGGTTGGCTATAATTAGACTGCACTTTCTGCATTAATGTGCATTAATTAATTAATTTGTGATTGGTAAACCTATTTAGGCCTAACTGATGATAGACGTCATTGCTTAAACTGAAGGAATAGATAGGATAGCGGCCTAAATTAACCCATAACAGTTCAAATTCATACAGGCCCATTGCATGTAGATCAAGTTAAATTTATCCTGTGTAAGGTTGTTCCCCGCCCTCAAGGGCCACATGTTCCTAGCACTGCAAATAGGATGCCTTTTAGTTTCAGAGATGCTTTTTAAGTCTAAAGGCTTTTGTGCATAATTGCACACTCAGCCCATTATCAAGCTGAATAGCCCACAAGAATGCTCACATTCATAAAACCAAAATTGTCTGGATGTAGGAAGTCCTGTAGCATTATTTCAACATCATTAGTTTGTATATAGGCCTATTCTAGCTAAGGTAATATAACAAATGTTGTCCTTGCATGATCCTAACATAAACCATGATGATCCTTGAGCAAAATATAGATCTACATCATTTTCTGTTCAATTTATCTGATTTAAGCGATTTAGGCAAATTGCAACTCTAGCATATTCGTAAATTTAAAACTTTCAGTCGCCAAACACGAATATAGAGCAAATGTCAAAACATAGAGGGAAATAACTGACAGTTGAAAAGACAGAGCACGTGCAGCTAACAGGCAGACGCTCCACTACAAAGTCACACGTGCCTTTGAGAGCACAGTTTGTTTTATTGGCGTTCTCCGGGTTGTATCTCCTGTCGATTTGCTGAAGAAAGGATAAGTGAGCTTGCCCTGTTTAAGAAACAAACATGCAGATTAGATGAGATCCTGACAGCATCCTACCTCGTGCACACTTCATGTCCCCAAAGCTCAGTATATCAACAAAAAAGGACTACAAAACCCTTAGCACGGTTGACAACACCGATACTCATCCTACAAATAATGCAAATAATTAGATGACATCTATCTAGGCCTACAACTACAGTAAATAAATAGCTGGTGCTAGTCATTATTGATGCACAAATTAAATGTCCTTTATTTGACCCATTTGTAAATATTTCAAGTTCATGAGTCAATATAGGCTATTTATTACAAATAATGTAATACATTGTATATGGTCTTGGGTTTCTATAAGGTTGCATAGAAACAAAATAGCCTATAGGCCCATAGGCTACATTCCAACCTGACAATAAAAAGACTTAGGGTAGAGTTGTCACCTGTTATAGGCCTGCATGTCAGTGCAGGCTCATATGGTTTCCACTTCATCTTCCAGCCAACTGATGCTGTGGTCCTACTCCTACAGCATCCTCTGTAGGTCGACTTTTACTCTTATTTGTGAAACAGTCCTAACCTAAGATTTAGATTCTCATATATAGGTATAACACTAAACACCACCAGATAGGCTACAGGCGTGATAAATGTTGTTCCTGCACTTCCTGCAGTCAATATAGGCTACATTAGAATGAATCAAGATCCTGTCATTTTAGCCTGTTAAATTGCAGTGAAAGTATTTTTCAGTTGTGTCTGACTATTTTTCAATAATATTTTAGTAATAGCATTGCGCTAACTGCTTGAAATATGCAACAACACTTCCGTTGGATATCTAGCATACTTCAGCACCAACAATATAGGCCTATTCTCTTGATCATCTGTAATTAATGACAAAATTGTTAAAAGGATTCCTGCCTAATTAGACGGATAATATGCTTTAAAACACTATACTTGCATTCTATATTGCATTCTTCCTAAAATACTGATAAAACACATCCAATACTTTTATTTCATTCATAAATATAGAATATTTCACTCAATCGGGACTGCTCCTGCCGCAGGTTGATGATGTCACATGAGACTGTGTGCCCTATGGAATATGTGGAATGCACATGCTAATAAACATATTTGAAATATTGCTTTGGTGCTCATATACAGTTACAAAGTATAATAAGTTGTTGCATGTTCATATAAGTTGTTTTTTGTTAGCATATGCATTCCATATATTCCATAGGGCTAAATGACACATCCTTGTGTAATCATCAAACTGCGACAGGAGCACTCCCTGTTGAGTGAAAGATATACTGTATTTATGGAAGAACTAAGGGTGTTTTTATCTGTTTATTTTTGTTATATATGGCAAGTATAATGTTTAAGCATTTGTCTCATTAGCCATGGATCCTTTTAACTGTAGCCTGCGTGTCTTGAGTGTACAGGGTTTGATGAGGTTAGATAAATATTTTATGTCAGAACAGGTCAGCTCCGATCTATGGTTTGAGTCAGATGTAGAGTTTCTGCAGATATTGCTGTCCAATATTGTTGACATCAAGGATATCCATATGAGAATTATACTAGGGGCATTCCCATTATGGGCTTAATATTGATAACATCAGGAGTCTCCACCCCTGGTGATGTGACGTGATGTCACAATATCATACGTGGTGTGCCTGACTAACTTCCAAACCAAAACAACGTTCTCTCTCTCTCTCTCTCTCTCTCTCTCTCTCTCTCTCTCTCTCTCTCTCTCTCTCTCTCTCTCTCTCTCTCTCTCTCTCTCTCTCTCACACACACACACACACACACACACACACACACACACACACACACACACACACACACACACACACACACACACACACACACACACACACACACACACACACACACACACACACACACTATAGCCTATATCCAATTTGCCTAATCGCCCACTTTCAAATTACAATAGTCTACAGTGATTACTTTAGTTAAACACACTCCTCCAATACTTATTTGGCCTGGTGTAACTTCGGGTGTGTACTCTCAAAGTTAAATGAATACTAAGGATTCACTGTGGTCAGTGCTGATTATGCTGCCTGAATACAATAGTGGAAATGCTATTAATTGCCGAATTTCCCATATTCCTGTAACTGTAATGTGGCTATGTCCCACACAGGCCTGGATGGTGTTCATCGAACCCCACAGGGAGGTATCCTATTCCATTCTCCTCAGCTATCCAAGGTTGATCTAATCACCAGATCAACAACAGGCATGTATGAGAGAACAAATAATGGAGGCAAAATGAACAACTGATTAGCATGCTGTGGAAAGTACAATACGTTTCTTATTTAGCATTTAGATAACTATCTATCCTGAGGAGCAAGCTTCAAAGTTGAACCCAGTTTAGGCGAGGGGGATTAATTCTCTCTGCTACATGCTTCATTGAATCTCTCATTACTAAACTTTGTCTGTATTGATGTTAGATTTGATTGAAGATTAGAGCATTTAGCAAATCTTGCTTTTCCGCATGTATCAGGCTTTTTCAAGCGCACCACAGCGCTCGCTGGTCAATACCCTCACTTTTATCCAGTGTCTGCTTCATTTAAACTTAATCAACTCCATCAATGAACTGGAACAGCGAAGCCCGTCCCCAGGAACAATAGCTTTTGTGGGATAATGCTTTGGTCTTATTCCCAACCCAGTGGCGATAAACCTAAAATTACACTGTGATGAACTATTTCAATCAATATGATAATGGAAATTGGCTTGGGTGACTCTTTGCAGGGCTTAAGGAGGTAGGCTAAAGCCTATGTGACATTAATATATCCCCATGCGCTCTCCGCCATTGCAACCCCCTGCCTCACTTTATTGTCCCATCTTTTCAGTGACATTGACTAGGCCATATTGCAGAGCGCCTGGTTGTCTAATGATCTATCTTCACCAGGGAATGCTGTGTGCTGAAATGGATGCACAACCTGACGGGCTCATGCATTGTTTTCTCTCTAAATTATAGGCTCTGCAACCCTCTTTTCCTGTAGTGGCTCAGCGGGGTGTAGATCAATCATTGATGGCACGATTGCAAAGCAGGTACAGCATGACTTTTGTTGCACATTTGGACATTTTGTCCTTGCGTGCAATACAACGCCTGTTATAGGCTACCGTTCATCATATTTATATTGCTACCAAAAGACCAATTTCCGAATCCTCACAGAGGAAATGCACACTTCCATCTGTTGCATACCAATAAATGTGCCACCTTCTGGCACTATATACTGTACAGTGGCAATCATATGATGAACCGCCAAGTGCTACAATATATGACTTTCCATAAGGCTGTTTATTTGAAAAGTTCTCCTCAGCTGATAATTAGCAAATTAATTCAAGCATACATTATTTTTACAGAAATTAATTATATATAGAACATGTATTCTGGTGTTTTCAAAGGAATGTTTTCATTAACTTCCATGATTCCTTTTTCACTAGCTGATGGGGTGTTAAGATAAATAAATGGCTGAGACCATGCTCTATCTACTCCAACCCCTTAGGCAGCTTTTATTTAGCTGGAAGAGAAAATGTCTTTTTTATCATGATTTTTGTGTTTTCCCCAATCACAGACAGTCAGTAAAAATTCATGTACTGGTTGGTTTATGTACCTTAGACTGATTGGCAATACTGACACATAGAACTTGACATCCTACAGTATATTTTCAGAGTCAATATTTGCAATGTTAAGTCAGTCAAATACTGATTAGTAGGAAATGCAAGAGGCCTAAAGAAATGGCAAATGGCACAAATAAGATTAATGTCTCAATCAAATACTTCTATTAGGCAATCTTTTACTGATTTTGTTGAAGAAAGATAATTTTATTTATAACATTATTCTGTTGCTTTGTCCAGTAATTGTATATATAACAGTATACAATGTAAAAGTACTCTAGCTGCAAATGACTTGCATGCATCTCTCTGTCTGTGCACTGCATGTAACCAATAAGCTGCAAACTTGCAGTTTATCACAGAACCGGTTGTGCTGAATGGAAGGACAAGATCAGTGGTTGTCCAGAACCAAAAATAACAATCAAGCTTTCATATCATAATAGGAGGATGGACATTGCTCTCAGGAACAGCTTGTTTGATTTTGGCCTCATGTTGATGTCATCAATGCACCCTACTTTGTATAGTTCCTCCTTTCCTTCAGTCTTCAGTTCCAAATTTGCATTTCCGCTTTGTTTGCAATGTTCACCATTGTTTATTTTCCAAGTTAACATGGGATTTAAACATGCCTGGTTGACTTGAGTATAAAATAATCTGCATATCAACGCTCCCACAACCACAGGACATTAGTGTACAGCTAAACTGCAGAAAGAAATGTCAAAGTACTAGTTATATCAGTGGTGATTGAGGCTCAAACAGAAATATCTTGAGGGACATATCCAACATGAAATGAAGTATTGAAAAGAATTATCTGAATGTACAGTATGTTATTTGTGCTTTAGTGCATAATGATCCCTGATAATGTGAGATAATAATACTGATGTCATGGACTGGCCTCTAAGAACACCTGTCCTAAATCCTACATAAACATACAATATAATGATAATTTTAAGCCAATACTGTGAATTTCTGTCAAATCTGGAAAGAAGAGAGCAAAGACTGTAATGTCTGATGTCATAATGAGATGTCTGCTTCAGCAGCTCTGCTGACAGTGAAGGAGAGACATAACATATACATAACATAGAACTGCTAGTTGTACTATTTTAAAATGTTTTCAAAATGGTAAAAGTTCAGGGATGAGGGGTAAGGGGCGGCACGAGACGCACACCCTGCAATTTAGGTTAGATGCGGAAGCCCTCGTGCAACGTTTGGTGTCTGTCACCTAGAAATTGTGTAGACGGAGATAGTCGGGATTGAACTGGGACATTTGTCACAGCCGAGGACTAGCTGTCTCTCTCTAACCTGCAGACCATCTGATTCCATTTCCTGCAACAGCCAGTGTCAATTATCCTGCCCTGAAATAGGACTGAATCAAGTTGCTGCCATGTTACAGAAGAGCTGCCAAGCATCAAAGTCCAAATGTGTCATTTGACACTTTTGAATATGTTTTTTTTTGTTGTTGTTGTTTTTTTTGCCTTTGTTACATGTTTTGCTCCTGGTGCTGGATATGATTTGAGAGGACCAACATACGTACAGTACACAACAGATATGGCACCTTGAACATCAAAGACAAAAACGCACATGTGTATCAGTAACAAGCATACTGTACTGTGTGTGTGTGTGTGTGTGTGTGCGTGTGTGTGTGTGTGTGTGTGTGTGTGTGTGTGTGTGCGTGTGTGTGTGTGTGTGTGTGTGTGTGTGTGTGTGTGTGTGTGTGTGCGCGTGCGTGCACATTCCTGCTTCAAGTACCTGCGCCAAGTGTAGATGTGAGGTTGTGTGTCTATACCAAAAGCATGTGAGACAGCCTGAATATAAAAATGTACAGGGTTCTCTCTCTTAGTCTGTCTTATCTCCCATTCTCTTAGCTGAAAGGGGCCTGAGTGATGGGCCTGCAACCTTTCATCTCACTCAGTGAGTGTAAATACCCGTCATGTTTGATTGACGCCCTGACATGCACTTGTGATACCCATGGAAAAGGAGATTCAATGAGAACACAGTACATGATGACGTTGGTCTCTAACCAAAGTCCTATTACACACTGCATACCACACCATGTGCAATTTAAGGGAAATATGTTGCTGTTATTGCATTAAATAACATAACGTACACATAATGTGCTTTATGTTGCTGCCCCTGAGCCCTAATTTGTTGGATTTTTTCAATGAAGGTTAGTGTTTTGGTGTCTCATGTTTGATAGACACGACCACTACATGTGCCGCAGGTTAAAGACAAACTATATAGATTGAAAAAAAAATGGGTATTTTTACAGTTCATTTGAACATACATATACAGACATAAAATGTGTCCACTACTTTTCATTTACTCATCTTATATGAGGTTGGTCACTAGCTCCCTACTGTTTCATTTTTTTTTTTAAATATGATTTTGAATTCATGACACGTGTTGCTTGACACATATTCCTTTACTTTGTTCAGAAAATAATAACGCTAACATCCATTTCAATGGGCTTTCGCTTTGATTTAATACACAAATAAACATGGCACTTTCATCTCCACTCCAATGAGCTGGAACTGGAGAGATGGAAGCCATTTAACTAAAGAGAATATATGCATCAAATGAAAAACAGATGAAAAAATATGCAATTATGTCCATGATTGGGTCAAGTATTTTTGTGCCAGCTGAGCGCCAGCTAGCTATACCTGCAGCCGAGGAACCTATCCCAAATGGGTGGCGTCCAGGCCTGGGCTGGGCCCCAAAAAAATGTCAGAGTATAGTGCCATCTCTTGCTACATGTAGATCTGCCTTCCCTCAGATCCATGGCCAGTAACATTACCTTCCCCTTCCCCTTTCTCTCCTCTCCTCTCGGTGCTGCTCATCCCTCCTCCACATCCCAAATGGAGCTCTACTGCTCTCTGCCAAGGGTTCCACGGCTGCTCGGGAGTAATGACCTGAGGGGGTACTTTGTGACAACCAGGGTATAATAATGCCTCCAGCCACGGACAAAGCAGACCCTAGGGGTCAATTTTTAAATACTTTTATGTTTTGCGCAGAGGATAAGAGTCATCTGTTTTTATTGTGGATTGTATAGTGTGTCATACATATGGCAGGAATATCACATTTGTTCCGAGGAAAAAGAGGACGGCTATATATTGCACAGTTAAATAAATGCTAGTAATTTTTACAGAACATGGTTTTATGTAAACCGAACAGTGTTTACATAGTGTTTCTGATGAAATATGGTATGGGTACATACTGCATGATGTAGCTTACACAACATAATACATTACTACAGCCCATGTCTAAAGGGTGCAAGGCCTCCAGATCAAAAATACTCACAACTCTGGGACACAAGGGAGTGCCGAATCACCTGTGAATGAAAGGCTTCTGCTAATAGGTTAATTGTAACAAAAGCATGGGGTCTTGCCCCATTGAACAGAAGAGGATTGTGGAACACAGGCCTGTGGAAATGGTGTCAAGCAATGTGATTCCTTCTCTCCCCTGCAGGGCCTGAGTTTGTCTGTCAGCAGTTAAATGCTTACCTCCCACCCCTCCCCTAACACTCAACAATCAATTTACCTCCTCGGGGTCTATGGAAAAACCCAAAGATCTGACCTTGCAGACTCAAGCTTTGCTTCCCACCCCATCTCTTGCACGTACACCTTAAAGAGCACTTATTAGAGCAACTGAGAACAAAGATATTTTGAAGTAAGCGGAGCTGTTTTATAAATGTTTTGTTGTATTCTTTTTAACACATGGATGGGGAAATGGTTCCCAGGCCACAGGGTATAGTTTGGCGATGAAAGACTGAAAATAAAAGCTTTATCACGCAATTGCATTTTGTCAGGAAGTGATACATATTTCCTATGGCTCTGTATAGGAAAAAGAAAAGAAAAAAAGGAAAACATGTTCTTTTAGTTGATAATCATTCTTCACGTTATATACGTGGGATAACAGATAACATAGTAAATACATCTTGCTTATGGAAGGCATCATTGAGCAGACCAGTGGAACGGTGAGGATCTCTGTTGTCACTGCATCCGCGCACATGTGTCAATTTTCAATTTCACTATATATACTGTACATATATGAAAAGAAAAGAAGGGGGAAGCATGGTTTTTTCTCTCATGTGTGTGACATTCAAATTCATTGAAAATGCTGATGTTTTCAACACAAAGCATTCTCCAGAGTGTGTATTAAAAGCTTTTGCACATACATAGTGTTCATTTCAAAGATTAGTTTGTAGCACTTTTGCGTAACAGTTCATGGTACTTTTACAGCGGTGTGACAAAAGAGGACTACTGAGGATGCATTAGCTTTAGAGCTTGATTCGAGAACAACATGGTATGAACTGTCCAGATAGACATTCTACTGTTTTATTTGGGGAAGGGCCTATTTTATTCAGTCTGAATGAATGAATGAATATTTGCTTTTTATTTACTTGTACATGTTAAGCCTACATGACCATATTTAAAGAGCTTGCTGCACTGTGCAAAATCTGTAAATGATTACTGGCAACATTACCGCTTTGCTGACAGTTACCAAACTGGCAACCCTCTGCCTGTAGTCAGGTGACTGTAGAGTAAACAGGAAGACCAGAGTCATAGCCCCGCCCCCTGCTGCTAGTCATTTCAATGGAAGCTGCTCAGTAGTGTTTTAAATCACCTGGAACAAATTTTTCTCTGCATGCTCTAACCAGTAAAGTCCCTTTGCTACAGTAGGTTACAGTCTGGAACATGTGGCCACAGAGTATAGACAGAGTTATGGCATTGAGGGGGAAGAAAACATCCTAGCATTCATTCATTCATGCATACTCTGGCTCTGGATCAAGAAGATGAACAAAAGAAATGTAAGAAGATGCAGCTTGCTTGCTTGCTTGTTTTGTTTTGAATTGCCTGTTTTATATTAGCATCCCAAGTGACTGTAAGGAGCTAGCTGAGAATTAGCCAACTAGCTACAGGTTTTGTCACAGCAAAGAGTGATGCTGCAATACCCAATATGCATCACTGATGCATATGCAGAGTGTTTATATTAGTATTCTTTTTCTTCTCTCACTGACTAGCTGAAAGATCCTTACTAAGATCATGGATGCAAACATGGGAATTGTTGTTGCAGAATGTCTGATAGCGTTTTATTATCATCTTCTCAGGAACTCTACTGAAATGTTTTGATCCAGACCAGACCATCAACCAATCTGGATGGTGCTGCTGCTGCTGCTGCTGCTGATGGTGGTGGTGGTCCATGATTTGATTCCTGGCGATGATGCTAGGCTACTATTGTTGGTGAGTAGCACTATCTTAGCAGGGCTTGACACTAACACTTGGCCGCTTGCCCAGGGCAAGTAAAAAAAAATGGTCGGGCAAGTGAAGACTGCTACCTGGTTGCCCGATCGGGCAAGTGTGCAACTTAGTGCACTATAACACAACACAAGATAAATTTGTCTTGAAGGCAGTCATTGCACTCTACCTCTGTGTCTTTCCCTGCTTTCTAGCTATCCACAATTCCAAGCTGGATTTGGGAAACAAAACAGGCAAATTAACATACACATCAAAATGACCATTAATCTTCTACATTCTCTAGTTGTGTAGACCTGGGCTAATTAAGATGATGAATTTGAACTCTTGAGAGTGTAAAAATGAAACCAAATGGACCCTTGCGGGTCCATTTGGTTTAATTTTTACGTTCTCAAGAGTTACATCAGCAAAATTTACATTATATTTTTGGGGGGCAAGTGACCATGAGCTGAGGGCAAGTAGAACCTGACTTGCACTTGCCCGATGGGCAAGTGCCTCCAAGACCTTAGTGTCAACCCCTGCTTAGTAAATTTTAATGACTCAATGACTATTATCAAGAATGTGTTCTACTGGTAATTTGATATATGGACTAAATAGTCATACTATTTGTAAGTGACATATTGACAGTGTTATTATGGGGTTGGAATACTGGATATAGCTGCAATTTGCATCGGTTGAATCTAGAGTTGCAACACTCTCCATTCATTCTCCATTTATCCACATAGAAAAGCATGATCTACCTGATCCGCTTGTATTAAAGAACTTTTATAGTCACCAACACTGCAGCTATAAGGAAAGCTTAAATGATCCTCTTTCATGGTATTGGCTGTGCAATGCTTTTGTTTAGTTGAATGAGTACTTCCAACGTCCTGTTTGCTGTTATAACAGCATTGAAGCCAGAGATTCTTGTAAAATGCTTTTCTACTTTTGTAATACAGATCATTTGCCCATGTCGATTTCCAAAAATTGTAATGTAATATTGATGTAAAATACAGTCTGCCGCTGGCAAAATGGTAATGTTCTGAAGCGTTAATGTTGGTAGAATTAACAACCATTACTTTGTCACAAAAATATATACAGTATGAAAATTTGGTCTGACGCTTTTGGAGATGGGTTGCCCCACTCAAAATAGAAACATGCCTTCTCGGATCTCATTAACTTGAGAGAAAGTTATTCCCAAGAACAGTTACAACTTTGTTCTTTGAGTGGTACTGTGTTTATTACACACTACCGTGATGGCAGCACATGTTTTGTTACTCTGATTGGCTGAAGGATTTTGTCTGTCAAGGCAAGAACTCCCAGTCCCAACCCACTGAAAGACTCTGGGCGACTAGAACTTTGTGCTCACTTTGCATTAACAAATGAGCCTGGAGATCCCAGCTTAATACTGTATAATGTCACAGCATTAAAAAACTAAATATATATATATATATATTGTTAAAGATAGGAGAATAGCAGGTGGTGACGTTTTCCCAAGTTTACCGGATTTCTTTTGCAGAATGTTTGCTGATGGTTTTCCTTATGTTCACACGTTTTTGCACATAGAATACTTTCTATTTTCGCCTGTTATGAGTTTATGACATGCTCAGAGTAGGGACGCTAGGGTTCATATGGTTAAGCTTATTTTTCAACAGCTGCGTGAACCATTAAGGAAAACACAACATATAGTTTTGTGCTGCTGTAGTTTCATTTGCTGAGGGGAAGACAGAGTGGTAGAGGATGTACTGTATACACTGGGGGGAAGGGCTACAGTAATAGAGCTCAGCTGGAGTAGGTTACTTGAGGGAACGCTCCAGGAGACGGGATGGAGCCAAAAGAGCGAGGAAACATACTTCACTTTATTGATTTTGTCGATCGTCTTAAATGAGGGGCACTCCAGGCCAAGGGCTCACCTCTGCATTTTCTTCTCTCTGCTTGTGCCGTTCCATGGACAACAAGCGGTAGAAATATAGTTTACCAACCTGCTTTCTAGTTGTAGTTGAGTGGGAGAGCAGCGTTATGTGGACCGGTGGTGGGGGGTAAAAGCATGATATTCTTAGAAAGGCAGTAGTCAAGTTATATCCTCAAGTTTGCCCGTGGTTTGAGAAATACTTCGTTTTCAATCACTTGATACATGCTATACTATGTAACTGTAGTGGCATTTTTTACCAGCCTTAGTCTATTACAGTGGTTTTCGACCTTTCTGATGCCATGGCCCATTATTTATTCAGAATTTGGGCCACGGACCACCATTTGATGACATTTTAGACCCACGGATCCCAAACTAAAGAATTATTTTTGCCTTTATCCACAGTTCCTGGCTGGGTTTTGGGGACCATTAATCTTCTACATTCTCTAGTTGTGTAGACTTGGGCTAATTCAGATGAATATTTTAACTCTTGAGAGTGTAAACATGAAACCAAATGGACCCACAAGGGTCCATTTGGTTTCATGTTTACACTCTCAAAGAGTTACATCTGGTTAACCAACTTTCCATCATTTAGCCTCGGGCCCACCTGGAACTCTTTCAAGGACCACTTGTGGTCCCCGGACCACTGGTTGAAAACCACTGCTCTATTATATCAAGATGAACTGTATCATGTCTATGCCAAAATTATATTTAAGATGAACACATGTATTCCTGAAACTATCCCTGGTCTATATCTACCCCATGACCTTTTGCAGTACACCAGAGATATGTACCATTGCGGCATATATTCATCATATGTCACTGGGTTACAAATGGCTTCTTAAGGCAAATATCGATTAACTCAAGTGCACCGTCACTCGGCTTAACGCGAATGTCCATAATCAATGGCAGTCGGTACTTTGCATTTTTTCTGCTTTCGCTTTGATTGACACCCCCATTTGTCCTACAGTCCCATAAGTCCTGTCCAACATGACAGCTTTGCTACTGCTGTGATTTAAATTACAGCAAAGAAGTGTTCATTTGAGGATTGCAGAACAACAACCATGTATAGTAACAACTCTATCATGAGCAGAATAGTAACCGGAAAATAGAACCATAGAAAATAAAATAAAAAACATAATACACTATTTGATATTAGCTCAACTTTCCTTCTTTTGACTTGGATATACCGGTAATTGGGTTCTCTATCTTTAGGTTTAGACTTGACTGAAGGGGCTCTGAACGAGAGCACTGCACAGAGCTAACATGGCGCCGTTGTTTGCCACCAACATAATACAGTAGATCATGACATGTTTTACGCTGTGTGGGTGTTATGTATTTTCTTCCTAACAGCGGGCTCACAACGTCCCTTTGTTGTATTAGATCCTGAAGTACTATTTTGATCTGCTCTACATGTTACTTTTGGATCTCTTAGTTATCCCATATGATTGTTTTTTGACTGACAGGAATGGATCAGTCGTGCTGAGGGAATAGAGAATGATTTCTTCTTCTTACAGGGTCCTCCCCCTCTATCCCTGTGTTCCCCATCCTGCAAATCATCTTCAACTGCTCCACCGTTATAAACCGCATAAGCTTCATTATCTTTTTGTCTCTCTTGTTTCATTACAAAAAAAATCCCAAAGAAACTACTGGGCAGGATCAGGCAGCCTCAGGCAGCTCAGTGGTTTTCCTGTCCTTTATTAAAGTGTAATCAAACATCGGTTTAAGTGGAAAATAAATATCCAGATCTAATAAGCCGCTCAGCCGGATCGTGTAAATGCTAATTTTCAAGCTGGTTCCCATCCGTGCCACAGAGGGGAGAACAAGCCACGGCGATCGCCTCCTCCGCCCACGATTGTAAATCAAGGAAAATAATGGCTGGATAATGACCGGTTTGCGGTCTCAAGCAGATTGAATGATAACAAACCGCACGTGCTGCATGCGGCTTTTCATTTAGCATCCTATCATGGGGAAAGCCGGCGAACAGCTTGGTGTGCCTCATTAAAAGGGGTTGTCGATGCCTTGTAAATTTCGCGGAGCACAAGGGTAGAAGATTCACAAGACAAACTTCCTGATAGGGGAAGACAGGGTTGATTCCCCGCCCATAGGGGCCTCCTGCTCTGCTGCAGGGAGCCTGAAGATCTGAGAGCGGACCAGAGAGGAGACCAAATCACTGCAGTCTGTTTTCTAATGGAGAGGAGAGGGAGTGTGAAGGAAGAGAGAGAGGGAGAGAGAAAAAATCCCCACTTAGACAAGCGCTAAATAATAGACATATAAATTGCTTCGTTTTCTTGTTTGGGGTGAGGCTGATTTAGCTGCTAATTGGTGACAGAAACTGTCAAATGGGTGGCAGATAGTGATTGCGGTGGCTTCTGTCAGGATTAGGTGAGAGAAGGGGGAAAAAAAGCAGCTTTCTTCTAGTGAAGGCTTGGAAGATATGACGGCAGTCCCCTCCCTTCCCTCGTCTGATATTTACCCAAAACACATTTAAAAGACAAAGAAGAGCGAGCAAAGGAAACAATAAGCCTGGCACCGTGGCCCTCGTCTCTCGTGCTCCTGCAAAATAGAAGATCTACAAACTCGAGATGCATTCTGGTTGCGCTGTGTTTTGCGATTGTAGATCAGATATTTTCAACGCTGTCACACGGCGAAGCATAATTTAGGCATAATGCCCCCCTCACCTTCCCCTCTTTTTCTTCTCTGCTGCTTTGCTGTCTCTGAGATTGATTAACGTGTTTGTTTGAAGACATTTTGGAATGTTTGCTCAGTCGCACGCTAAAGTACACTGGCAAAGACATACAGATGTACACAGTATACATAAACAAGGCGCGCACACATAAACAGACAATCAGCCTGGCTGTGCTAAAGAGAGAGAGTGTGAAAGGGAGACAGCGACAGCTAAAAGACTTGACTGACTGGTCTCTTGAGGGCGTCCTCCTCTAACCCTGCCTTGACTCGGCTCCCTTTCCTCTGGAGCATTAAAGTGAACAGTAATTAGGCTTTGATACTCTGGCAAATGAACAGTAATTAGAGTCTGCTACCACGGATCCTCTTGCCTAGGCTGCTCATTGAATATTCACACCATTATTGAACGTTAAGATTAGCTTGCTGCTGCAGAGCACAAACAGTGTGTCGTGGCAACAGCCCCCTTACAGATGGTGTTGGGGCGGGCGGCGGTGGTGGGGGAGATGGTTACAGGGGGCTGGCGGAGGGAGAGCGTGTGTGTGTGTGTGTGTGTGTGTGTGTGAGACAGGTCGACGGAGCCTGGTGGACCCTCAGAGGGGATTTTCCTGGTTATTAGATCCTTGCCAGATCATGGGCCAATTATAAAGAAAACTGTCAGTCAAGGCAAAGTGGCTATGTGATTAGCGGAAAAGGACAAAATCAGGTGAGGAGAGCGGATCTTTGTGGAGGCAGCTTTGATTTGCTAATAAGAGGGAGAGAGAGGAGAGAGAGAGGGGGACCGGGGCAGGGTCCCCAGCTGTAGTCCTGCCTTGCTCTCTTCATTTTCACTGTGACCTTCTTTAGCACTGCTGGCCTAATCTGCACCGCGGAGGAGACAGGAAGAATGGCTCTCGAGGGGGCTCCTGGGTCCAGGCTGTGAATGAGGCACATAGGGGTCAGCCACCAAAAAAAAAGAAAAGAAAAAGAAAATGAGAGCAGTGCACCCACCCTCTCACAACCACGGGGACATGAGTAATCAAACAGTTCCTCAAGCACAACAGGGGCCAAATGCTGCTTAATTACCCTAATGTTTTTTTTTTTTAAGATGCTCACTCTTGATAAAAAAAGAAAGAATAACTTTCATTTAAAAAAAGAAAACGCTATGTCAGAGCGAGAAGGAGTGAAAGGATAAGAGGAGGGAGGGGAGAATCGCTTGTCTCTGAGAGCATTCTCAGCAGAGGGGAGAAGGTATGTCCTCTCCGCTCCCTAATTTCTAAAAAAGAAAAAAAAAAAAAAGAACGCGACAGTGTATCCTAATTTAGTGGCTGGTGACCAGGGCTGACATTGAGGGGCGTGGCAGGGCCTTTCTTCAGCTGTGGTTTGTGGCTGGTGGGAGAAGTGAGCGCAGAGGGGAGACAGGCAGCACAGTGCCAGTGCTATAATGAAGCGCACGAGACGCCATCCCTGACAGCCCTGGCAGGTGATGCATGGGGCCCATGCTAATTCTTCAGCAAGTCAGTGATGGATCCTGAAATCTTGACCACACATCCCATTAGCCCCTGTCTGTGACAGGAGAATAAAGATATTAAAAAATCCAGGGGAGCTTGGTAGAAGGGGAGGGAGGTGCACGGGCGCAGGGGGGGGACACCGGAGAGGGACGTGGACAGCCAGTCAAAGGACCTTACGCAAACCTGAAGTCCCCTGCAATATTTTCAGCAGAAAAGTTATTGATGACTTAACCTCTGGGGTGCAGGTTATGGGTGATGGATACTGTGCATCCGCAGCATGAACAGCAGAGGATAACAAGGTAGACAGTGAATCACCTGCCCACAGTTGATAAAAATAGAATATGACATGCTCTACAGCATATACACTGTATTATTCCGCTGTAAGTTCTAAAGAGATGGGTGAACCGGGCTTGCCTGTAAATAGATTAGCTCGGTGAATGGATTTTCTATGGTCTCAGCTGTTCTGCGCATCCCCACCGTCCAGGCTTTTGCATCTCAGCACTATGAATGCAGGGACTGTTTATTAGGCTGTCCCATGCCAACTCCTTTGTGACCCCCCCCACCCACCCCACCCCACTCCTCGGATAAAAAAGAATAAGAAAATAGGAGTGGGAGGGGGAATGGTGGGGGAAAATCCTCACCTATCAAGCATTCAGGTGTGTTTACCATGTGTCTTTTATCTTCTTGCGCGGGATAAGGCTAATATTTCTGACAAGTTTGGTCGGAGATATAAATGACCTAGTCCTGGTACAAATAGGAAAACTGGTAGCGAGGCGGGCCCGAATCGCAGCTCAGCCCCCGGATCTCTGCATTTCTCGGGGGTTGACAAATAGCGCCGCGGAAGTTCCAGGGGAAACTGAGAGGTTACTGTGACAGACAAGGAGCACAATTATCACACCATGATGAAAGAGCCGTGGCGAGTGCGCGCCGCACCGTTAATTACCGTCCTTTTTCCACCAGCCTCTAATGTGAGGAAAAACACGCGATGACAAGTGTGTAAAAGAGCAAGCACTAAATTACTGTCAGGAAAAATAAACGGAGGACCGTGCGGCCCGCGCGGTGATTTACGGGGCCAATTAGTCACCGCCCCACGGAGATGCTGAGGACAGCAGTGCAGCGGGACTGTGTCAGGGAGAAAGAGTGAGGCAGACACCCCCGATGCTCCACCCACACTTCAGCCACACTTCCAGAGAAATGGGCTGGCGGAGGATGAGGATGTACTCTGTGCTCTTGGATGGGTGACCTTTGTCTCGCAGAGGGGCCCTTATCCAACTTTCCATCGCTTTGAGAGAAGTTGCAGCACAAAAGTTTACAAAACAAAAATTGTCCTGGCCTGTAGCCTACATCACAGCCACCATAGCTACCGTGAACTGGATTGTAGATTGTGTTGTCGTGTTAACTGTGTTGGATTAGATATTTGCAGTATACTATCGTGTATACATGGAAAAGGTGTTTATCCAACTTTGAAAGTACTGTAGATGTTGGGTGACGAACACCACTATCACCATTGTGTACACTCTGAAGTTTGCTGTATGGTATAATATAATGTAGCGACATAGATTACATCAAATGACAATATGGAACAAATTTAGGTCACTATCATCGAGTCTCTAGTGATGTGAGATTATCATGACACGGGTGTAAGAGGCGCTAAAGCAAAGCGTCTATCATTACGTAGTATCAATAGGATTCATCCTTTTCTCTTTAGTCAGAGTTGTCAGCCGACTTGAAACGTTAAACATCTAAATTGAGCAGTCTCCCATCTCTCCATCTACATCAATGGACTCGTAATTGTTTCTAAACGTGACACAAGTAGGATGCCTCAGTTTAAAGACCATCTGCACATCTCGGAGTGATGCTTGAATTCTTCTTACCATCTACTCCAAACAGCTTCTGAGACGGGTGGGTCACGCAGTAGACGTCACATGTCCCTCATATATTTCACGCTCGATGTGAAACGGGTCCCTTCATCACACATTAAAAATACCTGCTGTACTTTTAAGAAATTAAAGCCACTGGGAATTGGGCCGAGCGAGCGAAGAGCCCATTGATTCGTAATGTCGGATGACAGATTGTGTCACATCGTTTTTGCTAATTTCACTCATTCCCATCCATTGAACAAACATGGCGTGGCCGTCTCTCTGAGAGAGATTTCATGGCTCTGTAGTAACAGGGCATCGTTGAATAAATTTGAAGTGGTCCTTGTTAAGGGATTGTCACGCCGTGTGATATCTTACAGATGAGTGATGAAATAAAGTATTTGTCAAGGATGGAAGCATACAAGAGACAGCAGATGGAGGGGGGGTTGCTAGGCCTTCACTTATAGCACTACTGTAATGTATCAATCACAGGTAGCTGAAGCTTAAAAAGGGGATGGTTCCAGACAGTTGAGAGCCAATGCAACATCTCCAGCAGCCTGGCACCGATGCTCAAACTTGGTAAGCTAAATGTCAGATTGTATTGGATAATACTGTCAGAGTAATCGGCCCTGTCATTTTCCTAGATACGCACTTAGACTGTGCATTTCCGACGTGTATTGTAAGACAACATTAACACTGACAGTAAGCTGGATGTTATAGTGATGGGTTATGAGGTGGGAGGGAAGATCCTTGGTCTTGCGGCCATGCGGATCCATTCGGAGGCTAGTGAGTGGGCTTGTTAGGTTGGACTGCGTTTCCAGGTCAGTGGCCTTGAGCATGCTTGGTTACAGCTGTCTTGCCCATCCCTATTGGCAAAGGTGCCGTAAGATGGGGTTTGCAAGGGGCCGTAATGTCTGACGTATATGACAATAGCAGACCTACAATCACATAATGTAAGTGTGTATATTGGTCATTTTCAGACGCTTTATACTGGCACACAATACAAATCACGCTTAAGTGGTGGTGAGGAGGAAGAGGTGCAGCAGACAGCCAGGAAGGGAACATATGTAAATCCAGTAGACTGTACCCCTAAGGCGCTCTCTCTCTCTCTCTCTCTCTCTGCTCTCTCTTGCTCTCTCTTCTCTGCATTATCTGCAATTTTGTGGGGTCTTAAATACAAGGACATCAAACCACCTCAACCTGTCGCCCTTGCTTCTCCTCTGAAACAACAGATTGGGTGGGAGAATGTAGATGGAGGGCGATGAGGGAATCCCTGGCAATCCGAAAGACCCTGTAGCATGTTTCAGCTTTACCTGCCCGTCGCCTGCTGACATTCAAGGACAACCTTCTTTATGGCTGTCATGGTCATATATGTATCATTGTCACTCACGCATCCTATTTTTATCTTCTTCATCCATCCCTTTACCCTAACCTCATCTGGCAGTCACTACTAATAACAGTTTTGAGAGCTCTTTCTGTTACAATCATTAATCTGCAAAGCTTGCTCTTTAATAGTGGATACACAATACAATACTTTGCAGATATACTGTACACTGTCCAACACACCCTTTGGAACAACACACATGTCATTTAGTACAACATAAAATACTTGTTAATAACATACAACATACAACAACAACATTTGGAACAACACACATGTCATTTTGTACAACATAAAATACTTGTTAATGTTAATATTTTATCAAAATATATGACATAAAAAAACAAAGATAATCTCTAGATTAAGCTAGATTACTTATTATTATCTTATTATCATTATTATTTAACTATTGGCTCTATACTGACTCAACATATACAGTACATATATTATGTGTATACATTATAAGTATATATAGATATATGTATATATCTAATGTGCCGTTAGATATATTTGAGCTTCTCTTTCATTTTTTAATGATGGAATCTTTGTTCATGTGCTTCCAAAATACAACTCAAAGTTCAATGATAAAACGCCTGCTAGTTATCTTTGTATGACTGCTTGGTTGCTCTGTGAAACCAGGCTGTGAGCCGATAGGCTCACTAACTGGCTATGAAAATAACAGCCACAGAGAAGAAAAGGTAAAAAATAGGGTCTATGAATCAATATGGGTAATGGGGGAGGGCCAAATGTAATAAATAATACAATAACAAGCCTAACTAATGAGCTGTTGCCAGGGTGCAGTTCACAGAATAGTCCCTTTGTACGAAACCCTGCTAATAATCTTGGGGAGTCGGCGGATGATGAAGTGTTGCCATAAGGCAACACCTGTGCAATTAAAACGGCGGATTCTTTTGCACGTAACATTAATTTCAGCCCTTTGTAAAGGCCCGATGAGCACACTAATAATCTAGTCTACTTGACTCCATGTCTAGCCGAAACAGGGCATCTAATTAGGTAAAGGTAATTAATTAGAGATAAACGGAGCTAATCAGGGCCCGTTAGCGCGCCCACTTTCTTGGCATTAAGACGCCGAAGCGCTCTCGCTCTCTCATTGGCTGTCCTGTCATCTGCTCAGTGAACATGAAAAAGATATGTATTTAATAAAAGCTCTGTGATCTGACAATGAACTAGCATGTTCCCTTCAGATCCACGTCATATCCTATGCTTCTCTAATGATCTTGTTAGCCGGTCCATTGCTCAGGAAAGTATTGTTCTTTTATTATCAAATATTCAGACTAAATGAACATGATGATACATTGTCTTAATTGCACTTGGTTTATGTCACAATTAATAAATAAAAGTAATACAAATCCATTTCCTTTGGTGCAGATCCATAATGAATAGAATATTATAGAAATTGATATAATTTCATAATCACAATTCAAGCTTGACGGTGGCAGAGGAAGAGAGACAGATGCAGAGAGAGATGGAGAGAGAGAGAGAGAGGACAGGATTTAAATTAGAAAGGCATCATTGCAGCATACTGTATATAAGTAATATTTATGATATCTTTCCCTTCAGCTTTTCCTTAGTCCCAGACACCCAACATCCAACTTGTTATGATTTTCTGTGTGTTCTAATTAGCATATGTAACGCCTGGATGATGAGGGGAATCCTAAATATATGCAAGGAGAAGTGCTGAAGCAGGCCTCTCCTCTACCGCTCATGTACCTATCACGTCCAATTCCTTTCCAATGGATATTCAAGTCAACACACAAGGGCTCAAACTGTTGGAAAATGGAAATTTAATGGTTATTATAATGAATGTTGACTTTGGAGATCAGAAAAAGTGCGATGATAGAAGAGTTGGAAATCCTGTGAGAAGGAAGAGGGTTTGTTTGGATGCTCTGGTGGCGTGTTGAACTTCATGAGGAACAATGAAATGGGAAACATTATTATTTTTTCCCCCTGCTTTCCTCATACACAGGGGAGTCGTCTGCTACAAGGAGGCAGGGCGCTCCCTCGACACGCATCATTAGAAGGTTTTTTACAAGCGACAAGCAGGCTATTTGGCTGTCATTGGGATTGTTTGAAGAGAATGTGTTTCTGCACCGCACTCAAGGGAGCCCCGCATCAGGAAAAAGTAGATCACCCTTGAGCACTTGACACTGCTGTTATGCATTTGTCAATATTAAGGCTAATAGGTTGGCCCAGTGTGTGTAAATTGGGAGTTTGCCGGCGCTCCGTTGCCTCAAATGTGACTTGACCTTTGGCATGTCTTGTCATTCACGTGCTGACCTTGCTGTCGCTAATTGCTATAGAAGGCAGTGCGGCTTGTGAACAGAACATTAAACATGCAATTGTCCAAAGATATTACTTAATAGGTTACTGGTGGGGTGATGCCGTCATATTTCATTGTATTAATAATACACATACTAGTACATGGTAACCAGTCCACACACAATTACATTGCACGTGTAAGCTCTCCTTGCGGTAATTTCATTACAGATACTATATTGCGTTAAGGAAATGCCTCCGAGTTGGAGAAAGCAAGTTGACAAAATGAGAAATCAGCCATTATGAAACTATAAGCTCCCACAAAGTGCCGTATGAACCAAAACTGTACTGTAAGCCCTTGCACAACAGAGCGGAGGAGACGGCGGTGAGGAGTGAAGTGGCACATTGTGTGGACATGATGGACTGTCATATTCCGAGCGTGGCCCATAATGCAACCATCACTGGTCCAAAGTGCAGGGTGTGCGCAGCGTTTACAATTGAAATGAGACAGAGTGCAGGCATAGAGCTTCTCATTATTTCATCTCCCTGAGGGCCGAGGACCGGCGCTTCAGTTGGGAAGGAGGAGACAAGTGCGTCCTTTACCGCTACACAAAAGACAGAGGCCACTAACGGTTACAACAGATTTATACTCTGACGTAGCGCGCTGTGCTGTCACGCGCTAGGAAATATAGCCAATCTACAGTACAAGCTCCAGCGTGCCGCATCGGTGACGTGTTGTGAGCTTGTACATCTGTATTGTTTTTGGCACACGACACTGCATAAATTAAGGCTGAACTCCACCCATTTTCAACATTTTACTATGTCATTAATATACCTTAGAGATGTTGTGTGGACATAATAAAAAAGTCTTGCATACATTTTGATGACTTCATCATGAACACTTCATCAAGTGTTTCACCACGCTCATGATTTTTCTTTGGGAGCTCCTTTTTTCTGAGAGCGTACAAATGGAACCAAATGGACCCGCTAGGGTCCATTTGGTTCACATTCGTACGCTCTCAGAAAAAAAGAAAATAGGTGGAATGCCCCTTTTTAAGCATTAGTGCTACATCTCGTCTTGAAATTATATAAAAAAAAAATCGAATCTTTATTAGCGCAGTAGGGAGTGGGAGTGTAACGATCTGTGCTGGCATTTGAGACTGCGGTTGGTTTCTCTTGTTGTTCACCATGGGCGAAACAGGCGAACACGTCGGCACATGGGGTCACATGTGATTCCCCCACTGGAGATGAGCTGGTGATAGGATGGCAACAGTGTGAGGAGGCAGCACTGCAGCACTCCGCCGTGTCCAAAAGTATCTGCATCACTGTGGCGCTGATTGTGAGGCACCCGCTGGCGCTGTTTAGATAGTTTGACTACATCAAGCTCCCTTCCAGACGGCTCTTACTGCTGCGATTAGAGGAGGTTGAAGATGAAAGGTGTTCGGTGTATTTTTAAAATTGTTGATTTTCCGTGTAATGATAGCTGGTGCAATTAAGCGCTGGCTCCGGGCTCTGCATGTCCTTGTGTGGAAAAACCTCAATTATGTGTGTGTGTGTGTGTGTGTGTGTGTGTGTGTGTGTGTGTGTGTGTGTGTGTGTGTGTGTGTGTGTGTGTGTGTGTGTGTGTGTGTGTGTGTGTGTGTGTGTGTGTGTGTGTGTGTGTGTGTGTGTGTGTGTGTGTGTGTGTGTGTGTGTGCGCGCGCGCGCATCTTGCACAGCGTCACGCATGCGCGCGCACACATGCACACACTATAGATTTGAAGACAGGAATACATAAATAATACACTTTGTTTACCATATATAGACATATGTACAATATTATACATGCATATATTAATATATATACACATAGAAATATACTGTACTGGCGCACATTGATTGAAGTCAGTAGCACTAGCTGTGCCCTATATTAGGCCTACATATTGAAACAAATCACCCCGACAACAAATGTTTCCTCTTGGTTTGAAACATAAGTTGTATTAGTTTCCACTCATATGGTTCACATGATATGGTTGACAGGACATTTTGTGTTTGCGTGTTGGGAGAAAACGGACACAAAAGGTGGTGGGAGTGTGGTGTGCAGTGTGTACTGTGTGTGCGTTTGTGCGTGCACTCCCGTGCATTTGTGCGTGCGTGTGTTTACTGATGGGTTTGCGAGAGAGGGGTGTGTGTGTGGGGGGGGGCTAACCTGTAGGCGAGATTGTCTAAACTCTAAAGGGCTAAAATTGCCACAAGAGTAATTGTGTTGTTCCATGACATTCACTTCTGCTAAATGTAATCACTTTAAATAATGCCAGTGACATCTCGCCGAAGGATTTGGTGAAAGAAAAGCCACTATGTAGGGCAGGCATCTTAGTGTGTGATCCTGACTGTCTGTGCGTTAGCTTCTCTTTCATTAGAGATGAACAGCCTGGGGTGTGACTGGGCCGAGGTTGTGTGTGTGTGTGGGGGGGGTGATAGTGTGTGCGTGTGCGTGTGTGTGTGTGTGTGCGTGCACGTGAAGGCGGTGGGCAGCAAATATGATGAGGGGGTGGCTTCACTGGAAAATGGTAAATAGGATTATAACTCCAGCGTAGCCTAAAAGACAACATTGAGTGATGGTTTATTAACTTAATATTTGTTGCACAATGCACCATTGGCAGGCAGAACATTGCGAACATTTATTGCCGGTGCCAGGCACTCTCGGCAAGCATTTCATCACACCCGACTCTGGCCCTGTGAAATCCCTTGTAATTTTCCAGTCAGTCAGCGTGTTTGATGGGAGGAAAGAGAGAGCACATGTTATTGGCGGATGCCTGATGCGCCTTCCGTACCTTGAGGCGCCGCGCCGGAAAAATTCAGCATGAACTTTCGACACTTAAATGCTAAAACGCAACTGAATTGGGATGATAATAGGTGCCCTAATAGAAGCTGATCCTTTGCAATGGCTTGGAGTCTTGTAGCAAACGAGCACAGTAATGCAATGTGAGCAGACAGTTGGGGGGTGGAGTGGGGGGGGGACACGGAATGGCACATATAGTGAGAGATAACACAAAGCGTAATCTTCCTTGTTGGCTGAGAGGGATACATGTCTCGCAGAGCACTGCTACATATCAGGGTCGGAGGTAGCTGCTGCAGATCGGAGACGATGCAGGAGAGGAGAGACAGTAAGTGGAGTTGGCAGACAGAGGATCTAGGCGAGAGGTCTTGGCGCTGTAAGAACTGAGCTGACCCCTCAGTCCTCCCAAGATCCACACATGGACGGAGGCGTCGGATGGGACAGCCCCGGAGCCACAGACCTGTTCAAGGTTGACAGTAGCCGGAGTCAACCTTCACCCGGCCCACTGTAAACAAGCTGCTGGAGGGGGCCTAAAGGGCACGGAGCACACAGTGCTTCCATGGTAATTCTCCGCTTATTGTCATGCTGAATTGGCCTTGGAAATATGAGGGTTGCCTCAGAGGATCCAGGCTCACACCGCCTCGGCCCCCTCCTCCAACTATACTGCAGCAATCATGAAAATGAGGTGGTAATTACTGATGTGGGAACAATGTAATTAGTCCCATTTTATTGAAAGTGATACCAAGGCTTTGTTCAGACTGCAGGCAAATCCCTTTTGTTTTCTCAAATCTGATCTTGAGAAGTGACTTTCCACATTATTTATCAGATCTGATTTGTGTGTTCAGATATGGTTGACCTGTATGCGGTGGTAGCTGCGGTAACGTCATAATGACATGGGTGCAATTAAGCTCACAATGCGTCACATTGCAACACATTGTGAGCTTGAAGATCGGCTATTTTCAGTGAGCGACAAGATCGGGCCAACTGGCTTCAGTGATTTAGAAATCAGACTTCAATTCCATTATATGCCAACCACAACATGGTTAAATACTTTTATTTACTTGCGTTGAGTAATGAAATGATCCCAACAAATGTTTCAGTGGAGGCAATGTGTTGACTTTCACACAGAGTACTGTCTGGTAGAGACCAGTCCTACCAGCAGGCAAGCCGCACCATGAGACCCCATTTACATGACAGTGGCTGTCATCACATTTTGATAAATTTGAAAAAAATGGCAATGGGAGCGGCCTTAATTGTTGCAGAGATATATTAGACTTGTTTTTTTTCCTGACATAAATATACCTTGGTTGAATTATACATTGTACCATATCTCATCACCCGAGGGTGAGGATCCCAGATTCCCACAGTGATCGTGTCATAGCAGGAAGACAGAGTGTTTGTTAAGGCTTTTAATTAGTAATAATGGGGAGCCTTCAGAGGCCAGACCTTACAGAAGGACAGTGGAAATGGCAGAGTGGTTCTACCATGCACCCATGTGACCACCAACAACACTCTGGATGACAACCCTGATTGTAAAAATGACACCCTCATGGTCTTAAAATGTACATATGGTTTAAGAATGAGCCACAAACCCTGCAGTAACTACACAGTTTTATTTCTGTTTCATATCCACTGTGACATCACTTACGTTATACTGTAACTGTGTGTGTATGTGTGCACGACTGTGCATGCGGGTGCATGTGTGCGTCTTTGTGTTTAGCAGATAACGGCAATCTCTGAGCGATGACAATTATCTTAAGTGAAAGTTTGTAGCGATTGTCTGTGATAATATTCTTTCTTAATCATCAACGATACAAGCATCTAATGAGTTGAGTCTATTTAAAGGCATCATCACACTGTGGATATTAAAAGCATACACATGTGCCTATACTCAAAGTGCACGAGAGGGAGACGTAAGCCGCCAGCAGTGTCACACGCCTGCTCTCGTATTATTGTTATCATTTCTGATGCATTTAATATCCTCGGTTTTTAGCTTTGAAGACAATCTTTGGGGAATATTGAATCTAAGCATTCTCTTTTGCCCTGGATTCCACTTGCAGACAAAACTTTGCTAATTAGCCCCTCGTACCTATAGGCACAGTTTTCATTTTACCCACTTTTCCATGATATTATTAACGATGCTGCTGACTCTGTCCCCACCATTTCTCTCTTCCTCCTCGTCCTCCTCCTCCTCCTCCGCCACTGTTGTCTTGTTATCCGCACACCCCATTGGCACTTTTCACATGCAAATTTGGGCCAAGCATTTTTCCTGCATCCTCCCATACCATTAGTGGTTGTGGCCTGCGGACGCCCCTCCACACACGTTTTTCCCCCCTTTAAGTAGACAGGCAGCATCTTCGATGGTTCTGCGCGTCTCCTTAAGGCCCTCTTAACCCAGTCCACACCAACCAGCCAAAGCTGTCTTGTTAGGCATTCTCTTAACGCCCTTGTTCTAGAGAGGTTCAAAGTCTTCGCCAAATCTTGCTGTCAAGATAAAGTTGGGCATGGGACCTTTTAGGAATGTATTTTAGAAATCAATACGGCTTCCCCCGGTGAGGCTGCACCACCACCGCCTTTCTTGGCAGTTCGTTCTCTTAACTTGTCATACGGTTAACCACCTAAGCCCTGTTTTATAAGCCCTGATGGTGTCATGTGGGGTAAATGGACGATCTACAAGCTCACAGCCTTGTCATGGCAACGTGTTGCGAGGCTTGTAGATCTTCTATATTTGCTATTTTTAAACATTTTAAACATTTTAAAAATGTTTGAATAGCTTTGATGCACAAAATAGTTATGTGAAGTTTGAAGTTTTTATGTGTAGCATCCATACTGTGTGTGTGCGTGCATGTGTATGCATGTATGTACAGTATGTATATTCCTCTTATTGTCTTTCTGCAAGGTTATGAGAAATGACTGAAGAAAATATGGAAAATAGCAAAATATTCTCCATTCATTTTTTTCTTAATTTATTTTACCTTCCCAAGCCAAGACCCATTAAAAAAAGTGAAATGTGTTGGATAAACACACATTATTACAACATTCTCTACTGCCTAATTTCATTTCAGCTTTGATTCTAGTCTCACTTTAGGAATATGAAGATATAACCTGCAGCTATGTGATTCACACTAAAGGACTGCTTTACATTGCCAAAGGGACGACGCTATGCACTAACACACACACACACACACACACACACACACACACACACACACACACACACACACACACACACACACACACACACACACACACACACACACACACACACACACACACACACACACACACACACACACACACGGATGTTATTTGCAACAATATGCAAAGCACTGTCACCTGGGACTCTCAAAGGGAAGCAGACTTGAGCATTAGATCATTGGAAAATCATTATTCAAAGAACTTGTACATTTTATTTTCATTGGATAGTAAAAGACATGATTTATCTCCACACTACATTTAGCTATCCCAGGGCTGCTTGTATTTTCCATTGAGGCCCACTGACTCCATAAGACTGTAGCAGGAAGTCCCTGAGAGCAGATCTCACATAGGAATTTTCTTTCTGTGCCTCTGCCAGATAAGAGAAGGTTAAAAGTAAATACATATTGCTCCTGGTGATTAGTAAGAATTGTGCTTTTAACTGCTATAAGCCTTAAGCTCTATTTTATGACGTTATGCAACTATATCACCAAAATATGACAAAATATGTGGTGATGGTTGCCTGGCTAAAACCAGATCGAATCAGCTGTTGGCAAAAAATATGCCTGTCAGCAGATTGGTCTGGAATAGCTCAAATGTACACACACAATTGGGATGGCCAATGAGGATACATATGCAAACATATTCGAATACTGTTTCCTGATTGGCTGCCCCAATTTTCTGGAGTAGGAAATGGGTGTACAATTGAGCTATTCCAGACCAATCTGCTGAAATGGCCATTTTTTTGCCACTGGCTTTAGCCAGTGATGGATTGTTCAATTCAATCTGGCCTAAGTGGTTCTGTAGATCTCCCCACACCGTGCTGGTCAGAGTCCACCTGAGGCACTTCTGTGAGGAAAGAGATGCATTCTGGAGCATTCCATCCAGACATATACGGCTATCGGTGTAGAGTCATGTCTGAATGGCCCATTCCCTGTGATGCGGCACAGAGGCAGACGTTAACAGTGCTGTAAAGCATAGTGACAGCCCCTCAGAACAGCGCCATGATCACAGGCAGTAAAAACTATGCAGATGGTGGCAGATGATCAGCGCCGTACGAACGGAATACAAATGATGGCCGTGCAAAACCGGATGTGAACTGTGGGTCCTGTTAGGACAAAGGAGCGGGAACGGGTCGCCTCCGGGGATAACGCGTAGCCTTCTGCCGTTGCTGATTGCACGCCGGCAAACTTTTCATTTGTGTGAAGTTATTGAACTTGTCTGTCGGGAAGCAAGGAAACGGTACCCTCATTGGCCATCAAGTTCCAGATGAAGGGCAACGCTTGTTTCTATTGTGTGTCCCATGTCTGCTCCTACAGCTGCATATTTACGGAGGCAGTTCAGGTTAAGTACCTCAGATACGCAGCAGCGTCCCATGTGGGATTCCAACCTTCTGGTCACAAGTCTGCTCCTTTAAACATCCCTCCTAATTGGGCTGTGGGTATAACTCATATGTTGTTATATAGACTATAGAGAGCAGCTTTCCTCTGGTTTGAAAGCGTCGCCGTCAGGTGGAAACCTTGCATGTCCAAAGCTGTTACTTTTCAGGATGTGGAAAAAGGAACCTGTGTGTTCCAATGGATCCAAGCTCTTGTTAATACTTGGGTTCATGGGTTCAGTATTTATAAATCCCACAAACACACTTTGAAAGTCAAGTACACAAGAAATAGAAAAATAAAATAAAATAAAATAGAAATAGCTCCAAGATTACAATGTGTGCGAAGTGTTGTGTGCTTGTATCTGTACTTTTTTATTTTTTGTGTTACTGCAGTATATAACAGTGTAGTGCTGTAAGTACAGCTTGGCGTAAAAAGTAGAAATATGGAGATACAAGGTTTCTATCCAGCAGAAATGATGGCCAAGGTGCAGGGTTTAATCACGGTGCTCTCTAACAAGCATACTGGATGACAGCAGCATGGTTATTGATTGCATATCTTGTATAAAATATCTTTTGAATAGGAGAATTACAAGGTGCTGCAGAATCTGCTTTATACATACATGTAGTACAGGGGAGAATAATGTGCGCAGTGGTGGAATTTAATGTAATTTATAGAGAAGTTTCTATTGAATATTAAACATTTGGCAGTAAAATGTTTGGTTTTCAATTGAGGGCTCCATTAAAAGATGTGACACCAGGCTTTGAATACATACACCAAATCACTATCACTTTTCATGGTTTTATATGACAACCATTGTAGTTTATGTTCATGGTTTTATATGACAACCATTGTAGTTTATGTTGTATTATAACTATCTGATACGGTTTACTTCTTGTTTAGATTTTTTTGGACTCCTTGGAGCATAACCTTGCAAATGCATGAAGGAAGTTATTGTGACAGACAATAAGCCTTTATAGGCTTTAGAATGTATTGTCCACAAAGACTGTTGGTGCTGTCATTTGAGGCTGACTTTGACAAATGATTATGTCGAAGATTATGTCGAAGACATTCAAACAAAATTTGTCATTAATGATATCCTACTGGTACAACATGTAACAACCAGTATATCTAAAGTGAACATTTGACTGCAGGCTATGGGCTCTATCTTGTACCACTACCACACCATATGCTTGTGATACAAGCACACAACAACAAGCACACAACAAGTATAAATCAGGCTCAAGTGATACTGCCAATCACTTTCACTGGTTAATGAGTCTCCTTTACAAAAAGATAGATGTATGATATCTTAAGTTGAAGTTCACTGGAAGTCTTGCTGTTACTTAAGCTGGTTGATGCTGGGATGGACTGCGTTCATAAAGTACTGTAAGAAGTAAATGTTTAAAACCTATTACCGGTATAACACATAGTCCTGTTTTGATATCCTTTCACATTCCATCCCACTGATGGATCTGCACTACCTATAATTATGTAATATTATAGTTCAGTATGAGTTTACCTGTGCTTCATGTAGTGTTTAGTAAGTCCAGAACGTATGTTTGAAAAACTGTGGCTGCCCCTCCCACCCCCAAAGCCTCCTCACTTACTTTAATTTAGATCATTTTGAAGTGTGTGATGCAGCATTAGAGCACCCTTTAACCTCTGAATCTTGACTGAACTGTGGCATAATTGGGTGGTCAGCTCCTTTGCTAATTAGTGTAGCATTAATGTGCGCAGCCCTGGGCTAGAGTACTGCCAGAGTGCGGTGGGGGTGGTGGTGGGGTATGTGTGGGTGGGGGGTGGGGGGGTGGAGAGGCTCTGCAAAGCACCGTTAACAGTGGCCTGTGGGCTGCCTGCTGGGAGGTGACAGTGCTCACAGACCTGGTCCGGTCCAGGCCCGCCCGCCGTGGAGGCTAAGAGCTCTTCCAGATCCTCGGTGTCCTTGTGGTGCCGCGCGCCGACGGAGACGCGTTAGAGCGCCGGTGATATTTACGGCGTCTCTCCTGTGATCTCTGGCTTTATGATATCATGACAGGCACGCGGGACCAGCCAGGCGCTCCTCGCTGGCGGCATGGCAGTGCTGTGTACGGTGACTGATGTTGGCATGAGGCATGGTGCCAAGTGCCCTCGCCTGTGTGACCAATCATGGATGTTTATTTCAATTAGCGTAATCACATGACCCGATATTGACCTTTCTCTTCCAAGGGCTCTGTCTTTTGTCCCCCGCCTCCCACATCTCTCTCTGCACATTGCCACAGCTGCCCTGGGCTTTACAACGGAGGTCAAGTTGCTGTGTGTTTGTGTGGCCATAGCTACCGGTCCGCGCTCAGGTCCTCAGCCAAGACATCTCAGCCGTGGCCTGCCAAGCCTTGTTGGTCATCGGACAGATCATCAGAGGGTGGGGGGAGAGGGGCAGGGGACTGGGCTAATGATGTAAAAGCTATCCTGATAATCAGCCTGAACAGTGGTTGGTCTTGGCGGCTGGTGGCTGCCTGGTGGCGGCTTGATTGATGCTGGCCTGTGTGCCCATGCAGAGCGCCGCTATGTCGACCCCACTGTGTAAACACTGTCACTGCGGTGATTCTTTCAGCTCCTTAAAACCCGGGATCACTGGGACGGTTTGTAATCCCTTATAGTGGGGTTTCGTCTCCATGTTAAATGTGGATGTCATTTACAACTCTTGTAAAAGTTTCACTTTCAGTGCTAATTTGTTGGTGAGGGTCTATAGAACCATTTTGGTTCGAGTGGCCCGCACACAAATTAAATATTTGGCCTGTAGGGGGCGTAGCAAGGTGCCAACCCTACCAAAACATGTAAACTGTTGTAACTTTTGATCAAATTGACCAATCTGTACATATGGGATATCTATGGATTCACAATCAGGAGTAGCATTTGCTACCTAAACCTAATCACACATAAAATATATTTTTTCATCCTTTATTGGTGTATATCCACAAAAATAGCAAGCAAAACAAGCTAAAATTAGCTAAAACCGAAGTGAGTTTCCATCTCCATGTTAAATTTAGTTGTCGTTTACAACTTTAAAAGTTTAACTTTCAATACTAAATTCTAGGTGAGGTAACCATTTTGGTTAGAGTGGCCAGCACGCAGATAAAGATTATTAGGGGGGGCTTCCAAAATATGATATATGACTGTCGTAACTTATCCAATCTGAACATATGACATATTCACATTCAGAAGTAGTATTTAGTCCACATTACCCCAGCCCCCCACCCCCCCTCCCCACCCCCTGGTGTGTATCCACAAGAATAGCACGTAGTCCAGCCTCTATGTGCAGTATTTTGATGATAACAGCATGAATTTTGGAACACAGTTGGAGCATGTCATTAGGAGCATTGTTGGCTATGGCACCATCACAGATTTGTCCCTTGGTAATCCTGACAGCTATTTTCTAAAATATTAATTCTAGTAAATAGTCCCACATTGTCAATGATGAGGAATTCAGTGGTACCATTTACATTTGTCCTGTGACCATGGTAGATATTTCTCATAATGGCCTCCACCTGCTGATATTTTAACAGTAATTAAAATTCTCTGATCCTGATTCTGGTAACTAATCCTACGTTTTCAAGGACGAGGTCTAAAGGATGAGGTGGGGTGAGGGCTTCCAGACAGAGTTTCTCCTCACTTCTTATGGCCTCAGTGTTCTGGGGCTATGTCAACTATGTCAATGCCATTGTCTTTGCTGAAGGTTTCTTTCCAAGTCTCTAGCTCAGCCCTGCAAGGTCTAACCCAGACTTGTGCAGATGGCTGCTGGCTCATCTGGAGGCCCCAGTTTGTGTGATTAGGTGGGGTTGACTGCCGCAATCAGGATTAGGGGCTTGACCCTTTCAAACTGTGGCAGTCTAGCCAAGTGTCTGCATTTGTTTTGGAGGCTATATACAGGAGACAGTTTCTCACCAGCACCAGGTATCATGAGGTGAAGGCTCCTTCAATTGACATTGTTGTTGAGTCTTCATGGGGAGAAACATTATGCATTCCGAACCATCTTCAAGAAGGACATGAGAGTCGAAAAGAATGGTCACCATGGTGCAATATAACTACTTTGAGTATGACTATTTTCCTGTCAACTAGCTTGTGTGTGAAGGTACAGCACTTCAGCAGTGGTTTTCACCAGACAGCTTTTACTGTATGGATCTGGATGGGATCTGGCTAGAAGTACACAGACTGGTGTTGGATCTGGGTGGGGATCTGGCTAGAAGTACACAGACTGGTGTTGGATCTGGGTGGGGATCTGGCTAGAAGTACACAGACTGGTGTTGCATCTGGGTGGGGATCTGGTTAGAAGTACACAGACTGGTGTTGGATCTGGGTGGGGATCTGGCTAGAAGTACACAGACTGGTGTTGGATCTGGATGGGGATCTGGCTAGAAGTACACAGACTGGTGTTGGATCTGGGTGGGGATCTGGCTAGAAGTACACAGACTGGTGTTGGATCTGGGTGGGGATCTGGCTAGAAGTACACAGACTGGTGTTGGATCTGGGTGGGGATCTGGCTAGAAGTACACAGACTGGTGTTGGATCTGGATGGGGATCTGGCTAGAAGTACACAGACTGGTGTTGGATCTGGGTGGGGATCTGGCTAGAAGTACACAGATCGGTGTTGGATCTGGATGGGGATCTGGCTAGAAGTACACAGACTGGTGTTGGATCTGGATGGGGATCTTGCTAGAAGTACACAGACTGGTGTTGGATCTGGGTGGGGATCTGGCTAGAAGTACACAGACTGGTGTTGGATCTGGGTGGGGATCTGGCTAGAAGTACACAGACTGGTGTTGGATCTGGATGGGGATCTGGCTAGAACTACACTGACTGGTGTTGGATCTGGATGGGGATCTGGCTAGAAGTACACAGACTAGTGTTGGATCTGGGTGGGGATCTGGCTAGAAGTACACAGACTGGTGTTGGATCTGGATGGGGATCTGGCTAGAAGTACACAGACTGGTGTTGGATCTGGATGGGGATCTGGCTAGAAGTACACTGACTGGTGTTGGATCTGGATGGGGATCTGGTTAGAAGTACACAGACTGGTGTTCTGACCTCACTGGGTACTGGTCAATCGGGTAGAGCTGGTTTGAGTTGGAGTGAGTACTAAGAATATGTCAGCTGGTTTCATGGGCTCACTTGATTTTCACATATAGGGTAGAAGACATGGATTTACTGCCTACATCAATACATCAATATTACACATTTTGATGATTTGACTATTATCTAGCATTTTATAAAAAATCATAATACTTGAAAACGTTTTGTCATCAGAATCAAGATTGTATGTTGTATGAGCTGAATTGGTAAAATAACAGCAGATGATGGCCACCATAGCTGTCATCACAGACCCATAGCCAAAACAATTCCTTATGGCAGGCTTTAACTTTGTGCCAAATGTCATGCTTTCATTGAAAAGTGCACAATTTTCACACATAGAGGCTAAGCTATAAGTGGGTATGCCTAACTTTAATCCCCCCAATACTGTATTGTATTGGGGGGATTGTATTTATACCATTACTCATTCATGATAGGTAGGCACTAGGCACTAACTTCATCCTTCTAGGTTCAACAGAATATAAATTAGGTGCCATTTGAAGTAATTTGATGTACATGGGCGTCCATTTTTTCCATATCATATTCCAAACATTAATATTTGAAATCCAGTTAATTCCTGGATTAGTATTGACTTGATATAGCAAAAGAAAACAAAGAAAAAACAGCAATTGTGAGAAAATAAAGACTTTTAAGAAAAACAAAAATCCGATTTTGGTCAATTTTGAAATTAGGCAAAAAATGCATATTTTTTTCATCTACAGATGGGCCACTCGAACTAAAATTGTTCTATAGGTCATCATCTACAAATTAGAAGCGAAAGTCAAACTTTTACAAGAGTTGTAAATGACGGTGTGCCGTGGGACCCCACTATTATGCTGACCAAAAGCAGGCAGATTGTGAGCTTAAAGGGCTGTGGGCATGTAGCTACACTACTTGTCTGCGCTAATGGATTTCCAATATATAGAATATGGTTCAAGGCTTAGCATGTTGTGAGTTTATTCGGCTCCATTCTGGATGGCGTTTTTCTTCTTTTTTACTTTGATGTCAGAATGATTTTTGCTCTTTGATGTTGCATTATTATTTGTGTTGTCAAAATTAGATCAATACGGTACCAGCAGTCCCCTGTCTGCGTTCAACCATTTCAAAGAACAATACAGAGAGAGCATTAAGACCCATTTCTGTTTTACAACATTTTATCATGCTCCATCCATGAATTTCTTTGCAGTGAGAGCCCATTGTCTGCGCGGCCCAGTGGGGGGAGGCCATTTCTTTAAATATCCTCAATGTCACTGCTACTCTGTCTAGGTCGGCTCTGGGGCCTGCAGACCAGAGCAGCAGCTCCCCTCTCCCTTCCCCATCCCAAATGCTGAGCTCGGAGTCAGAGATAAGTGCTTCTCCAGAGATGGCCCCTCTCCTCAAATTGCCTTTCACATCTGTGTAAGAATGTCCGAGATGTGCATGTTTAACATGTGACCATTAATCACATGGAAGACAGTCAATTAAAGCCATCAGAGCCGCGGGGGCAGGAGCCACAGGCCACGCGCTGGCGAGATAAAACATGGATACATCAGAGGACACTTTCTGCCACGCCGCAGTCGCAATTAATCAACAGTTCAAAAAAAAAGAAACATATATACTGTATGCCTGGCCATGATGATGAGGATGATTTTAGCCGATGGACTGAAGAATTGGCCTCCAGTTGGCTGTTCTGTGCTGTCTGGGCCAGTCTCTGTAAGAGCTCACCTCTTCTTATTTCACTGCTGTGTGTGTGTGTGCGTGTGCGTGTGTGTGTGTGTTCTCTCCAGTATATCCAGTTACAGTATATTCGTATCTGCTTCCATATCCGTTATATTATTTGACAGATACATTTTTTTAAATATACTGGGTAGGTGAATTATGTTTAAAGCGTCAGGCCAAAGTGACCATGCTAACAGTGGTTAGAGCCATACATAATAATATTTTTGGTTACAAAGAAATTTAAAATATAGCAGCTAATTTATTGTCATAAAATGACAAACTGTTTTCCAGAAGCAAGGCAAACATACATGTAAAGATATAGTAGTTATGATGACAAAACCAAGAAAGAACCAATTCAGTTCATGCAGTTGGAACAAGCGAACCATTCAAGTGCAGTTTGGTCTTTTCTTTCCCCTCTCTATCTGTCACTGGTATACTTGGACACAGGCTATAGATAGAGATGTCAAGCTGGACCTTTTGGGTCACAGGGTCAGAGGACCTCTTCACTTCTGTTGACCCTCAGACAGACAGATTTATATACTGTCAAGCCTCACGCCGAGCCTCTGTGCAGCCACCACAGCAGTCCCTTTTGTGATCAGACGCAACCACAATAAAGATGCCTGGTTTTGACCCCCTGTCAATCTTCATTTTGTCAGTAATTGTCATGATTGCGGAGTAACACCCGGGTTCGTAACCGCAAGTTCGCCAAATGACACGAGGTGAAGACTTTGAGTAGTAATGTCTCTATATACTCTGTCAGGGACGGGCCATTAAAAAAGGTTCGCCCATTTGCCAGAATAATCATGGTAAATGACTTGGAGCTCATTTGCGGATTGTTGTCAGTGAGATGGAGCGCAGTTTACGCATTTGACAGCTTAGTTAGCAGTCCAAAGACTTGCGAAATATCACACATTTCCAATTTTAAAAGCCACACCATTGAATGTGAGAAGGGAAAGCGTCTGGCAAGGAGTTTCATTTGCCACTGTGTTGTCCACCCAGCATTTCCATTTTTGGGCGACACACGAAGCAGAATTGTACCTTGTCAACAAAGGATTTTTGATTTGTTAAAAACATAAACTCTTGGACAGGCTATAAAAAATACACAAATACACGTAGCTAAGCAAGAAATGCAAATCGCCGTTGTTGTTGGCATTTCCGGATCTGTCTGTTTTTACCCCATGTGGGTAAACAAGCGGTTGACATAAGTTAATTATTAATTAAACATGAGGCGGAGAGAGAGGCGAGGAGAAGGCGTCCCCAAAGAGAGCTCCAAAACAAACGGGGCGCGGAGCAGGTACCAGTGCGACCCTCGTCCCAGGAGTGAGACCGCCGACTCACTAATGAGCTGTTTGCAGACCCGGGTACACAGTGACAATGACCCCTGACCTTCACCCCGCACGCCGTCTGGGGAGCAGCGAGGTTAGCCAGGAAAAACCTGCTACATCTCCACGGACCACAACCCTTACTGGCCAAAAAGTGTTTCCTGACTGTAAACATCTTGCAGCCTTTCACTACTGGGAATACATTGGATTGGAACATGCAGGGTTATTCTTTTAAGTAAAAGTAAAAGTGCCAATAGCTGAAAAGCAGAACTGCTATGTTACAAGGCCATGCAGAATTTTGCTTGAATTATTTAATTGATGTTTTTATTGACAAAAGCACAGTTGGTTAAGGGGAGGCGGAATCTGGTTTAAAATGCATTATCTGCTGCTGGGTAGCTTTACCTATCATAATAATAATCATAATAATCTGCAAATACATTTGTAATAATCTTAAGCCGCAAAGTAACTATACTAAGAAAAGCAGTAAATCGTGCAATATTTGGCTCTGAGATCAAGTGTATGAAGTCTAAAGATTGGGAACACTCAAGTAGAGTAAAAGTAGTTAAACGTGTTACTTAAGTACAGTACTTGAGTAGACGTACCTTTGGAACATACTGTTCATATAACAAGGCTGCGTCACCATTTAGGAGCGGAGCCTCTTCACAGCGCTGTTGGGCTGTGATGTCTTCATCAGAGGCCGAGACACACACAATTAACTTGCATAATTACTATTGCAAAAGGAACATAATGGCATGGGCAATGAGCAAAAAGCAGCAAATCACCTGTGCTGGCTCCATATCCCCCTAGGCAGAGTCTCGTTTCCCTCCAAAGTGTTGTGTTTTTTTTATCGTGAAAAGTGTATGAAATACTAATGACCAGTTTGACAGTTTGATGGTGATGGTGGAGGGGGGGTGGGGTGGTTGGGGGTTGTGTTTGAGGATGGCAGCGTCTCTGCCACCAGGCCCAGTGACAGTAAAAACCCATCTAATTAACCCTCCTGGTATGACATCATGTGATTAAATTAGAGCACCATCATCTCCCTCCGGGTACGCCTTGGAAAATGCGCGACCAACAATTCATTTGTTAAGCTTTACTTTTAAAAAGCCTCTTTCAGAACGCCTGATGCAGAGATAATTACCAGTTTCATCTCGGGTGGGTTTTTGCTTCCATCCAGCGTTCATTAATAACGATAAGAGGTTGGGAGGTTAAAAACTCATTTAATTGCCTTTATATTAATGACATTATGAATAGCGAGGACTGTAAGAGTCTAATTCTGTCCAGTAGTTAGTCTACATGCCGAGGCCCCCTGGAGGACTGCTCATTTTGCCCATATTACACTACGGCAAAGCTAGAATTAATGTGGGCAGCACTTTAACAGCGATGACAAACATGCTCTCCAGCCAAGAATTATCCTGAGAAATGGTGGAGGAGACTGCACGCGTGCACATCCTGTGCATACACAGACACACAAAGACATGCACACACATGCACAGCACACACGCACACACACGCACACACATGCACACACTTGCACTTGCAAGCTGGCATTGCATCATATGTTTATGAACTTGTGCTTTGCACACAGACATTACAATCTCTTTTTGGCGGAAAATACTGTATGCTCCCTTGCAGACCACCATGGTTCTGATTAGAATCTGAGTGTTAATTTAACTTTCAATAACAACAGGAACCAAATAGATCCACTCAAATGGGGTGAATTTGGTTCCATAACTTCCATTTCTATATGCACTCAGGATTTCGCTGTGTATTACTATGTCCTCTAATAGTGTGTAACCCCAGTTGGGCACTAATGACTAAATTGTACTCTGCTTGCTTTGGAATAATGATAATGAAAATGCCTTTGAGCAAAGCTATTCCAACCATGAATATTGCAGAGGGGTGATTTCAGAGAAGCGTTGGCATTTTAACTAATTTAAATTCCTCTTAGTTAAGAGGACGGCAGCCCGCAGAGAGGGGGGGAGAGAGAGAGAGAGAGAGAGAGAGAGAGAGAGAGAGAGAGAGAGAGAGAGAGAGAGAGAGAGAGAGAGAGAGAGAGAGAGAGAGAGAGAGAGAGAGAGAGAGAGAGAGAGAGAGAGAGAGAGAGAGAGAGAGAGAGAGAGAGAGAGAGAGAGAGAGAGAGAGAGAGAGAGAGAGGGGGGGAGAGGGGGAGAGAGAGAGAGAGAGAGAGGAGGGGGGGGGGAGGGGGAGAGAGAGAGAGAGACGTTTCTGATTTGTGTCTGGTTTGCATGAGGACACTTTACACCATACATTTTAATTAAACTACTATAATCAGCCGTAATAACAGTACAGCATGGAGAATGCCAAAGATAATTATGTTGGTTTGCATATGTCAACAATCTGCACCTATTCCATGTTGTGCATACGGCAGTGTTCTTTCGTGAGAAATCTAAAGCCCGATTTTCATGGATGACGTTTTCATGAATAAGTTTTTAAGAGTGACATTAATATTTACATGTAAGAAAACAGGCATTCTTGTATTTTTTCCACAATGTGCCTATTTGCTAAGCTGCACCATGTACTTGTGTTATTATATCTCACTGTGTGTATTTCTAAACTCCTAAGCTCTTGTACAGGGCAAATCTCATTGTGTGGTAGCCTATAAATACTAAAGCTTTTATCCTCTCCTTCTACACAGGGCCACACCTGTACATGGGAGCTCAGCTCTCCCATGTTTATCCCTATAGATATAAAATAAAGGCATTTGAATATGTAGCATAATGATTCTAACTAAATAGCACAAGGAAGTTGTTAGTTTACAAGTATCACCAGACAGAAATGAGGCCAGGAGGAGGAGGGGGGGGGGGGGGTGATGAATGGGTATATTTCCCCCAAGCAAAAGGCTGACCTGGATACGATGCGTTCTTTCTCCCATCCCCTGTGCCAAGTGGGCCACCATTTTTCACTGGCCTCACACTTAGCCACAGACAGGCTTAGTTGGGCTCGTGCTAACGTTAGCCCTGACCTGCAGTCAGCCTCCCACCCAACCTCCCTCCACATTATAACTCCCCCGGAAAAAAAGAAAACACAGGGAAAAAAAATCTGTAATCCGTACGCCAGGGCGCCGTAATTTGATCAAATAGCATGCACCCTTCCCCACCACTTATTGGCCAATTAAGTCAAGTTCTCACGCAGGGGGTCCAGCTGGTTGGGTGTTATCTGGGGATGAATTGATTGAAGCCATTCCACATCTATGAACCCCACTTTAATGATGTAGGTGATAATACTTGTAATTCTTCTCAGTCAGGGGACTCATGGGCGCAGCTGTTGCAGCAGTAATCCTTGTCCTGATACACTGAAGTACCAGAAAGGCATTAATCTGTCTCTCAGATTCTCCTCCATCAGTTTTTTTTCCTCTGCCTTTTTCTTGCTCATTTCTCTTTTTTTGGGGCATGTCTCATAGCTAATGCTACATCTGTGAAATGTGACATTAAAAAGGTGCAGGCTCAAAACGCTACAGTGAGGCGTTGGGTATTAATCAGTCTGCACTAATGGTATCCCCCTGTTTAAGCACTCCTGACCACTTTGTAACAAAAGAGAGAGAGAGAGGGGAAAAAAAGAACCTCACTAAACCATGACAACTTAAGAAGGATAGATTTAGGACAGAAAAATCAATAAATACATGCATTAGTTTCGCAGACTTCCCTTATAATCCTGCCTCGAGCTATTCAACTAAAAAATATAAAATTATCATAATGAGATGTAACCGCATATAAATGATCAGCATTAAAGCGGAGGAGGTTACACATTATGTATTGCATTAGTGTCTTTGTTTTTGCAAAATGTTAAATATGGCCTGCTTTTTCCTTTGGTTCTTTCTTAGAGGCATACATAAATCTGCAGCACGTTTCATTATTGCTATAATAATTTTGTCAACAAGGTAAGAATGGGTAATATGCTACAGTGCCAGTGTAATCCCTTTTAGATTATGGATTTTATGTATATCGAGCTATATTATCTCTAAGTCTAAATTAAAGATACAACAGCACAGTGGATATTATGCACAAAAGAGCTGAGCATACTCTTAAAAGCATCAAACACTGTAGTTTAACCTGTACATCAGAGAAACAGAAAATTGTACAAGAATTACCCATTTTCACCCTAGCATGTTTTGGAGTTGTCATTATAGGCAAAGGTCATCCACGGGCCAAAATGTTGCCAGATTTCCCAAAATGTCAAACAGTTTTTCAACAATTGCTCTTTAGAAAACACGGAAATAGCAGATGTAAAAGCTCACAATGTGTCACAGCGTGACGAGTTGGGCATAAATGGTTAATGTGAGAATGGTTACTGAAGGATCAGAGAGGCCACCTGAACTCGGTGGTGTGTGTACTGCAGGTTTACCACTGGGAGTTGGACGCCATCCTTTTACCCATGCAGTCAAATCACTGCAGTTTTTCAGCTCTTGTCCATTTAAGCCACAGCTTGCTCACTTGAACACACGCATTGTACACACGTTCACGCACACAAGCACGCAAGCACGTACGGACATCACGTACACGGTAACTAATAACATGCTCTATGCTGCTGTTAGGTCAGTATTAGCGTCCTCATGGGTGTTCAGCTGGGTCGGGGTCAGAGGTCGCCAAAGCCAGGTGTAGTCTGGGACAAATCTATCAAGGGAATGAGATCATGTAGACTTTAAAGTATCGTCAACAAGGGCAAACGCAGGCGGGCCAGCTGCTGCTCTGTGGCAGCGACAACACTCACCTGCCAATAAACAATGAAAATGCTCCCCTCTCGCTTTGGGGATTCATTTGCCTCGCTTGTTTGTGTTTGGCTTGAAATATAGCCTATACTGTACCGGTGATGTGTCGTACGCTGCACGATCAATGTCTGCAGATCTTACGCCGCGGTGACGAATTATTTATTCAGACACCTATAAATCTGCGCATGTATATTCCACGGCAGAGCATCCATTTATCAGTGCCATTAAATTTACATTGCCAACCTCTGTAATATTAATTTCCCTTAAAGCCATTATGTCTTGTAGGGAAATATAAAATCTTACATTTTGTATTATGTGTATTAATTTAAGTATACTGGTGGAATTTGCAAATCATTACGAAAATGCATTGAATAGAAATGAATAATAAATAACTGCTTAACAAATGAGGACCGTTTCAGCTTGAACCACAAGTGCTACTGGAATGCCACACAAGATCTGCTTATTAAATATAAAACAAATTGGACGAGTAAGCAGTATTGGTGAGCTGGCTGGATGTGTGGGGTGGGGGGGGGGGGGTAAAGGGGCAGGGGGGTAATTCTCATTTAGATTGCCTGTTGGCACTCAGCAATGGTGTAACGTAACTTTGTACATTTCCGCTCTAAGTTCGCTGCCACAGTACTTTTACTTGAGTATATAGTATATTTCCTCAAGTGTATTACTTCTACTTTACTACATCTCTGAGGCAAATGTTGCACTTTTTACTCCACTACAATTATTTACAGCTTTACTACAGAATCTGGCAGATTTTTCATTGTAGCATATATTAAGGTATACTGAATTGTAAGCACATTTATTTGTCATTATAAAATAGTTGTAAAGCATTAACTCGTTATACAATTGTATTATCATGCTGGTCATAATGCTGGCCCCCATGCATATGTCCCATAAGACCCAGAAATGTTTAATGTAAACCTTTATGTTTCAAATGTCATCTATAGCCTTGCTAAAAGTTACACGTTGAACAATTTGAGTTTCTAGCATAATATGTGACTATACCATTAACATCATATATCCGTATATATTCATCATATAATCATTATTCTTTAATTAACATTTGACATATGAAACTAGGGTTTTTAATTTCTGAATCCATTCCATTCCCACAAAAATTCTCCTCTGCTAAAGTGGTGTTATACGGTGATACCCAGTGGATTGGATTCAGCATCATGGAAACCTCATATAGTTAGACATATCACATGCTACATAAAGCATGATGATCTGTTACTTTTTGCCTTCTATAGGCTGTTAATGGTATGGTACATGCTGTGGACCCCTACTCAACATTTCTAACATAAAACTTTAGTGTACTCAACATGCCTGGGTTCACAATGGGGCTCTGGCTGGCAAGTAGACTATAATTAAGTCCAAAATCTGATCATCATACTGTTGCACGTTTCACTACAGCAGTGGCTGCTGCTCAGTTTCATGACACACAATGGTCAGTGATTCAAGTGACAGGACATTTGAGCTGTCAGGCCAGCGTCGGTGCTTCCCCTTTTGTGCTCACACCTACTTTTGTATGATACCAGATTGCTCAGATTCACTGCTAACTTTTGTTCTTAAAAATATTTGTGTCACATGGTGCATGTGCCTGCAATGTGTATGTGTTGGTTAAAGGGGAACTCCACCCATTTTCAACATTTTAATATGTCATTAATATACCTTAGAGATGTTGTGTGGACATGATAAAAAGGTTCCCCCAATTCTGTATTTCCTAAAAATGTAGGCCTGAACAAAACATTAACATGGTGAAATACATCTGATGACATCATCAAGATGTATTTCACCATGTTAATGATTTTTCTTTCAGACCCCTTTTTCCAGAGAGGGTACAAATGGAACCAAATGGACCCAATAGGGTCCATTTGGTTCACATTTGTATCCTCTCAGGAAAATTTTGAAAATGGGTGGAATTGCCCTTTAAGTGGGCCTATAACGATTCACCAGCCACCTTGAATCCTACTTCCAGTATATGTTTAATGTTTGATATACAGTATATAGGGTAGCAGGTCTTTGGAAACATATACGTACATAACAAATGAGCCTGTGTGTGTGTGTGTTTGCATGTGTGTGCATGCGCGCACATGCATTGTGCACGTGTGCGTATGCGCTTGTGTGGCTGGCTGCAGGTTAAAATAAGCAACAAGCAAATGATTGGGCCTGTAAACACGCGTAGAGAGCAGGGGCGGATTTAGGACTGGGCATGGGTGGGCACGTGCCCACCCATTTATGCAGTCTGCCCAGGTACGAAAAGAACGAATAAAATATTATTTTTATGATTCTGCACAACGCCGGCGCAATGTTGAGCAGCTCCAACTCTGCAGCTGCGTAAACACTGCGCAGTGCTGAGCTGCATGATGTCTTTCACTATTCTCTCTACTGTTCTCTCAGCTCCGTCCACTTCATGGGGCCAATCCAGCGGCGGCAGTTTGCCCCTAATCGTGCTGCATGAACAGCGCTCGAGCGCTCCGTTTCTGACCCTTAATGTCGCAACTCTTCTACTAGATGGCCCCATATAGAGTAAGCATGGCTCTGACTTCCGCGATGAGCTACTGTGTTGTTGTTTTCTGCAGTATGCGCGAAATAGTTTTATTAACACTGGCAGCCTGCCTGCCTGAGCGAAGCCTGTCCAAAGGGGAAAGGAGCCGCCGTTTGTGTGTGTGTGTTTGTGTGCGAGAGAATCAGCGTATTTTTCGTCCCGTTCGCAACGAAATCTATGTAGAAGAGCCACCATTGGACTGACCCCATGAAGTGAAGGGAGTTTGGTAAGTCTGTCTACACATAGCCTCGATCCCCTGGCTCTCATCCACGCTGGTCTACACATCTAGTGGAAGAGGTGCGACATTGAGGTGTCGGAATTTGAATGGCCTCAATAGGGACAAACCGTAATAGTTCTATTGGCTGCAGCGACGTGTGTGTACTGCTCAAATGATCAACTAACGTGGGCTTTGGACAAAGAAATCCTGCGTTTTGATCAGAGTAGCCTAGTTTAGAGTAGTTCATTGTGTTCACCTGGCGCTAAAAGCATGCTAATAATAATGACTGCTAAATGTAAACAAATGTATGCTACAGAACAGGCTGACGGTCAGCCATCAGATATTCAAATGATAATCAGGTGGCTTTTGTTTAACTGCAAGCTATAGTGTCAATATGCATAGAGTACAGTTAGACCAATTGGAAAACAATTGGGAAACAAGACGCTGAGAACAACAAATCATGACTTGTAAATCTTTTTTTTTTTTATACCAAACTGTAAATAAAAGTACCAAATGAAGAAGAATGTTTCTGTAAAACATGCTTACAGAAAGCACAATACAACAGGTGGTAGATCATGCTCAAATGCCATTGAACCATTTTGTAAAAAAAAAAAAAAAGAAAAAAAAAAAAGAAAAGAAGAAAGATTTAGAATTGTTTTTTGAATTGAATCGTGACCCAGAAAATCGATTCTGAATTGAATCGTGGGACACCCAAAGATTCACAGACCTACACACAAAAAACTAATCGGTCAAAATTGCAACTAAACACTTCAGTCAATGGTGTTAGGTCACTTTCCTGGGTTATTTCTTGAAGCCATAACCTTTTCCTGGGTTGCAGGGATTTTATTTTGACCGAATTCATGGGTTGTTTTATTTGGTTATTGGTTTTGGGTTGTTTTAATGAGAATAACCAATTTGTTAGGTCACAGACTTTGGTTGAATTGATTTATTGATGGAGTGGACTGGTCCAATTCCCCCCTCTTTTTTTAAACGAGTGAGTGGTATGTCCCAACTGCTGTCAGTTTTGCTACTGCTTCTTTCTCTGCAAACCCGAAATACTACTCTACCCTGAGCACTTTTGCAGTAAGTTTGAAATTTTTACTTTTATCATAAGCGTGTTTACTGGAAGAATAACTCCATTGTGTTGTGCTTATGCTGCAGGGCAGGCTGCAACTTGATAGATAAATGCGTGAAATAGGAAATAATGTCTCCCTTGCTTTATTTCCATTCTGAACCACGACGGGAATATATGTTTTGGTTACGTCTGTTATGGTTATAGTCTACAAGCCCATAGAGCCCCATTGTAAACCAGGCATTTATGTACACCAACGTTTTGTTAGAAATGTTGAGTAGGGTCCCCAACATGTAGAAACTGATGTTACAGATGTTGAGTAGGGGTCCCCAACATGTAGAAAATGGTGTTAGAAATGACGAGTAGGGGTCCCCAACATGTAGAAACTGATGTTACAAATGTTGAGTAGGGGTCCCCAACATGTGGAAAATGGTTAGAAATGTCGAGTAGGGGGTCCCCTTCCCTGTTCTACGCAATGGAACAGGGCTAGGGGTCCCCCAGCATGTAGAAACTGATGTTAGAAATGTCAAGTAGGGGTCCCCAGCACAGCATGTAGAAACTGATGTTAGGAATGTCCCTAGTGTATAACTCGAATAGCAGTGCAATTATTTACTAGTACAGCTAAAATAATAATTCTGCGTGGCCTGTGGGTCTGTAGCCTAATACGCATTTTATTATAACTACATTTAACTACATTTTATTACGTCATTCTTGATATTGTGTATATGTTGGTTTTCCTGGTATTGATGTAATGCATTTGTTTTGTTGTTGTCCTTCTCGCTGCTGTAATTCCTCCTCGCTGTACTCCGGCTCATATAAATAACGCTGTACAGTGGATTCCGACAGCAGGGAAAAAAACTCGTCGTCATCCAAAAAGTCGTCAGGAGCAGCCATAGTCAACAACTAACGTTGTACTACTACGAGCACGACCACCACCAACACCACTACTACTACTACTACTGCTACTACTACCACTACTACTACCACTACTAGTAGTACGAGTACAAGTACTACTACTACTACTATTACTATTACTCCGTCGCCTCCTCCTCCCCCTCCTCCTATCTCAAACGCTAACTAATCCTCCTCCTTCTCCTCCTCCTCCTCCACCAGCCCCACCACCAACTACTACTTCACTGCTACTACTATCAACACCACCACTACTACTACAACTACTACTAGTAAAACTCCCACTACTACCAACTAAATATAAAGTTTATCTTTCGATCACAACTACACTGCTTCGGCTAATACTGCTTCCACCAGTTGGACTCGTCAGAAAAGACCGCTCAACGGCTGTGCGCGCCCACTCTGCTGAGCGGATGCCGCGGTGCACTGTGGGTATTGTAGAATTTCTCGGACAAAATGACGAAAAATGAAATTATTTATACTTTTTACAGGAACAGATACAGATACTAAAGCCGAGGAATGCATCCAACACTGTAAACACAACACTGCAACGACTTTTCCTTCAGACCGGCACTCAGACCGTTACTCAGACCGGTAAGGTAACCTTACCCGTCCACATACTCGCTGTGCTGGGAAGCACGGCGCTGGAGCCACAGAATCCCAATGTTATTAATCAGGAGGCCATTAGCATGTATGCTAATGACCAACACCACACAAAGAGTGTTGAAAAGTGGCGAAGTTCCCCTTTAAATGGGTGGAATTTCCCTTTAATAAAACAAATGGGTTAACTGAATATTCTGTATCAATTCAACTGGCAGTTGGGTAATCTTGACCCTCAAAATTAGGTTATTAATGCAACTTAATATGTCTGGTCAAATCAACTGGTATTTGGGTCATCTTGACCATCAAAATTAGGTTATTGATGCAAGCTAATATGTTCGGTCAAATCAACTGGTACTTAGGTTATGTTGACCCTCATAATTGGGTTATTAATGTAACCAAATGCATTCGGTCAAATATAATAACACGCATTATTTGGTCAAATTGACCAAAGACCCAGTTGGTCCTTATTCAACCTCTACGTTTGGTTGAAATTTGACCGAAGTTAGGTTGTTTTTGACCATTGGTTTTTCTCTGTGTAGTAATTAACATGCACCTTAGAGATGTTGTGTTGTTCCCCCAATCTATTTCCTAGAAATGGAGGTCTGAAAATAATATTAACGTGGTGAAACACCACTTGATGACATCATTTATTCAATTTGACCAACAAAACGTTGGTCCATTTCAAGGATCCTCAGTATACATAGATTAGTCTACAGAGCCCCATTTAATAGCTCTGGGACTCCCTTGTATACACTTAACTTTGAGAGAAGTGTTTCCAATTGGTTACATTTGCTCACTCAAAGCTACAGATAAGGATCCATTTGGGTTATATTAACTCATCATCATTTAGCTGGGGACCCCCTGAAACTCCCTCAAGGAGTCCTTGTGGTCTGGGATCTGAAAATGATGTGAAAATAGAAAGTGAAATGAGAGAAAGTGAATCCACCAATTAGATAGTTATAGTGGTTTATTCAAAATTTCAAATAATCTCAGTGTGGTTGTAGACTGCCAGTGCAATGTGCATCATCATCCACACAGTTTTGGTGTTTTGTATTTTTTCTTTGACAATTTTTTTTCTAAGGGAACTACAGAGACTTGTTTAGATGGACCCTGTTCCAATGCAAGGGGTGACCAAGGGGAGGGGGTGGCCAAGTGTCATTATAGGCTAAAGCCGCCTTCGCTGCACGGTGGCGGCGGCGGGGGGGTAGATCCAATTGCCCAGTCAAATAGCCCCCCGCCCAGGGAAAAAATAAATCCTGCAGCCGCTAAACACGCGTAGAGAGTAACGTCTGTTGGTTTCTCTCCTTATTATTTTTGGCAGGGTTGCATGTGTTCGCTTTGCCGAGCCGAGCGTGATTATCATTCCAATCAGCAGAGGTGGAGAGAGTCACATTAATTTGTAGTAATTAATAGCAGTGATGCATCTGACAGCGCATGCTAACGAGACCCTTTGATTGTTTGGATCTCTAAGTACGCCTCTCCTTGTTTGCGTCACCTCGGAGGAATTCGTAAATATCAAAGCTTAGCGCTATCTGATACTTGTCAAAATGCAATTTATAAAAGTTTAATTCTCGTATTGATTTAGTTTAGGTTTGATGCCTGCAGTGTCAGCTCCCCTGGTAGAACTTAGTGGATTCAAATGCTTGTCACCGGATCGGCCTCCTTTTTACTGAGAACAATTGCCATAGGCCAGCCCAACAGGCATGGTTTAATTGCCATTAATTAAAAGCATAAATCTTTTTTCTTCTCTCGCTCTGCTCTTAAACAGGGCTTTGCGTATCTGCTTTTTTCCTGTGCTTGTCAGAATCCCTCCTGGCTAGTGAGGGTTCAACCCCCTCCCCCCCAACCCCCCTTCCCTCACATTCTCTCCCTCCCTCCACTCCTCCCTGCTCTCTCTCTCTCGCCCATCTCGCCCTCTCTCCTCCTTCCTCCCTCTCTTTCCTCCCTTCCTCTCTCTCTCTTGCTCTCTCTGCACAAGACGTTTCTGGAATCGTCTTTTTTTTGTTGCACACTAGTGCATGATCTGACGTGAAGTGCGAGCGGCATGGTGATATTTAGTAAACCGGGTTCCTTCTTTATTGCTGTATAATGAGGTCAAATGAATCCCCTTGTACGCATGCTTAAATGGCTCCTTGCCTCAAATCCTTTCTGACAGCGAGTAAAACAGCCGGCAAACACAACGGCAGCTCCCAGAACCGTGGTTGTGAAAAACCAGGAGAAGGAGGAAGAAAAAAAAAACAGCCTCTTTCATACCCTGACAATTTCCCTCCCGTCTGGTCCTTAATTAGACACTTATTACCCTCTGAACAGGATTCCTCTTCTGCTTTCAGCCTCTAATACACACACTGCATGGTATAATTAACATTAATGCTCAGTTCAGTGGAGAATGATGGCTCGATTTCTACCATAATTTACAGTTGCCTTGTTACACAGATTTATATTGGTTGCCTGAAAATAAACAAATACCTACCCACATAATTAAATCCACGCACACATGCATAATTATGTATTGTACTCTGTGTGTGTACATATATATCTTCAGTAGTTGGTCGAGGCAGTATGATAATTGGCTCATTTTAAGGCAAGGATGTTTTTTTTTTCCTTTTTTCAAGGGATCATTGGCTCCTTGAAATTATCAGTGGTGTCATAACAATTCCGCTCCCGTTCACTGGCAAGACTCGTCTCCCTATAGCCCTCAGCTCAATACCCAGTGCTCCTGGGTGACCATGTCACCGTCAGTCGCTCATCGGAGCCGTACACCCGTTTACGCATATTAGCTCTTGCTGCATCTGCCAGCATTCGCAGCCCCCCAACTACCCCCCCCCCCCCCCCCACACACACACACACACACTCAACTACCCCCCCCCCTCCACACACACACACACACACACACACACACACACACACACACACACACACACACACACACACACACACACACACACACACACACACACACACACACACACACACACACAAACACAGAGCCACCACCCCATACATACAGCTGCATGCAGTCGGTGTGGAGCCTGGACGGGCCTTATTAAAAACAAGTGAGTGTTTCAGTTCAGGGTCACTGAGAGACTACGGCACATAAATATGTGAGGGCAGCGCTATCAGCCGTTCGGTTTACCGGGGTGATCGATGGAGGTCCCTGCACACTCCCCCAACAAACATCTTAAGCGGATGCGGGTTTTGCTTAATTGGGAGCTTTGCAGCACAGATTCTGTGTTATTTGATGTCGATCATGAAGTCCCATGAAACCACTAAGATTCTTGTAAGCCTGGTGTGTTACGCTGCCTGCCGTCTGCATGCTTACACCGGTCACAACTCTTTACCTATCTTGACCTGCACTGTTTCCGTCTCATTCCAATGGGTTACGGACGCACACGTACTGTACACACACACCGCACACGCGCACATGCAGTCACACCTACACACACACATACAGTAGCCTGAGCTCATTCTTAATCCTTGCGGCTCACGTTGAAGGCGGGAGGAAGTTCCAATTAAAATTAAAATAAGCTCTTTTAACGGTCTCTTAAATTGACAACTGAACAATGATTTTGGAATTGGTATCTGTCAAAGGTCTCGGAAAATCCTCGGTTGATGAGGCCCAACGCATCCAATTAGCAGCCGAGTCGGGCCTCAGCCAGTAATGATTTCCAGGTCCCCTAAGATGTGGCGCGGACACTTATTGCAAATTACTGACAAAGAGCCCCGCCGTATTGATGAGGGGAGAACAGCCAGCTCTCCGTGTTCCCATCAGGTGGACAAGAACCTCGAAGCTGAGCCCCTCTCCCCGTTTTCCTGCCGTAATGTGGCCTTGCTACTGTATGTAGCACGTCGTCTATGCTCCCCTCCTGCTGCTGACATGGACTCAGAGAGAGGCCGTCTCTCTTGCCACGAGCCCCAGCCACACAAAATGGTAATGCTAACACAAGGGAGGTGTCAGCAGTGGCTCATCAATAATGTCTGCAAGTTTACTGCTTCTCTTCTAATTATAGCGCCTATCTCACAGGGGCCACAGGAGACAGCGGTGCAGCTCCTTAATTGAGCTGAGGTAGATTTTCCCTTCCCTGTGATATCGGTAGCACTATTGTTTACAGTCCTTGAAACCGATTGAAAGGAATCAAAAGATTCACGGCTATGTGATTCCATGCAGAATACATTAGTTATAGCCTACCACTAGATGGAATAAAGGGGGTATTTTTTTTCTTTTGTTGGTCAGGATGGGATTTAGTTTTGAAGGCCATGGTATAGCTTGAGGTCACATGATTTATTCTCTGCTGATATTCTTGGATATCAGTGCTTCAGACTAGAGAATGTGCTCTGCTTTGCATGATAACCCCGATGTCTGCCGCTAACACTCATGCCTAGCACCGGTGAGACAAAACACTGCAAGTGTTTCATTACAGTCCAGTAACCAGTGGTATTCACCTCAATTATGGAGTTAATGGTGAGATAATGACGCTTTACATATAGCTTGCGCTGTGTAACATTATTGCCGTCGTCTGTTTTCCTCCTGCATGGCGCTCCACAGGCTCTGGGGAGAGTTGCTGCGGGGGCCCAAACAGCGGAGCTCTCGGGCCATGTTGAGGCCCCCCGATGATTGCAGAAGTCTGGGGCTTCCATCACGCTGTAGGCTGAGAAAGAGAAGGTGTTGACCCAGGCAACCCCAGCCTGCTTCCATTGGGTGAGAGAGTGCTGCTCTGTTTTCTGTGCTTCAGGGTCAAATGGTTTGTAGTTTGCAGTTTCCTCTAGTTAGATGTTTGTTGCAAATGACTATTGAGGACTGGCTGAGTTCAGGGTGATAGCAGAATAGGCACCTTTGGCATTGAAGGACTTGCGCTGTGTTTTGACATTTTGAGCTCGGAAGAGATCGTTGCTTCTCTTTTTTTTTCTCCCAGCATGTTTGCCATGTAGAGCATGTTGACAATAATGCAATATAGTTGATATAATTCCTTTTCATTAGCTGTTTCTGTATACGTGCAAAGAATATTCTACTTTTGATGATCAGCATGTGTTAAACCCCCCCTCCAAACTTGTAACAGCGTCTGTGTCTCTGCTCCTTGAAGATGTGAGAGAGAGCCTTTGATTTCTCCCATCTTTGTGTCACAATGACTGGCATGCTGTTTGACAGGTGGAGTTAAAACACAGAAAATTGTGGTTGAAAATTCGTCAGTCTCAATCTCTTGCCCTGGGCTGTAGGCACCGGAGACAGAAGCCCACCGCTTTGTGTCAAATGTTTATCAAAGGGACTGATTAGATTGCTGTGTTCAGAGTAACCGTCCAACATCATAAAAAAGATGGAGGCTCTGCTACACCGTGGCAAATGTGTCCTTATAAGTGGTATTAAATCGGGGGATAAAAAGGTGCCAGCAGAACCTTCTGACCAGCCAGTTGTAAAGGATACTAGAATATCATATGCCCTTTGTTGTCATACAAAAAAAGAGAGGCACTGGACCTGATATCTTTTGTTGTTCTCACTTTCCTCTGCCTTTCTGTTCATTCTCTCTCCCTCTCCCTCTTCCTCTCTCTCTCTCTCTCTCTCTCTCTCTCTCTCTCTCTCTCTCTCTCTCTCTCTCTCTCTCTCTCTCTCTTGCCCCATTGCTGGAGGAAATAAACCTGGCCCCCTTTGCTGCGGCCTGGCCAGTTTCCCCTGGCCATTCCTCTCTGTTTTGTTTCAAAAGGGCAAGGCTCTCCAGCCGGAGCTGTTTGCCCTGCAGTGGCATGCCAGGGGCAATGCTTGCCTCAGCTGTTACATCACCGGGGGACCGGCCTAACGTCTCCTGACTGCACTTAGCTGTGTTCCTCTGATACGGTCATATCACATCAGGTCTGGGCACATGCGACGTCGCATCCCTTTTCCTAACTTTAAGCAGTTTGTGGCTGTCTTATGTTCTCCCTGCTTTCATCTGCCTTTTTTTAAAGTGGTGTTTATAAGTTGTTGCGATTTTTCTGCCAGCAAAGCCTGCCTTATGTTTGTGTGGGATGACAGGGGCCTATTACAAGCACTTTCCAGTCCGGCCAGTGTTTCTCCTACAGTAGAGAAACTAGGCCTCTCCTCTTGTTTTTTTCCCCCTCTTTTTTCATCCTTACCCCTTGCATTTGAATTTCTAGATAATAGGCTTTGACTTCTGGCTGCACGTTTATAGGTCTTTTCATGTTATCAGCTTAGCTCATAGCGTGGAGCTGAAGAACATAGACTCCTAGTGACAGGCCAGCCAGTCAGCAAGGCGAGCCTGTCAGGATCTCTCATACACTAATGATTTCCCTTTAGTCTATTTTCTGTCTCATTGGCCGTTTCCTTCAAAAACAAAATTGCTCATTTAAATTCTCATGCCTGGGGCATTTTGGTCTTCAAATATTGTTGGAAAGTGAAAGGATTACGCAAAATATGCTTTTTTAAAATGTTAATATATTTTCTGGTTCACTTTCTCCTCCGAGGCCAATTAGAGAATTTCTGCTGGCTGCATTAATGTCAAACTGACATCCCCAGCTATAATTATACTGTGCTTGAAACCTAACTTTCACTTGTGGGTAGATGACTGTGCCTCGCAGTGACACACAGACTCACTCTGCCAGCTTTTTGATCATTTAATCATTGCTTGCTTTCTCCCTCACCCCCACCCCCCCACCTCCTCCACCTCCTCCTCCTCCACAACCACCTCCTTTTTTTGCTCACTGATGGTTTCACCTTTATTCTCTGTTGCAAAATGCAGTGTAGCTTTTCATTATTCACAGTTGTATTTTGCGGAGGAGTTCATTAGTGACATCATCGCTCCGCCGCTGTTTCCTTCCGTACGCGAGGAGAAGGAATAGGGCCGGTCCCTTCAGGTGCAGCTACCATATGTACATTGTTTACTCGCTTGATTCACAATTTACACTGTGTTGTGTGTTGTGTTTTCTTTTGCGGCACACAGACCGAGCGCCCTGTCAGAATGGAGGGACGGGGGGGTGGGGGAAGGGGGGTGATTGTGTGGCGCTGTAGCGCCCTGGCATGCCCCCCCCCCCTCACCAATTCCCCTCCTCCTTGTACTGGAGTTCTGTGTCAAGACTGGGGAGACAGTTAATGATGCTTAATGCGTTGCCCATGAATTATGAATGATTCCTCTGAAACGGTGTGGCAGCTTCCACAAGTCCAGTGTCTCTCTACCTTTTTCACTTCAAGGACCGAGGGTTTCCATATGCATTTTTAGGCCACAGACCTCCTCCTTGTAATCTCTGGGACCCTAATGTGAAATCCTCGGAGTCAATTGGACTGGCTGTGAGGGTCATTTGGGATCCTCTTCCTCACACATGGCAATGTTTTACATGCATCTGGAACATGGAAAGATGAGACAAATATTTCAGACATAACACATTTTGGGATGCAAACCCCCTTTCAAATGTCAGTTGGAAAATATGTGATGTTTGAATTGTGTTTTTTCGAAAATTTTGGCCAATGTCAGTCTGATGTCCATATCATATGTTTGTTAAAAGAAAAACTTTAAAAGGTACCAAGAAAATACCATCTTTAATTGATCACCATCTTTTTACTTTCCATTTCGCTTCATAACATGAGATTGTATAGATTGAATACTATTTACATAAACTTTGCGTGAAGTATAAAATATAAGACTTACGTGGATCATTTAACTTTGAAAGTCTAACAATTTACCTGTAGAATCCTTTTTTACCATGTTAATAATATTAACATGAGTGTATAACTTAATCTGGAAAACATCTGTGAATGATCAGTAAGCTAAGTGCATGTGCGTGAAAAACACAGGGCATACGACTCAGCTTGGAAATACACACACACACACATACACACACACACACACACACACACACACACACACACACACACACACACACACACACACACACACACACACACACACACACACACACACACACACACACACACACACACACTATACTCACCAGTAATGTGATGCTTGGGATGGGTTTCTAAAACATCAGAGGATGTTGCTGTGATACTCAGATGTCACATGTCTCTGGTGTATATGATATACCCCTCCCATTTATCCTCCCAACAGTTTGTCAGTTGTGATGTACTGTATGTGATACCGGGATTGTTTTTTGAATTTTCATTGACCTATACAGTGTAGTTGGACAATATCAATCTGCTACATGGTTATCTGCTATATTGGCTCCAGGAAAATGAAGAATTCGCAGTCAAAGTGCATGTGAGCCTTCTCAGCTATTCCTAATGTCCACTGGCTAACCCCCCCTCTCCTACCCTCCCTTCCGTCTTGCTTCCATGGCACCCCCCCTCCCCTAACTGTGCTTGCGTTGTTTTACCCTTTTGGTTGGACTTCAGGTAATAGGAAATGGCACTGACCCCTTCTTATCCCCCCGATTACCTTTGTGAAGCGTGAATGTGGTATGGAATCACACGTCAGGAGAAGACTTGTAATTATTTTTGTGATGCCATCAGCATGGATCAATCACTCGGGGAGTCTGCTAGTGGAACGCCGCTCGCAGCCATGCGGGGCCAGTAGCGACCTCCTTTGACTGACAGCTCCGGTAATTTAGTGATTGCGTGGACCCCTCCGACTGTTATAACAACCTTGTCAGGGCCAGTCTGTGGAAGGAGTGCACTTAAATCAATGTGTTCTCCACTCCTTGGGCATTTCCGATCATGTACCTCAGGTAGAATGCACTGTGGTGGCGAGGAACACGGGGGCTTACACAGACGGGAAAGAACAGATCACTTCTGTCTTCTGATGGCAGCAGTGATGGAGACTTTCCTGAAATGATTTCCAAGCATAATAGTGGCACAGCAGCAAATGGCAATGTTTTACATGCATCTGGAACATGGAAAGATGAGACAAAATATTTCAGACATAACACATTTTGTGATGTTCTTATAGTATAGATTTCATTCTGCAAATTCTCAGACTCGATCTATACCTCCTGTTAAATAAATGTAAAAAGAAAGGGAAAATAATAAGGTTCAGGAAGTCCATGAGGCTCATATCTATAATTATATACAGTATATTCTATTTTGTTTGCGTATGATCTTTGTATTTTGTTTGTTTTATGGTCATTTCATTTTTTAAACCTGCATTTAAAATTAAATTTGAATGTCACATGATGTCATGTTGCCGAATACACTCAGGGATTAAGATGACAATATTGCCATCTCCAAATGAACATTGTAAATATCATATTTCACTTAAAGTAGCAAACTTAATTACAAAACTTTCAAAGATGTGATTTGCTTTTAAGATTAGATTTACATTATAACATTTACATCTTAACCATCACGCTGAAATGGAAGATATTAGACAATTGTTGTGCATATAGCCATATTAGCCATTATTATGTACAGTATATAACAGTGTAGTTTTCTCATAGTGTTTGCATAGTGTAACAAGTCAATATTTTATTGTTTGCCATCAGGAATTACAAAGTCGAGATATAGGTGAATAAACACACACTGGCTGGTCACATATTGATTGATTAATTCAATATTTTGTGTAGATCATACTTTAATTAGTTTCATGTCAGATTATCAAGGGTCTTCTAGACTGATATATGTGGTGACTTCTAAATTCAATGAATTGTCAGTGATCTTGTTTCTCCATATTTCAACTTTTTACAGTTTATCTTTTTTCTTTTATAAATTATTGTTCTACTTTGTTAGTGACCACATAAAGTTTCCAAAGTGACTCTTACCGTCCCTATTCCCAGACAAATATTTTCCCAAAATAGCCAATCTACAAGCTCAGTGTGTCACTACGGGACACAAGGCTGGACTGATTGCTGTGAAACTTTGCTAGCACACTCCCTGGAGGCCAAGCAAGAACCTCTGGCCCAAATGTTTCCCATCTTCCTCTTATAGTGTCACCATGTGTCTGACTTCTGCTAGATAAATTCTTTACATATTGTCTTAATTTTCATATTCCGATTAGCTACGATTGGCTATCAAAGTAGGGTTGTCACACTCACATTCCTGCTAGGTCATAAAAATAATGCCACGCTAAATCTTTCAAACCTGGCACTAGAACCCCTTCATGTTTTGGCAAAAACCTCTTCAGCTGTAGGTCAAAGGTCATAGAGTCGAAACTGAAAAAAGGTCATACCGTCAAACTTAAAAAAGGCTATTTGTGTTTACATTGTTGCTTTGCTACTACTCCCCACACATTGGGTGCAATTCCTGATCGCTGTGGTGTAGCCAGGTATGGTGTAAGTCCTCTCATTGGCTGCATGGCAACAAATCAGGTTTGGGGCCTTGACCTAGACCTACCAAATAATTATCCATAATAATTAAAACCAGTCATCAAGAACTTCAACTCTTGATGAACAAAGCCGGGGAGTACAGTAACATTTTTAATTGGGGGGTCAGGTGATTTCTGGACCTTTTGACTTGCAATTAATTATTCTGGGTAATTATTTGGTAAGCTCAGGCCCAGGGCTGGTGGTATAGGCTTTCGGCCTACCCCAAGGCCCCAGACCTGATTTGCTGCCATGCAGCCAATGAGAAGACTTACACCATACCTGCTACACCACAGCCATTGAGAATTGCACCCAATATCTCTAAGGGTCATGTAATCAAGATTTATGGGTCAGATTTTTCAGATCCCATTCCAACAAGTTTTTGGGTCCTATAAAATCTGATCTGATCTGTTCTATTTTGTTTAATATGACTGACTATTATTATTCTGTTACATTGCTATGTGTAAGCCCATGATGATATATTGTGCCTGACCATCGCTGTCTCTCACCTGGAAGTAAATCAACTCAAATCAAACCTCCTTGCACATTCTCTGTGAGGTCAGGTTGCAAAAATCACCCTCCTGGTGGCATTTTGCTTATATGTTTATATGTAAATCTTGATGTTGAATATGAAAGATCCGTCTTGAGCACAGACCGTATATCATATTGCATGATGTTTTGACAAAATCTCTAGGAGTATCAAAAATGTGTTATAGTGCCTGGCGGCACTATACAGTAAGAGGACAATGTGAAAATCGTGGCATGTCTTCCTCAGCCTAGTCGTGTATAAGGTTTTTACTGCAATTGCACGCTGCATTCATGATTTTAGACATTTTGTTAAAAACGAGCCACTCCTGCAAATCTTTAGATGCCAAACTTAGCCAATCAGGTTGGAATATGTAAACATATTCCACATCATGGTCACATCCTGTGTTTTGTGTTCCGATATGCATGATATGTTGACAAGAACTGTAGGCGTACAAAATGTATATCAAAGGTCTGCCTTGTGGTGGCGCTATTGAAGGCCAATATAGACCTGCGCAGTGACGTCACTGTTCGAGAAATGGATTCCCCATTCATTTTTCTCATAGACTTTTCGAAAATAATTATATAAAGATGATTACGCCGCGGACAAAGCCAACTCGAGTCGTGACGAATCATGATGACACACACAAACTATTGGGACAATCAAATCATTTCTAAGTTGAAACAAAAGTCTTGTATCATGCCGATTATATATTATATATTGTGTTTGTTGTCATGATTTGTCACGACCCGAGTTGGCTTTGGCCGCGTTTTTATTAACCATTTTAGAAAAGTCTATGAGGAAAATGAATGAGGAATCCACTAGTGGAACAGGGCTGGTGACGTCACTGCGCAGGTCTATAGGCAATGAAAGAGTTTTTGAGTGGTGCATCCACTCCAGGGAATGGCAATGTCCGTCTGTACCTATGAAACAATGTTTATCGGTACCAGTAGCAGGCGCTGTTGCATCACTCTTCAGACTTCAGACTAAAGTCTGATTTTCATTTGCCTCTAAGTGTGAGTGCAAAGTTACATTATGTAGTTGGTTGGCCCATGGAAATGTGCATGCATAATTGCACACTGCATTCATGATTTGTTCTTCTGCAAAGTTTGGAACCAAATCTTGATGGAATATGAAAGGTCTGACGGATCTGTGTTGATCACATGACTATAGAGATACTGGTCTGTGTAATGTTCTGAGTAATATCAAACAAAATTCTGCCTCATGGTGGTGCTATAATAGGACGTTCTGTGTGCGTGCGTGTGTGTGTGTGTGTGTCGTGCACGTAGAACGGACAAACATTGCAGGATTGGCTTTTTTTAGGTGGGCAAGGCAAGGGGCAATAGATGGTCTTGGCCATGGTTTTCGGTCTGGAGGAATCAACCAGAGATCATCAGAATATTATAATTGTTATTTATCTAAAGTTACTGTACTCTACGTTAAATAACTGGTGGAAAGTCCATTCAATATGAGTGCATGGTTAACTGGGTTGCAGTCTGCACTGTATGTTCTTGGATGTGGCTTCTTAGGCCTACTTCATCTTCTTCACCTTCCGTCCACAACCCGAGTGTAGCAGTGCCATATTTCCAGAATTTAATTGTTTATATAATTAATCAGTGACCTTGGTTTGGAGGATGAGTCTGAATGTCTGTGAAGATAAGTATTAGTTTTCACTCGGTATAAACGTATTGAGTGAATACATGTCTGTAGATTGTGCTACAGACTGCTAATTGTCATTTCCAAGGTGGCATGAACACTCATTTTTGTGTCTCGTTGCTTGCCTCCATCGCTCATTCCTCACCCTTGCATTGAACCTAAAGCAGTGCAGATATATTCATACAATGACCCCGAATTGTATAGTTTTAAAATATCTGTTAAATATCTGTTAAATCTGCAAAATGCATCCAACATGCAACATGTTTTTTCAAGATTGTTTGTTTGCAAGCTTTCCACTGAATTAAATTACACTTTAATTGTATACAATTAATTGTATACAATTAATTGTATACAGTACCTTCAACTAGAATTTGACCTGAAACACAAGCGAAACCCAGAACTCAGAAGAATTGTTTTGCACTCTCACAGTAATGTGGTGTACGCTGACCAGTAGTCAGCAGCAGTGGACACAAGCCTGATGTGCCACTACTTTGGTCATCGTCACTCCTTTGTTAAAATGACAAATCATATGCTGTCTAGCCAAAATCTATTGATTATGGCAACATGATATACTGTTTAATATACTGATTAATATACTATAGACATAATAGCAGTGAGTATTTTCATCAAGTACATGCAAGATGCAGTGAGTGAACAGATCTAAATATATCTAAAATAGTGCTAAAGTTCTTTATTTTGAATGCAGAAAGTAACTGAAATGAGCAGGTGAAGTGAGTTGAGAGAGAGGTTTAAAAAACGTGATGAAGTATCCCTCTCATACATCTGCCATTATAGTGGCAGCTTCCTTATTATTGCAACCTACTATCAGGCAAAAGAGGGCTGGGTCTTTGGATCATTTCTGCCTCAAGTATAACTGACTAATACTGAAAACCAACTAACATTTTTACACTAGTTTCAATATTTTCAAATGTTTTTTGCCTCCTAAATTGAATTATGATATATAGTCTAGATATAGTCTAGAATCTGCCATAATCTATCTGTAATCTCTGAATTACTTTTCCTTATGTAAGACCCAGCCTGATTTTTTGCAGTCAATTTCTCTCACTGATTTCTCTCCAAACAAATGGAGATTATTGTAAAATATCGAATACAAATTATGTGTATACTGTCTCTTTGAATTAATAGCAATCACAATGAATTTGTATTGAAGCACACACACACACACACACACACACACACGCACACACACGCACACACACACACACACACACACACACACACACACACACACACACACACACACACACACACACACACACACACACACACACACACACACACACAAACTACTTTTGATACATTTGACTGCATGATTTCAGTCCCATCACTTATCTTGAACCATGGAGAGGATATAATTTGCTAGAGGCAGGTATAGGTGAAAATGTCAAATTTAAGCTTTGCAAAGTTCACGACACTGCATGCCCCGTTCGCACTGGCTTTTAAATGTACAAGCATAATTTCCAACAGCTTTTGCCAAGAAATGTTAAACAAAACACCACAGACAGAGAGAGACCGTAAACCTTAACACCCACAAGTGGGATGAGATTTTATAATGTTTCAGTGACGTATGTTGAACAATTTTGTAGAGCTTTAGGTTTCAGAGTAAAATCATCTGTTAAGTCGAATGTACAAATGCATGGCTAGTACTACAAATCGCATCCCCCCAGTTATAATAGTCCTAACTGTACATGAATGTCTGGCTGGCCCATACAGCACATGGTTCAAAGTGGGATCTGGAGACTTCCATGAGTATTTTAGGGCCATTCTCTATTCATAATGGAAAGTAACGTCATATAGGCATATGCCTGACAACCACACCGCACCTGCACAAGTTGCCTTTTCTTGAATGGGCTGCAACCTCAGAACTAGTATATGGCACCCAGTCGGGCTTAGGTGGGCCTATTCTCTATAGTGATTAATAATAATAATAATAGTAGTAGTGGGTGAGTTGTATAGAAATGAGAAGACAACTCACCCAGAAAGTGCAGTTTTTGGGTGAGTTGTCTTCAGAAGAAAGACAACTCACTCGGATGGAAAAAGGGTGAGTTGTCTTGTTACGGGGTCCAGATCCATGCAATGAACCACTAACACAAGGGCTGCAACTGCAATCCAAGCTTTGTCTTATTTAATGTGAATGTCAAAGCTACTGCATGTGTGTTGTTTCTGGCTTGCAGCTGTCAAAGGCTGCTATCGGCGAGGTGACTGTTTTCAAGAGAATCAATGTGCCATTAACCGTACTGTCCGACCATTAACTTATCAGCTGGGGATAATAAGATGATAGCAGGTAGCACCGGACGAGTTCCCGCTGGGCGCCTTAAATCTAATAAAGCGATTGATTGTTTCTGTTTGACAGGATGCTCTCCCCAACGCACTGACTGACAGCTTCGACCATTGGTTTGATCTTTCCTGATTAAGGCTTTGGATGGAAGGCCGGTATAGAAACGGGCCTGAATTACATTAAGGGGAAGTCCACCCAGTTTCAACAGGTATTGGGTAAACATGATAAAAAAAAGTTCCCCCATTCTGTGTCCCCAAGAAATGGAGGTCTGAAGAAAACCACTAACATGGTGAAACATCTTGGTGACATCATCAAGATGTATTCTCACCATGTTAATGGATTTCTTTAGACATTTTTTTTCTGAGAGCACACAAATGGAACCAAATTTGGTTGCATTTGTACACTCTCAGGAAAAATGTTGAAAATGGGTGGAATTCCCCTTTAAGTCTGCCTGTGGTTGAACATATACTAGGCTATATACCTAACAGTGGTTCCCAAAGTGGGGTCCGGGGACCCCCAGGGGTCCCTGAGGCAGTTTCAGGGGATTCCCATCTAAATTAATTTTGGGACCAAATAGTTGGGGCCATTATCGATCTGTGCCTGTTAGGGTCCATTTGCTTTCCGTACACACTCAGAAGAGTTGAATTAATTTCAGAAATGGGTGTCCTCCTCAGTCTTAAAAGTGTCAATTTGGGGGTCCTTGACATGAAAGAATTTGGAAACCACCTCATTGCCTATTTATGTTCTACGTAGTAGCTTTACGTTTGTCTGATTCTGTTATAATTTTCTGGTTCAATTATTTCCCCTTTCTTGTTTTAATACTCATATTAGTTGGTTATCGATTATAATATCAAATTAATTTAGTCCTACATTGTTAAAGGAGAATTCCACCCATTTTCATTTTTTTTCCTGAGAGGGTACAAATGGACCACTAGGGTCCATTTGGTTCACATTTGTATCCTCTCAGGAAATATCAAAAGGGGTCTGAAAGAAAAATTAACATGGTGAAATACATCTTGATGATGTCATCAGATGTATTTCACCATGTTTTTTTCAGACCTCCATTTTTAGGAAATACAGAACTTTTTTATCATGTCCACACAACATCTCTAAGGTATATTAATGGCATATTAAAATGTTGAAAATGAGTGTTCCCCTTTAATTTAGTCCTATAAGTAGGCCATTTGTTTATATGAATATTAGTTTAAATGACGTCGCCCATATACAGCATAACTTTGAACTGTCCTGGAGTCAGTTCATATTGGCCCAATGAAATGTACGAGAGCTAGCTGTATGGCCTTGCAGCTTTGTCGCCGCCTGGTGATGAAATGTTGTCTCCATCTCACACAAAAGAGATGGAAGAGATATGCTTTGAGAATGATTTAAACGCATGATCGATACTGTAATCAATACATTTGATGCGAGTATTTTTTGTATAAATAACAATTGGTAACTATAGTGTAAATATTGAGTGGGATAATATTAATATATTAATATAATTAATTAATATATATTATAGTCTCTGCTTTGTTTAATAGGCTATTCATACAAAGAAATATTAGAAATAAACATAACAGTTAACACTGGACTATATGCCTACTCTATGTCGTAAAGGTGAATCTTGATGAAAATGCATTTGATCTGTCAAAGTGTCAGCTCATCTCTCTGCGGAATATTTCCAAATCCCGACGCACACCTGACTCACAATCACAGCAAGCGAATGCGCATAATACCTATATTCAATTAAATTTCAACTATAAATATTTTTGGTCAACCTACATGATATGTGAATAATTTTCTTGTACAATGTATTTGGCTTTCAACATCTTTCGCTTGCAGGGCAAGAGCCACGCTCAATTTATGCAGTTTTGGCCTGTAAAAAATAGATTCCTAAAAGTGTTCATAATATTTTTCTCCCATCCCATATACTTTTTTCACCTTTTATTTTAACAAACGAATAATTATCTCGAAAACACAAAACAACAAACCTAATGTCTTCTTCAGCTGGCTTGAGTTATACTACACCGTGGTGCCTTCCTTGCGCCATCCGTTCCTCACCATCAACCTTAGGAAATATCGCAAACTGCAAGAAGAAAACACGCATCTGTTATGTCCTCAAACTCATCAAAAGTGTGCCTACCTGCGTGTCCATTTTGCCCGAGAACAACGTCTTATTAAAGGGGAAGTCCACCCATTTTCAGCATTTTAATATGGCATTAATATACCTTAGAGATGTTGTGTGGACTAATTCTCTATTTCCTAAAAATTGAGGTTTGAAAAATCATTAGGTGAAATACATCTGATGACATCATCAAGATGTATTTCCCCATGTCAATGATTTTTCTTTCAGACCCCCTTTTCCCCGAGAGGGTATGGAACGGGTCCATTTGGTTCACATTTGTATCCTCTCAGGAAAATGTTGAAAATGGGTGGAATTCCCCTTTAAGCAAATCATCAGACACGCGTGTAATAGGTGCGTGTCTGTCCGCCAGTCGGTGTGAAACGCAGATGCCTGCATGTCTCCATGCCAGCACACAGCATCCAAAATCAACCATATAAACTAACATTTAACACAACCCTTTACCATTAGTCATTTTTTCTTTTCATCCCTGACGAACCACTCTAAACCCAGTTGTCCTCAATTTGAGTTTGTCGTTTTGTTAAGCCTATATATGAAAGATTCAGGCACAAGTTTCGACTATAATAGCATAAGTTCACAATGCAAACATGCAAGCGGTGAGCTTGTACATGGTCTAATTTTCCCCAGGCGACGCTGTCCTATATGGCGACGTATAAAATAGGACTATAAGTTGTTAGAAAAAAAAGTGCTGAAGATTCTAATATATTCGAACGCTCATTATCACCTCATAATGACTTCACTAATTAGGATGACATGGTTATTAACATGCGCTGTCATGAGACAGACACAGACACCACTCCTCATAAGCCCATAGATGCATTCACATGTCTAATCACTGTACATAATTGCACCTGCATGCATGGTTGTCAAAATTACAGAATTACCATTACCTTACAGGCGTTTTGAAAATTTCATTCCAATGAGAATCATTTAAATACAGTAAACAATAAACTATCCCCTTAAACTTCAGATTCGAATTTAAACGAAAAATAAAATAAAATCACAAATAAAAAAATAACATCACAAGATTAACAGAATGAGGATTATAAATTGCATGTAGCGGAAAAAAAAAATGAAATAATAACAAATAGAAAAATACAAATCTCATAGATCGTCCTACCATGTTGCTGGTACTGCAGTTTTGCCATTTAGTTTTGTCAATTTAAATAAATTAAACACAATTAATCTCTATAGAACTTGCATGTTCGAAGTTTCCTCTATTTAAAGTCTTGTTCGAAGTTTCCTCTATTTAAAGTCTTCTTTCTCACGCAAACAGCTCTTACTGAAAGACAAAACGCAAAAACGTATAGCAAAAGTTTTAACTATACATTTAAATATTCCTATGAAAAAGCCATGTGTTCGGTATACATGGCCTTAAAAGCACATGCATGTTTTAAACTAAAGGAACGACACCATGCTCTCAATGGGTGCAGCTTGAATTTGTGCAGATAAAGAAACAACTCGGTGATTGGGCGAGGCGCCGGGGCAGCCACGATGCAGCCAATCACAGCGGGGTGTGGGAGAGAGTGTTATGATAAAGGAGAAAAATATTAATTCCCCCTCGCCGTAGGCCGTGACGTCAGTATAGGAAGTCATTGTAGAGCAACACTGGGACGTTTACAAGCAAAGAGGAGCGTGATGTTGAGGAGTTATCCCTGAGAATCTCTCTACACCTCAACTTTAACACAAAGTTCAATATACAAAACAAAAGGACGTGGACTATACACACTACAGACGCACTTGCTTTTGCTCATTTTCACTGAATGTACACGCAGCGGCACCTTATTGGACCACAGGCGATCTGCGCTGTTTCTGCAAACGTGGATTTAGTTTACTTTTTACCGAAGATTGTTTATTTTTTATTATCGTTACTGTCCGCTTTACTTTTACACATTTTAGTTTTCTTCATTCTCTATTAAGCTATTGGACAGTTTATTCGTTGCAAAGGAGGAGACGCCAGCGCTTCTCGACGTTGTTATGAAGACCTAATAAATCACTCCTTTCTTAATATGGAAGGATCCAGCGGGTCAAATTTCGGAATAGACACTATTTTATCGAACGCGTCTTCTGGCAACCCCGTGCTCATGAACGGAGACTTTCGTCTCGGCGGCGACAGCAGGACAGCGGATTTCAGGAGCCAGGCCAGCCCGTCACCATCATGCTCGGACATAGACACTGTGGGGACGGCTCCCTCGTCCCCCATCTCGGTCACCATGGAGCACCCCGATCCGCATCTGGTCCAGGACAGCCTTCAGCCGCATCACCAACAGCAGCAGCACCATCACCACAACAACCAGCCGCAGAGTTTGCCGCTGTCGCCTCAGCATCAGCAGCCGCTCGCCGGGGCCGGCTGTGCCCCGAGGACTGCCACCTCGTCCTTTCTAATCAAAGACATTCTAGGCGACAGCAAACCCCTGGCAGCCTGTGCCCCTTACAGCACTAGCGTGTCCTGCTCGCCCCACCATACACCAAAACCAGAAAGTGCCACGGCTCCGGACGTGTTCAGACCTAAGTTGGAACAAGACGAGAACAGAAGCAAGTTGGACAAAAGGGATGACATTCAGAGTGAAATGAAATGTAATGGCATTGGTGAGTGAGTCTAAAATGAATTATTTTATATCAATATCAATTTTATATATTTTATATCAACTTTAGCTATGCTTAAGATAAACGTTTTATCCCGATGAAAAATATAGCTATTAATGGATGTGAATTATGTAAAATAAACACAATTATTTGGGAGTATATTTTTTTAAATACTAATGGACATCAAATTATTTTTTTTTTATTATATTGTTATTGAATTAGTCTATAACTAATTCAATAAGAATATAATAAATAATAATAACAACAACAATAAGGGTGTATCTCTTTCAGATCTATTTTATTAGCATAATAGAGCTGAAAACAGATGTAAGCCTGGTGATTCTCCCCGCACGCAGGCCTCCCTAGTGGGTCAATTAGAGAGATTATTGTTCTACCTAGAGGGGGATCATGGCGCGCTGAAAAACAGCTACAAATAGAGATGGATTGACATATCGATTTCCCGTTATCTGCAGGAGGAAAAAAAAAACTTTAGGTGACAAATACAATACAGCCCACATTTATTTTTATTGCCCTTGGTTTGCTTTTGTGACACATGTGCCCCAGCACACTTTATTGCACTAAAAGGCCAATTTTGTAAGACATATTTTTTTTCCTAATTCGGGAGGATACATTACTTATAATGTATTAATTTAATTTGTAATCCCATATTTTTGAAATTTTACAACAAAGAAACAATACATATAGATATAGTTTATAGATCTACGTTATATTTTAATTGGATACCGTACGTTGTCTAATTAAAACATAAATACATGAATACATAATTCCTAACCAAATTGGACCGTGGCCTATATATACTGATCTGCGTGTGTTTCTTCCACTAAGGGACTAAAGAAGAGGGTGATAGAGAGATCTCCAGTAGCAGAGACAGTCCGCCCGTAGGACGGTCGAAAAAGCCCCGCAAAGCGCGGACGGCCTTTTCGGACCACCAACTCAACCAGCTGGAGCGAAGCTTCGAACGGCAGAAATACCTCAGCGTGCAGGACCGCATGGACCTGGCCGCGGCCCTCAACCTGACCGACACACAGGTCAAGACCTGGTACCAGAACAGAAGGTATGGACATCCACCCCCCCCCCCCCCCCCCCCCCCCTTTTTTTTAACCGGGATTACATTTTCAACCATTAAGATGACCTGCATGAGGACCGATTCAATGAAGCCTTCTAAATAACTATTAGAAAGAAAAATAAATATAACTATATTAATATATTTACATGCTCTCTGAACGCACGAAATGCCCTGCAATTGTGTGCTATTTTTCAATAGCCAACAGCAAGTTTTTCCTAGTTTGCTAGTTTTTCCTCTATATATTTTATTTTATATACTTATAATGATGGCCTGTCAGAATTCAGGGATGGCTCAATGATCCTGTAATTAAGTTTTCTGCACGTGGCAATTTTATTTTAAAAGCCTACTAAATGAAGAGATTGTCGTTTGCTTCAGGTGCCTTAAAACAATTAGGCTATATCCATCAATTAATATATGTGTTGTGTCCAGTGCACCAAACGTCAAACAATTAGGGTAATGTCAACCTGCGGGATCAAAATATTAGCTGAATGTTCAACAATTGTTTGTCAACAACTGTTATTGTTAAACTTTATTTCTGTGTGGATATGTTTAAAATAATTGGCTAAAGCAATGGTGAAAACTGCAAAAGTGCATGGACTTGCTGCTTAAATTAGACCTTGATTAAATACAACTCTAATTACAATCCACGCGAGGTTATGTACAACATTGCAATGAAGGCGAACTGGACTCGAGTTTTAACTGGTGCATATTTTCCCTTCATCTTTCTTGCTTTAATTGAACATTAACCATAAATCTGTGCTTCCGATAATTAGGCCATAGCCTGCTAATTAGCGGGCAGGGCGTCTGGGGAATTTGCATTTGCCCGAACCGATTAAATAATTCATTTGTTGTATTTTGATCTGGTTTGCTGCAGAACGAAGTGGAAGCGACAGACCGCGGTCGGATTAGAGCTACTGGCAGAAGCGGGAAATTACTCGGCCTTGCAGCGAATGTTCCCGTCGCCGTATTTCTACCACCCGAGCCTGTTGGGCACCATGGACAGCACGACGGCGGCGGCCGCGGCCGCGGCCATGTACAGCAGTATGTACCGGACTCCTTCAGCGCCACATCCTAGCCTCCAGAGGCCTCTGGTCCCCAGAGTACTCATCCATGGCCTTGGGCCGGGGGGGCAACCGGCATTAAACCCGCTGGGTGGTGGTAACCCCATGGCCGGCACACCGCACCCGCGATAATAGCGCCATACCCCCCCCCCCCCCCCCCCCCCCCCCCGCGAAAAACGAAAAAGACGATGATCAGAAAGAAAGACACTTTGTTTGAGCACATGATGCGACGTGAGTTAACTGCGTCGAACGAACCATGCGTGGGACAGGAAGGACTTCTCGAAAAGACACTTATATAAAAGACATTTTTACACACAAGACTTAAAGGAGGTATTTAATATAGGCCTTTATAACGAACCCGCGGTCCATACAGAACTATAGCTACATTAAGGCCGTGGCAGGAGAAAAAAAGGACTGTTCATGTTCTGATTGTCTGTTTGTTTGTCCTTTTGTACAAATACACTTAAACTAGCAAATAAACTTATAAAGTTTATTAGATGGAGACGAACAGAATGAATAAAGAAGGAATGATACTAAAAACGTACATCTGAAACTTATTGGGATTGTCATTTTGTAGACTTTATTTTTGGATACACGTGGGAATCCTCTGAATTGGATTAACAATCACTGATCACATATAGGTATTTCCCTAAGCCTTTAAATTAGTTAATTTATTATATACTAAATATCATCCACATTTCATGTCGCTGTTCTTTAATTTAAGCAATCTGTTCTTTTGGCCATTTATAACAGAATACTAGGCTGTAACAACAACTATATTCCAATGTATTAAAATCACTTCGTATAATAAATAATAATGTATAAGCTACGTAAACATATCAGTGGCAGATTTAAAACAAATATGCCTATAACAGTTTAAATTTAAACCGAAACCGTTTGGTGCAGTGTTGACTGCATGTTTTGGTTCGTCGCGACGCCGTTGGTTGTACAGGCCCAGTCCTGGGTATAATATATTGGGAATGTGTCCTTGGCTTAGCAGCTGTTCATGGGAGCAGACCACAGTCTCAGACAAAGCCTGTGCACATTTCCCATGCAGTGAGAGCGACCAGCAGGCCAGGGTGTTGAGGTCCTCGGATGAAACATGCTTGGTTGGTACAGAGTATAGACTATAGAGATAATCTGCTCACTCCGGATAAAACCGACAGCTGGCATGAATGCAGTGAACTTCGAGAACGAAAGTTTTATCGAAAAGCTTCACACTCGTGTTTGCCTCAAAAATATGTAATTCATCCGAGCATAAATTACCCGAAACTTTTCGTTTCTCATAGGTTTCGTATGCAGTTTTATTCATATTTCATTTAGGTTCAGATGGTTAAGGAGGTGTTTATTCTCCCAGGAACAAAAATAATACATAAAATAATAAATACAATAAAAAATCAATCAGACAGTAAGGCTATATAGCCTGCAAACGCGTGGGAGTGTAATTAAAAGACGTTTGGTGTATTTGAGCCTATATGTATAAGCACTTTGCCCTGGAGAATATGGAATGAGGCTTCATGTGAATTCACAGTGGAAGTGCCTCGGGGCACGTTTGTTTGGCTTTCTTTAATTCGTGGACCGTTTGCTGATTTCGCTGTTGTGAAAATCTTGATCGAGCCAAGTTGACCTTTGCTGGTCTGTGAAAATGAAAGCATATAACGCTTACAATGCCTCACAAGTTACAAAAAATATATATAAATAAAATATGTAGCGTCAGCGATGCAGTCTATTTTGCAGCTTTTATCAGACTTTGCGTGAAAGATAACGGGGCACATGGGTTTATATATTATTGCGTAAGCCTATATCAGCGCTATAGAATTATGTTCGACACATGTTTGTTTATGCTACTTGGTTCAATCCAACGTATAGCCTACTTTTTTAGTTTAGTCTTCCACCAACAATTTAATAAAAACAAATCAGCCATGCGGCCGCGCGCGCGCGCGCGCGCACACACACACACACACACACACACACACACACACACACACACACACACACACACACACACACACACACACACACACACACACACACACGAGCACACGCACAAGCACGCCTACTGGATTTCAATTTCAGGATCGATGCAATTTTTATTTAATTGGTTAGCTCGAACACGTCGGTCTTTTACAAATATTACAGGCAAAGCGAAAGGGGGTGCAGGCAGTTAGTGTATTTATATTATTCCCCACATAATACACATTCGTTTATATCCAAAATTAAAAACAATACTCTTGTCGTTTTCCCAATTAAGCCAACACCAACCAAACGGCAAAACTGCCCCATTGTGTCCTTTATACACATAATTATTTATATATTTATTTTTTGTGTGGAATAATATTAGCCTTCCATATTACCCTCACAGCATACTGTCCATTAATGCGCTTATATGCAGTGCCGACGCGTGTTGTTCATATGCATGACTTCTGCAGCATTATTTATTTATTGCACTCTGCTGGTGGTGTACAGGGAGGGGTGGGGTGTGTGTGTGTGTGTGTGTGTGTGTGTGTGTGTGGGGGGGGGGGGGGGGGGGGGGGGTCTGGGTGTACGGGCTGTTCCAAATTCATTAATAATATTCCAACCAAGCCACACAGCAGCGGTGGGCTGCTTACCAACCACATTAGGCTATAGTAGGCTATCTCATATACAGTAAGCTTACCAGCTAATTTAACAGGGACGTGCACACATAGACATCAAAGGGGCGATTCAGCCCCATTCCCCTTTAAGTGTCTGCAAAACAATTGCATACGGTGACATAATGCAAATGTCACTGCTTTTAGCACAAAAGGAGAATTGCTTTTCTCGATAGTCTCCTGAACTTGAACACAATACTGAACACAATAGGCGTTATACAAATTTGTTTAGAATTCCAAGTGTGAGCATGTACATTTCTCATTTTCTTTCCCCCCTCCAACCTTTCAAACACTCACTGCACGTCCCTGTAATTTAGACATTTTACCCGATAAAATTTACGAATAAATCAACACAGTTTTAGACGCTGTAGCTCGCACAAAGCAGTGGAAACGCTCCAGTCAGTTCAAACTGGGCCACGCTGACTATGAGCTAAAGTGGCAGCGCGCAGGCTGTGTCACGCATGCATGCATTCTGTATTTATGACGGCTTTCCTACTATACACAGAATGTTTACAATGCCTAAATGTATTCGTCGTTGTTGTTTTCAGTAAGCTACATGCAAACCTGACATCTGAATGCCAGACATTTCAGAATAATATAGTTTAAACGGCAGGTCTAAATTCTGTTCAGGCATTCAGGCTGCATTCTGATGCCATCCAAGCGTTTTGTATTAGGCTTACTGTAACCTACTGTATATATACCTATACTTGACCTTGGACTTATATGTTACACAATTGGACATATTTGCAAAGTTTTGAAGACAACCTATCGAACTGGTTGAAAAGGCCAAATGCAATGAGTCTGATTTAAATGAAGATGATTAGGCCTTGCTGCAGAACAGATGGGCTGCTAGAGCGAGCGTTTTCTGCTTCTTGTTGCCTCAAGGAAGCTTGTTGAGCTCTTTAATTGCCACATTTTCCAACTGATGTAATGGTGGAGATATCTTTGTCATTACTATAATGAGGTAACACTTGTTCTCAGTGGCCTCTCATTATCACAAGTCTTACGTCACTCACTAAACACTAATTTAACCCCAGCCCCTCCTTTCCGAAGAATAAGATTGTAGGCTACTTCTTTTAATGTAGGTTATATATTTGTGCTATTCTTTGCTCCTTGGCATGGTTAAGTTTCTGTAGTAACAAATCCAACTGCACATCAATTTATAAACTAACCAGTAACAACTTACAGTATTTTTGCAAATTTGATAGTTTTCATTTCCCTTTCACCACACCGGATATATATTTTTTCTTAGCTTTGCAGCCTTCATCCAATGCTCTGTAATAATTTGTAATAATTTATAGAAATTAAAATTATGGATAATTTTAGTTTATATACTGTATATATATAAAGAGAGAGAGAAATATGATTAAGATTTGGGGCAACATTAGATCACAGACTTGCAAGCATCATATTTTCTGCTTAAGAGGAGAGAGACATTCAAATGTGTATTTTCATTTTACACCTTCAGCATTTAGCAGACCCTGACGCCCTCAATTCAATTCAAGATAATACATCAACTGTATAGAAATGGTATTTCGTTCAGTCTAAACGGATATTATTGAAGAATCTATGTTATCTGTATTTGAAACTATGCATTATGGCATCTGTCTAACATCTACATTACATTTTATCCTGTGCATAAGCCAAAGCTAGGTCGAGTGATATTTTATTGGCTTTTCATTACATTATTTTAGTTGTACAACATGTAGCCTCCATTTAAAAAAAAAGTATATGCAGGTTACATATAATGTAAAAGCTGATGACTTGTCAAGGTGAAAAATTTAACACCTATAACTTGTTGATATATTAATAAAATTTAGTATATTATAAGTAAGTATAAATAATAATTAAGAATAATTATTGTTTAATCTGTCATCTATAAACTCAAACAATGTTTGACATAATACATAGACTTACTTAAATTGTAATGATATACATAAATACTTTTGTATGCTATGTGAGTTGAATTGACAGGCAATTTCGAATAGGGAACGGATGCACGTTTATAACATTTTGACCGATCATTGATTATTTGCAGGGTCATATCTGCCGATACCAATTCTGATCTTTTTGGAAAACTGCTTTATTTAGATGGATGTGCAGGAAGCAGAGAGAGGAGTGTAAAGCATGATGGAAGTTGGATTTGAACCAGGGTCCTCGTGACTCAGAAGAAGCAGGTCAACGCACTAACTGGCTGAGCCACCAGGCACCCTGAAAGTAAAAATGTAAGGCTTCAGGGGAAAACCGTCTGTGCAGATTTATAGGCCCTATTTATGAAATTACTTTCCATAACGTGTGGCAAGGTTTGGTCTCAAACCCAAGGAGGTTGCAAACTTATAAGCTCAGAACTTGAAATACCTTGTGAGCTTATGCTATTTTTGGTGTGTGACATGGCAAGCAACCTAGTATCAGCCTGCCTGATTCAGGCGAAACCCCACTCTGGATCTATATTCTTCCTGACCTGGTTGTATATCGCCTCTAGTTTTTCTTCAGAGGAAATTGAAAAATGTCTTATCAACTGATGTTTGAGTTACATGTGGCATGAGACGGTAGAATAATAATACAGAATAACAATTCCGGCTAAAGTGTGTGGCAGTGATGCTGTAGGCAGAAGTAACCATGCTGAACACACTTGTGGAGATGGTGCCTCTAACCTAAGACAGCCATTCATCATCCACTCTGCGTCCAGCCCAGAAACATATCCAGCTCACAGCCAAGCCCAAACTAGAGTGGTTTGCCTTCGACAGTCCCGCTGAATGATGCCGGAGCTGCGACATATCATAGTTTAAATGGCCTCATCATTTCAGCAAATCCAGCCAGTTTCCCTCTCCCTTTTTGTCAAGTGACAGGACAGCTGATGGCAGAAAAGCTCCGCTACCTTTCAAGTTTCAAACCGGGCGTCGTCACATGCGACCGCACAACGGAGTAGAAAAAAGTCTGTCAGCAGTGATGTCAAAAGCTTCAATTTTTACAGAGCAATTAGGGGTTTCATCACAGCGGAGTGATGTCAAGATTCATTACAGCTCAGCAACAGCTAATTGCTTCAAGGTTAAAGTAACAGATCTGACGGCATTATATTTTAAGTGACAGACTCACATTCTGGTGGTGTTTCATAGAGCACACAGCGCTGACATTAGGGGAAGTGTGCCTGGGAGGATGGGGGGCTGAGAAGCAATTGAAATTACTGCACATTAAAATGGTGATTGAATAGAACAACAGCCTCTCTCTTAGGACCCTGCAGATGCTTGTGTATGGGTCTGTATATCTGTACAGGGAAACAAAGGATGTATTATCATGCACTTTGCAGAGCATCTATAAGCGTATGCGCTCACTTGCTGAACTGTCTCTTGGCAATTTTAAGCACTGACCCCATATCATGCATAAGGAAGCTAATTTTGGAGAAGACTTCAAACCCACCCAAAGGACTTGGCACACATAAGCAGGTCTGCACCTCTGTCTGATTGTCAAAATATTGAAAGCTGGAAGCACACACATGGCAACAATGAGCAGACAGCTCCAGCATTATCCTGTGTTAAGCATGGAGTCTTTGCATTTACACCTATTCCAAATTAAGGAACCAGTTTAAGGAAGAAATTTAACATTTCTGAACGAAATGAATTATAGATCGGGGCATCCATGCCGTGGTGCTGCTATGGAGTCATTCTTTCAAGTGAGCAGTTTACCCTTGGCTTTTTTTCTCCTTTTAAAGTGGAATACCTGATCCTTTGAACTGATTGTTTGTTTAACCGCTGTTGGGAATCAGGAATCCCTGAGGTCTGAGCAAGTGTTGATCTAAGGTTGGATTCGAAATAGCCTAATGAGGAACTCTTTGGATAATTAGTGATAGCTAGAATGCTTGTGGATAATTTGAGTGCTTTGCCGCTGTATGGGGGGAGGAGGGAGGGCAGTAGATCGGTGGGAGGGTGAGTGTATAATGTGTGTTGTGGTGGTGGTTGGTTGGGGGGGGCGATGATGATGATGAAAGAACAGAAAGATCAGGGTTAATGAAAATTAGCATGTCAAGTTAGTCCCTACCTCTCTGTGTTTTTTTCCTCCTCGCTCCTTTGTTCTTCTTAGGGACGCGTTTATTGTTGATGTAACAGAACAATTAGCGGTGCGGTTCATAGTGAGGATATGGTGCTGCTGGGGGATGACTTGCCATTGGAGCTGCAACTCACTTGTGGTAATTACAGTTTGTGAGGTGTCTGCTGGCAACCAAGTCCAGCAGGAAATGAGGAGATGGCAGGGGGCCTATGGGGACCCCCAACTGTTGGCCATTTACTACTAGACAGTCTCAGACCACAAACACGAACTGGGCCCAGTTTAGGCAATCATACAAGTTTGGGCTGGTCTACAGTGAGTAAACCGCAGTGGTAATGTCTTTGGCTGCAATCCTCCCTGCATGGTTCATACGACATGACGTGTGTATATGAGGATTCATATCGCTGGCTGCTGTCGGTAGTTTGGGATTTATTAGCTCACATCATAAATATTGAGCATAGTCATTATTCCAGTGTACAGAGAAACCTTTTGAAGGGCAAACCACATTTCATGTTTAATAAAGCAAAAGGAACAGAACAAAGGCTTGCTCAAAAAATAAAACAGAGGAATTGGATTTATTTTACCCTGGATGACAAATGAATCCATTCTTATGGATGCCTATTATGTGATGCTTGTTCAAAATAGAAATAGTATAATTGACTAACCCTCAAGTATTGTGATGATGTCATACAATATTCATATAGCCACAATGAAAAATAATCTAAAATGTGATACTATTTGTGTGCAAATGGAAGCAGACATCATTAACTACATGAACTTTAGTGGCTCTATTCTAGGTAATGTGGGCATGTCATAATAGCACATTTGTCAAACATACCCGATCTACGAGCTCACAGTGTGTCACACTGCAACGTGTTGTGTGACTATCGCTTTTTTCAGGAAGAGATTTGGTGGGCACTCGGGTGGCCCACCACCCTGAGGTTGTGGTTCGAATCCATTGTGGTGATCCGGCATTGTCGAGCATACACAATGACAAAAGTCCACAAGGGTGAAAATTATCAATGTTTTGCACGTATTCCTACAGGCTGGGTGGCAGTGACCTGGTCAAAGTAGTGGACTCTGGTCAGCAAATTATATAGGGTTTAAGTGTTTCTCATACATTGTATGAGAAACAATTAAAAATGTAGGCTTGGCACTTGCTGAGGGAGTGTTTGTGTTGTGTTGTTGAGTTGATTGAGTTTTATTTTTAATTAAGGCTGTCCCTAGATCGACTTTGTGAAGAGTGATGAAGGCTGCAGGTTATGAAGAGTACTGGGAGTGTGGAAAAAATGGACCAATAGGAGGTTTGCAGTTACCTGTGAGGTACAAGTATAGGCCTGCCTTGTGCTATAATGTGATTAAGAACTCAGGCCAGTCGTTATCGGGTCTATGATGCTGTTGGTGTCGAGCGTCAGGCAAGAAAACACGATGTTGATCGCTGCTGCATTCCCACATATTCTACAACACCGGATCGATCAATGCTACAAAGACTGGAATGATGCCGTGAGTCTTTTACATGAAGGCATACACAGCTAATTCAACTCACAGTTTACAAATCCATTTGCATGTCCATTTGGTTATATTTGTAAACTCTTTATAAATGGACACAGAGGATCTTAGTGCTGCCTATATTCGCACATCGCAAAATTAAGATTGTTGTTTTTCAACTGGATCCTCTAGTGAGTGGGTCTGAAAATAGCATATTTCTTCACTGCCACGTTGACGTTGGAAATAAACAGCTCTTTTCCGGAGACAAAACTGTGCTTTCTCCGCATAAACTATGGGGATGCTCTTTTTTATGAGGTTATTTTCCCTGTAGCTGCACAAAGCAGCCACCCCCCCAGTTGAAGCGATTTGCTGTTCACAATGCCTCAGCTTAACCAGCCAGGTCAGGTCAAGTTGACTCAGACAATGGAGACGTTAGTGTCTAACCCACAGCACAGAGTGTCGCAGAAACAAAGCTCCTCGCTCCCAAACGGAGCAAACATTTCATCAAGTGGTGGTTTTCACAGAGTCTATATGTTTATCCTTTTCCAGTCTAGGGTTTTTCTCACAGAGCGAACTTTTGATACACTTGTGACCGTTATTTTTCCCTTACAATGTTCAACTTTGATTTACACAAAGCAACGTGCATGAAATATTAACGTGTTATAGAATATTTAACATATGAAACCGGCATTAACATAACATGTCTTTTGTGCTTTGCTTCATTTAATTATGAAAGGGGAACCCTACACTATAGCCTACTTATTTAAATGTTCTTTTTTTAAATGCAGATTTTGTTTTTCAGTGCCACAATTGTAGAAAAGAAAATCCTGCTCATTCCGGGACTGAGCATCGCCCAGAGAAGTTGAATATAAAAGAAATAATTGCTACTTGAAGAGTGAAATATTGTCTATTATGCTATATGCATAATATATTATATATGCTATATAAGCCTAGTGAGGTGATATAGGACCCATATCTCAGGATTAATAATTCTGGCCTCAGCTTGAATCTAGGACCTTCCCTCTTTTGAGTTGACTAAGTTTTGATACAATACATAAACGTCAAAATCTGCAAAATATACATTATAATATGCCACCAGGAATTAGTATTTTAAACACAGCTTACTAGAGCTTTAGACCCTGTATTACAGCAAAAACACAACCTAAGATTTGCCGTTTTACGAGGACTAAGATTAAGTACGTTTGCACTACACTGCTGGATATGCATTCACAGAGAATTGAGTGAACACCTACAATATACAGTACATTGTCCATACTTTATGGATGCACACATCAACACCTAGGGGAATTTCTATGCAGGGGTCTCCCAGCAGCATCCACCATTGCTGCATATCACGGTAGACGAACATCTGATTTGTCACATTTGAAACGCTAATGTTTAAACCAAAAGGAAGAGCACACAGTAATGTGTTCATTCATCTGCATAAACACCACCTGTCCCGGCACAGACAACTCCTCAAGCAGCGAAAGTTTAGTGGCAGCCCGCATGCGAGCCAATCAGTCAGGGCCCAGCTGTGGTTTTGCGAACCTGCATCGTTTTCAAGTGTCAGAAAGCACTCTCAGTACGGTTGGTGGTGCTAGAGAGAGAACGCTTTCATTTCATGTCATCCGCCACTGAGACGAATAGGCGACACGATAACAAAAAGAAAACAGGGTGTGCTATCACGATTGACATCCAAAGGTAATTTATGCCGGCCCTTTATTTACGCAGGCAGCTCCAATATACACACCGAGAGTTGCTCTTGAAGGCTAATTTGGAGTGTATTTGGCATATTGCAAGCCCTCTCTCCTTAAGAATTTCCATCATTTGTCTCAGGCGTGAGCAATATGTTATCAAAATCCACAACACCATTGATCACCGATGCCTTTCCTTTTTTTTATTGTTACCATCCCTGGAACAGCTCCTTAGTGCCAAAGCTTTTGTTTGTTTGTTTTTTTCTCTTGTTTGTTTCCTCTGCACTGATACTGGAATAATACTGTCACTTTCTGTCTCGACTTCTTTCCAAAAGTGGAATATGGCGTGTTCCTCAAATCATATTTATAATGAAACAGAAAGCTTGCCTCAAGTGACACCTCTTCAACTGCATGGGAGGGACAAACCCTGGTGTTTCAGAGTGGTTAAAGATGTGAATGGCAGTGTGCATCATAATTATTTCTGTTGCTGAGTAGCACTTGTGACTGAAAGTGAGGCGTGCCACACTGTGATGAGATTTCAGATAAATAAAAAACACAAATAAAATTGTTGTTATGGGCACAATATGATCTTTAAACAAAAAGCTTATGACAACGCATAGTGTGTTATTTTGCCCTCAAAGGCTCACCCCACGCACAAATGCGAATTATCTATAGCCTTTGATGGAACTAATGCAGTGGAAATCATTTTCCTTTTTGTTCTTTTATAAGTATAGTTTAGGTAATGGTCACTTCTTTCAAGTACCAGCAGTCCACTTTCAAGAGAAGCTTTTAAAGGTAGAATTGTACTGTAAGTCGGCTGTCACTACCAAAATCATAAGAGTGATTCGCAAGGAAGAAAGGGGCAATTAGAGATCATTTGGCAAAGAAGCTTTCGATTGCTTCCACTCTAGAATTCTCTGTCTTTTGTTGACCCCTTCTAAGAGCAAAGGAGGTTTCTCTGAGTAACAGGAAAGAGGCCACAGCCACAGTGCCTGCTCTTTCATCTATCATTGTGAGAGCACAAGTGCCTCTGTCTACCAACCACTTTAATCAACTTAATGCAACTGATGCCGATTGCCGACCGTCGCCCTGAGCCTCTGGTCACATTCAAAGAGCCACACAGATGGACTGCTCCGTGGTTGCTTTTCACAGAGCTCTGCTGCTGGCGAGTGCTGGCTTAAGGTTAGGGACAGAGGCATAAGGGGTACGAGGGTCACAGGACATGCAGACAACGTTCAGACAACCTGTCTGTGAGGGCATGCTGGTTCCCATCTCCTCTCCCTCTACTTCTTCGTCTTTACAAGGGCTGCTACACAGCCCTTCTCATATGAAATGTGGGTGATGGACCTTTGTTTAGTTCAAAGGTTTATACCTCTTTATACCACAGTCCCTTTGTGGATCCTTGGGCCTGAAATATGTATAACTGTCCTTTTCATTCCAGCCATCTGAGGCAGAAATCAAAGCCCAAAGTTTCTGTGAGTCGGTTTGAAATGGAGAGTCCGTACAGTGCCATTGTGTCTTAACCCGTTACCCAGAACTCAGAAGAGGGAGGGGGCACTGTAAACCCATGACCTCCAAACATGGCTATCTATACCCTGCCAAGGCACATGCTTTAGCCGACCGTAGCTGACACCCATGAGTTTTTATTTAATATTTGGTACAATATTGGCTATTGGCTCACTCATGGTTCATATTAATCAATGGCAATTGTGGCAGTATGCGTTATGCTCTACTTTAATCATCGCAGCCTCTTTTTGTTTATTGTCATACTGTATGTATGTAGCCATTGTGGGAGCTAGTTTTATCGCCACAGTGATCAAACCTACTATTGAAATGAGAGTAGCCAAGGGTGAATCAAATAAAGACAAATAGAATTGAATGTATTACCGGTATATACTGTACCTTAGCTATTATAATTCATGTGTTACATGAGGTTTAAAGCAGGCCTATGTGAGATTTAAAACAGGAAACATTTAACATGTCAAAGTAAAAATACTTTAATCTCCAAGTATCTATTTAAGCTCAAAGTATTTTGTGAAGCAACACATCTGCTATATTTTCATTATTTTAATATGTTGATTTTACCTTTTAAGTAACCCAAAACATGCAAATGGAAAGAGCTGGTGGGGAATCATCCCACAATGTCTCCTACCGTTGTCTGCTGTGTTAAAAAGGGATGTTAATTGAGTGGTAGAGCAACTGGACGTAAGGACAGAGAGACACATGGCCCTGCGAGGCATGACATTGTTTTTGACTTGGCCAAGTGCTGAGCTCAACAACAGACCACTAACAAGGAGACAATCGTGCCCTGCAGGAAGCATGCATACACAGAATGGCAAGAGGGATCTTCATAAAAAGGAAAAAGAGCCAGTATGCTCTGGTGGTTTGTAGGTTTCAGTGTTTCGACCAACCTGTGCCTTCTTATCTATGCACATAGGCTTTGTTTTTCAACTCTCAGTCAACACAGTCCTGTCAGGAAAAGTCACCAGACAGTGAATTTCATGTACATCATTAGGCCCTTTTTAACTTTCTGGGCTCCGCTCTTGTTCATGTAATTCACATATTGCGGTTTCACAATATCAACATTAAGATTTCTCTTGAACATCAATTATTCAACTTTTGCTTGGAGTTCATTTTCGAAAGCACGCTGCAAGATGACGCACATCTGTATCAACTTGCTTTTATCTAATATTGAGCACAAGCCAATCTCTGGCCTTGATGTTATTTGCGATGCTTTGTTGCCAGAGACAAGAGTGCAGTTTTTTGTATTAAGGAAGCCTAGGTCTTTTTTATACTGCAGAGTGCTCGCGCAGGGGTCAAATAACAGATTAATAGGTTCAGTAATGAGCTCCCTGGAGTGTCCACTGTACCACTCCGACTTCCCCAGCCTCCATTATGTCCTCCTATGATGGATGGTGGCAACCATCATTCACACATCTCAAAGAAAAATGACTCGGGTGCCATTTGTGTGAAGGAGAAACATCAGCTGTAGTGATCTATTGTTCTGCAATGATGTTCTCTTTTGTATCTTTGTCATCCATGCTAAACTGTCACCGCTGTCTGCTTTTGTTCGCTCTTCTAAGAGCAACAGGGATGCTAAGATGGCACTCCGTCTCTTTAAGGTGCTTAAAGCAACTTAGGTTTTAGATCTGGTTGAAGTCCTCCGCTTTGATCGAACCGAACCAGTGACGTTTCGGACCATGAATCAGAAAATATGCGTGACAAGATATCAAGGATATCCAGTCTTTGGTCCCCATGGACGTGGAAGTCGTAAAAGTTGCACCTAGAATTCAGTTGTTGTAATTGTAATTGTCAGCTCTTGGTAACTGCACATGACAAGCACCAGCACTTGCAGACACAGTCAAATCTATTCCCTTTGCTAGTCGAAGTATTATATTATTAACTATATACTATGAAATAACATAATAAGCACATTATGAGCTTATAGTTCAGCTATTTTTTCTTGGTGTAGAGGGGGGAAAAGTAGGGTACTACTGTAAGTATAGACCTCTGAGCATCCCTTGTAAATGAAGTATAGATAGGGTTTAAGTGGATAATCACATGGCTATTGGCTCTGTAAAAAAAACTAAACCGATTTGTAACTACAGTATAGAGACTCTGCTGATCTTGGCCTTCACTGACGAAGACCTATATTGTTGCCAGGAAACCTGCGTCGAGCACCCCGTCTGCACAACTTACTGTATGATTTATAGTGAGAGCAGCAGGGAATGTTTAAAATCCTTAACAGTCTCTGTCTTGTCATCTTGTCACTGATTAAGAAGTGTCGGGAATATGGTATAATCAGCTGACAGAGCGGCTCCCCTGGCCTGATATCTTTGTCCACCATCATTAACTGACCTTACACATGCAGTGACTAACCACAGGGGGAGGACAGATAGTCCAGCAGTCACAGGAGACAGATCCGAGGAGGTGATTGCTTTATGCTGCACCGTGCAGCGATGCTAATGACCTCTGTGCTCTTGCATTAATGGCCTTTGCCGTCACATTATCATGCGGCGGACGTGCATGAAGGGGTCCTTGCAACACTGAGATACAGGTAGTTTAATCAGAGTCGGAACACACAGAACACTCTGAATGAAGATGGATGCTCCAGATCAAGGATGAGCAACTTTGATGCTGCGGAATGGGCCAGAAAAAAAAAGTTCTGTGGTACCATGAGGGGGTCAAAAGGTGTGTGTGTGTGTGTGTGTGTGCGAGTGCATGTGTGCACACCATAGGAAACTCATGCATATACTGTAAGGGACATATAATTTGTCTATGACTTGATTTGCTTGTAATGAGCAGTGTGACCTCTCTGCAGAAGCATTAGCACTATACATCTATGAGTTTCGTATCAAAAATGTATTATGATCTATTGTGCTATCACACAATTTTTAAGCACCACTTGGAGATTTTTTATGTTCATCGTAACTAGGGATGCCAAGGTATGAGATTTTCGGTACGGTTATGGTATTGGGAACCGATACCTCGGTAGTTCACGGTATTAAAAAATAAAAAATAAACTGGCAACCTGCGGCCGTGGTCACTGTCATATACCCCTGACCTGAGCAGGACTCCCTAGCCCAGTGGTTGACAAAGTGTGAAACCCAGGGGTCATTGAGGGAGTTCCATGGGGTTACATTAACATTGATTTGATTAATATAAGAGGGTTCTGCAGACTAACTGATGGTCCTTGAAAATAAACATGCCAACAGTTCGAGCTCACAGCTACAAAAAATATAATTTGATTGAATTATCGCATGTAAACAAAGTCCATGGTGTGGGTACTTTGGATGACACAAAGGTAGGGTAACTCTGTGCTCTCTCTCTCTCTCTCTCTCTCTCTCTCTCTCTCTCTCTCTCTCTCTCTCTCTCTCTCTCTCTCTCTCTCTCTCTCTCTCTCTCTCTCATACAGCAGCTGTGTGTGTGTTTGTGTGTGTGTCTGTTATATTTCCCCAGAAGCGAAGCAAGAGTAATTATACTTCGGTAGTAGGCCTACATCTGTGCCAAACCAAAAAAGTGACATTATTTGGATGTAAACGGCACAGCATTTGGCTTATTTGTATTGGTTTGGAGATCGGCTGACACTAGTATTAAAATACCATCCTTTAGACTGTATTAATACCGTGGCTTTCTATACGGCGATAATACCAAAGTACGGTATATTGCAGTTCACTTGCTTTTTTATTATTACCATTTTTACTCCAGTGTTACTTATCTAATGCAACCCTGGTCTCTGCGCCAACTTGGGGCGAGCAACGGACATCCGTCGCTTGGGCATCCATCAAAGCATGAGTGTCCTTAACCAGATTCCCTGAGTGATATATAGTGGCACCTCTCCCTCCGTTTTCCAAATCTCTATGTGTTGTGAGCTTGTAGATCTGGTATTCTTGGCCAAATATTCTCGCTAATGCCCTGTTTTGTCAGTGCCTTACGCCATTATCCCTAAACCTCATTGCACTTTTGTTAACTATTTTTTACAATCCAATGTAGTACAGATAGTTGAACAAATTAAAAGAAAAAAAGAAAAAAAGATGGCAAACATGTTTAGGGATGAGCGGTAAAGCCCTGCGAAATTAGGGCCATATCAAATTGTGGGAAATTGGGGAATACTATGTAGATTGTTGTTAGTGGTTCCTGCATTATAGTGCTAACGTCCAGATGTATACATGGAGTAGGACTCTTATCTCACAGTCTCCATCTCTGGATGGCAGACAGCAGCGGTTAAATGTCTGCTGTGTGATTCCTGCATCGTTAGCAGAGCCAGGCCTGGAGGAAAGTGTCTTCTTTGAATTCACTGCAGACACACAGAGCTCCGGCCCCTTTCTCCTCTCAACTTACCCCTTGAAGTTTTTTTTCCCTTCTTTTTCTTAAAGCTGAAAAGAGAGCAGGATTGTGTTTTAAAAAAAAGAAAAAAACTTGGGGGGGTTTAATCTGGGGAATGAGTGCTTTGCCATGCAGTCCAGCTCCAGAGAGAGTGCCAAGCAGGGCCCGGGCAGTGTATTAATATTTAAATTCCCGTCCAGATAATCAATAGAAGGGGGTACTTCTGCGCGCTGTTACCCTCAGATGGAAGACGATAATAGGGAGAAAACCTGCTGATTAGCCTCCTTAGAAGCTCTCTTCTCTGTGTAGTGCTCAATACTTTAGGAGTGATTATAAGCTATTGAGGCAGAAAACTTGATCGAATATAACCTCTTTTGAATTCCTTGTTACCTCAATAGAGTGTCAAAAAGAGCATTCAGTGGTCCATGTCACAAAATAGCCGCCTCTCTGCGTTATTCTCATTTCTTCTTTGCATATGGTACGCAAGTTAAAAAAAAAGTTTCCAGCACCCTTTATGCACTAACATAATGCTTTGATACGGGTGCCATTGCCATAACAGGCACCGATAGGGAACTTATATTTTATTCTTCTTTTCAGTGTACATAAAAAAGAAAAATCCCAGCTTAGGCCTTTTTGTCTTTTGAATGCTTTGAACTCTTTTCAGCCTTTAGGGGGACTTTTTGTGCTTTGGACTATGGTGTGCATTCACTGTAAAGGCACTCAATACCGCAATAAGACCACAAGCAAAACTGAGTGTCTTCAGCGGGACCACACATCTCAGGCATTTGCATAATTTAAGTTGGAAGAAAAAGGAGAAGAAGAAGAGAAAAGGCGTAAAACCATCCCTCTTCATTTAAGACGCCGTTTGGGGGAACGCATACCTCCGTCGACCTGTGAGGTTATGGCGCGTTGTGGTCAAACGGCGCAAACCGAACGTCTTCCCAATCAGTTTCTCCTTCTTTGCACAGCTTAAAGTTTTAGACGGGTTTAGCGTATTCTCATAACACGGTATGTCTGGAAATCATGGTGTTTAAGAGAGGTCAGGGTATTTTTTCGCCATTGTCCTCACTTAGTTAAGGCATTGGGTATAAAGAAAGGGGTTGGGGTGTGGTGTGGTGTGTGTGTGAGGGGGGGTCCAATGCTTTTTCTGAGTATAATATCTCGTTTGAAGGGCCTGCAAGAAGAAAAGCAGAAGGAGCTGAAGTAGTGGTGGTGAGGATCTTGAAAGAGAGCAAGGCCAAAGCTGAACTGCTCAGTTCATTTTCCACCTCACTGGCCGTCGTAATCCATCTGGGCCAGCTGCTAACAAGATTGAGTCTGAAGTTTACCTCCACAATGAGATAATCAGATTAAGATGCACAAAGATCAAATAATGACCCGGCTTTAGGGCAAGTTCACCAGGCCCTTGATTGCGATGTGTGGTCCTTGAGATATATTAAAGAATTAAAATTGGCCTGCAATAATATGTATGAAACCATCACGGAGTGATGCTCCAGAGTGGGCCGACGTGTATCATACTGTTTCATGCGCTCATGTTAAAAGTGTTCCGATTTTGCAGAGTTGAATGCACTGCCGTGCCAAATCGTCAATACATTGAGGATGCGGCTGCTAATTATGGTGAATGGCAAGTTGTGAAACCGAGAAGCCAGTGCAATTAGCATCGTTAGTGCAGATTAGCATTGAAGTTTCTCAGAGTGGGATGTGCGTGCTTTAGAAGTTCTGCATTTAGTTGCTGCCTATCGTCTATCTATGCACACTCCTTTGCTTAAATAGAGTAACGGGATTATTCAGAGAGGCATACAAAATGTGATTGTCTCACAGCAGATGGTGCGCACTGCTTCACCTTTGAGAGAAGTTAATTAAGCCCGCCATATTGTGCCTATCCAGGGGAAAAAATGTAGATGAATATTGAGCAATCGAACCCGGGCTGTTGTCTCAGGCTCGGTGCAGAGACAGAGGAGACCATTGAGAATAATGTACAGAGTTCAATTAATTCACATACTGCTCCCCACTCTCTCTCTTCCCACGTTTGCACAGCAGAGCTCAACAGGCCTCACCAAATGCAGTACACCATTGCATCTGCCAAACTCCTCAACAAACCCCTCAACAAACTAGTGTGTGTGTGTGTGTGTGTGTGTGTGTGTGTGTGTGTGTGTGTGTGTGTGTGTGTGTGTGTGTGTGTGTGTGTGTGTGTGTGTGTGTGTGTGTGTGCGTGTGTGCGTGTGTGCGTGTGTGCGTGTGTGTGTGTGATAAAAAACATGGTCGGAGGGAGTCGTATTTTCTTGCCTGATGGCAAAAAAACTCTTAATGAACAGTATTTTCACGCTTGTGCCTTTTGTTGTGCTTATTTATTTTTTTTAGAACTGGATTGCCACAAATGGACCTCAGAAAATATAGCATCTTAACTCCTTTTTGTTTATCTCATGGGAGATTATCTCATTTCTTTGTCTCGACGCCTAAAACCCCAACTGACTAAAACAGATCAAAACATCAAAAACCTGTGATGCAGAGTTTTAGGGGCAAAAGAAGGAAGAAAAAAAAAAACTATACTGGGAACTGTGGATTATTAAACCAAGTGAAGTCAGAATAACAAAATAGTGTTCAAAGCGCCCAACATGGAGGGAAAAGCCTGCTGAGAGCAATATAAAAGTAGGGGTTAAGCTTATTGTAAACTCCCTCGGTTACGTTCCAAAGGTAGATGTTACATATGATTAGAGAGGGCCTCTGCTGGGGCTGTCGCTGCAAGGCACTTCCGCTGCAGTTGAGCATTGCTAATTTCTTAAACCCTTGACCACATGCATAGCTCTACTGTGTGGCTCCTTTTCTCTCTCTCTTTTTGATCATGCTAAATATGCCCAAGGTTAGGTAATGGCAAAATATCAAGTTTGGATATTTGTTTTGGAATACAATCTATCTCTCCGTCTGTCTGCCTGTCCATCTAATTTTCTACTCTGCATCTTCTTTCTCAAGCCTCTCAATACTGTCAATTGGAACTGCATTGAAACATAGCATAGACTAGAATGGCATATTTCGCACTTTAGTTTGCTATATTGTAAGAAAATGAAATGCCTCTTACTATTGGTAACAACAAGAGGGAGGTATAGGCCATGTGGTTGTTTAGCTAGAGTTGATACGGTGTACTGTAGGGTAACAGGGATGACCATTCACTTTATTCTGTTTGGTGCTTTCCTTTGACATACCAATGGTATGTCAAAGGCACCACTGACATCAAAGTAAAATATTTATGAAAAAATCCTACACGGGTTCCCATGAAAAACCCTTTCCTGTTGCGCTGAAGCTATACTACTGCACATAGCTAACAGAAGACCAGATGACGGAAAAAGACGACATCACCCATTTTCAACCAATTTTTAACATCTCTTCACGAATGCTCATTAGCATGGCCTACATGGAACAATGTTGGAAATGCATGCTCCACTCAGATGTCACTTCAATGTCCATATTTGAAGTTCTTTGTCAAGTATGCCCAAATATGGACTATATATCGATCTCCGTCTGTCCTAGTCCTACTCTGTCCGTTTCTACTCTGTATCTTCTTTCTCTAGACTCAATATTATCAATTGGAACCGCATTGAAACATAGCATATTGTAGGATGACATATTCCACACTTTAGTTTGCTATAGTGTAAGAAAATAGAAATACCTCTTATCCTGAACCCGAACCTTATGTTACACAAAATCTATCCAAAAGTCAAACACAATGAGGTTGATTCATTGGTGCCCCTGAGGAGGAAAGAACGTGTTGTGTGATTTGTGAGATATTAAAAATGAAATTCATTTTCGGTTTTCTTGCCCATTACATGATGAATTAAGACAAGAATGCCCAAATATATGGACTCTATGTAGATGTCAGAACATCATAGTGATCACAGGTCAGATGGTGCTAGAGCGGTAATCAGGTGTGTTAATTGGCCAATTGGGCCCTGTCCAGAGCCGAAATGAGTTAAAAAAAGGTATGAACTCTATGATAGAACGATGTCAGAACAGGTCAGCTCCAGGCCAACTCCATATGTGGATACTGTCCAGAGGCACTGTCCGGGCAGAATAAGCCTTTTTTGAACGCTTCTGAGCAACCATGGTCCGACCAACTCAACACTGGCCACTACACTTCCTGCGGTGGTATGGAACGCATGAGTCTGAGAGTTTGAAGTCGGTGGGGAAAATGATTCTCAAATTACGTGGATTACACAGAGTCAGACACACGTACAGACAGACGATCAGAGACTTGGTGCAACTAGATCTCCACTCAGTAGAGTGCCAACTTGCATATTGCGCACAAGTACTTAGAAAACAATGAATAATTGTTTTTGCAGAACCTCCTCCAGGAGATAATATCTGACATTAGTTATATAGGTCACTTAATTACGTCACCGTGATGTCATCACCTAAATCAGGGATTTTCAACAGGTGGTCCGGGGACCACCAGTGATCCCTGAGAGGGTTCCAGGTGGTCCCCAGCTAAGTTGGTTAACCAGATGTAACTCTTGAGAACGTAAAAATGAAACCAAATGGACCCTTGCGGGTCCATTTGGTTTCATTTTTACACTCTTAAGAGTTAAAATATTCATCATCTGAATTAGCCATTTTAGAATGAATGTTTTGCTTGTTTTGTTTCCCAAATCCAGCCTGGAATTGTGGACAAAAGCAAAATAAATCTTTAGATTTGGGGTCTGTGGGGGCTAAAATGCCATCAAATGGTGGTCCGTCCGTGGCTCAAATCCTGAATAAATGGTGGTCCCTGGGATGAAAAAGGTTGAAAACCCCTGACCTAAATTACTTGCACTCGCTCTGCTCACGTAAGTAATTAGAGATAGACGTGAGAAGGATAACTTCTGTTATAGCATGCTAACTTTCCAATAATAAGTCTGCAGTTTGTATTAGTCCCATCGATGATGTCACTTGTAGGCTGCATTCTGAACTAACCACAGCTATGTTTTATGCAAGTTCAAATTCTGGAAAGGCCAATATAAGTTTGTAGGGTTCATCTTCTGAGACACGGACAGCAAATTACAGCTGTAAGTTTCTGACATGTTATCAGAATATCTACAGTAGCTGTAGCGCTATTTCACAAAACATTCAACACATGAGCACCAGGGGAATATCCATAATGCAAAAACATTGGTCTGTCACTGTGTCAATTTGTATGCTTTACTAACATTACAGTACCAACCGACTTATTCTGCTATAGTGCTATTCCTTAGTTGAATAAGAAATGACTGGATCTGACATGTTTATAGCTAACTAGCACAGGAAAAAAATGTTTCACAAGACATAGGGTGACAATGTGTTAAATTTCAAGGTGAGAATGTTCTGAAAGTTCCACATAGACATAAACTTTTTAATTCAGCCCAATTAAACCTAGCATATCGCAGTGACTTCTGCAGACACGTTCAGCTCTTCGCCTATCAAATCATTAAAGAGGAAAAGAAAGAACATGGATCTTTTCTTGACTCTGTTTAGACAGAATTAGTACAGTGACTAATACATGCCGTATTACCTTATTAAAATTGAGCATTAAGTTGATATTGTAAGGTGTAAGCCATTAGTAGAATGATCTGAGGTAGCGTGGTTTGAATGTAGAAAGACTTCAGAGGATCAGCATTAATATGGCTGGAAGCAGAATCTGACTGGGTAACAGCGAGAGTCAACCTCTATTCGTTCTAGCACTTCATTAAAATATGGAGGTTGCTATGGGGCGGAGGGTCACATTTCAAGGCTGGACAATTGTGCACCTCCATCAGTTCTAAATTGACAACGCATGATACCCAGATCTATAATTGTACTTCTCTTATCTTCCGTTACATTTGGCTAATGATAGCGGGAGACTGCATTCGCTGGACTCGTTTTAATGAGACCCCCTCCTTTTAAAGACCACAAAATGCCACCAATTTAAGCCCTGCCAATTCGCTCAGCTTCAACTTGAGAAACACCCGGGGAGAGGAAAAAAACCTTCATGTTGACCAGCAGCAGGAGTTAAAGAAGCCAGCGTGAGTCTCCTCCTCCGCAGTGGCAAGGCTGAGATCAGGAAATAAGAGTTGATCATGATGTCATTCAGACATTTAATTAAAACAAAAATAGCACTTTGTGTGGCAGTTGTATATACCATGTGTGCCTTCCTTTAAATGGGAAGTGATTTCACTTTGTCAGATATCACCCAAAAAATATTTTTTTCTGTTAAAATGCTCTATTATAAGGTGTGGAAACCACATATGGAGTTTCCCCCTCCCCCACGTTAGCAGAGGAGCTAATAAAAGTTCCCCAGGTTGCCACCAATTCTCCTCCAATCAGGAGCGAGCAGCAGGTTCACATAGTGTAGCTACTGTTGGGGCCCCTAGTGCACCAGGCTGGTACTACACCATGAATTTCAAATCACTTCCCCTACCTTTAAATGGGAACTGACTTTTTAAAGTCCATGCACGTATGCACGCACACACGCATGCGCGCACACACATGCGCGCAATTACTTATCAGAAATAGATGGAAGTCTTATGTTGCAGTTTAATTTGATTAATTATGTATGAATTATGTCTTAAGGTTTAGTGTTTAACATTCCTTTTTATCTTTTGCCATCATGGGAAGCCATCAATTCTTTGTGTAATAATCTTTAGATTGTGTCCACAAATCTGCCATGTGATGCATTGTGGCTTGTGAGTTTGTAGACATGTATTTCTTTTGCAGAATGTTCACTGGTCAATTGTATGACATACCCAGAATAGGGATGTTAAATGGTTCATCTGGTTAAACGTGCTGATTTGGACTATTTTTTGCCTAAAGGGATGTTTCACTTTCAAAAAAAGGTTTTGTGATTTTATAGTCTACTTAGCCTTGTGATTAACAGACCAGACAGTTTTAAGTTCCACTATTCAGTAATTAGATATTTGATGTTGATTTTAGCTGCCCCACCCCCTTCCTATACAAACCCACTACAACTTAGAATTCATTAACGCCCAAAAAATTGTCAATTGTCAACATTTACAGTTTCCATTTATTTTTAAAATATTGTTTTGGAAAATGTATCAGCCTCAACGCCTGATTTGGCCAAATGACTAAAACGTTGTTTTAAAAATAAATTAAAACAGTAAATAAAATGCCCCCTTACATATTAGGAGGACAATATTGGTCACCAGAAAGAAAGACGGGTGTTTTTGATGAATGTATCATTGTTAAAATGGAGTATGCAGTTATAATGGGAACGTATAGGAAGGGGCAGGGCATCTAAAAAGTATTGTAAAAAATGTCTTGGGTGTTCACATGAGCTAGAGTAGATGATATAATGACAAAAAGGTTTTTTGAAAGTGAAATATTACTTTAATCTTCCCTGTAAACAAAAGTGATATAGTGTTATATGTAGTGTTACAGTATGTTATAAGGGATGCCGTTTATAATGCAGACTTTAGGGGCTGCTGCCCAGGGCGCTCAAAATCTGGGAAAAATAACAAAAGCCTGGAAAAAATCCAATGTCCAGCAGGACCAATGCAAGTAACAGCGACAAAACAGTCAGGGGGCTGCTGAAATATCGCTAAATCTGTGCCGAATTTCATTGGCAGAACCTCTGCTAATGAAGAGACAAATTTCAGCAATACCCCACTGGGTGCTGATGAAATACTGTCAGGGGCACCTAACCTTCTGGTAGCCCAGGGCGCCAGAAACTGTTGGTCCACTAACCGTCATGCTGTTTGACAAATTGTTTGCTTGGTAGGTGCTTTGAAAAGTATTAGTATTTTGTCTTTATGCAGTCTATTAATTTACTTTATGTATGTTTTATTTCTTAATCAATTGGTTGCAGTTAGCTTCCAAACTAAGGACAAGGCATGTTTAAAACATGACTATATAAACCATGTATTTTGCATATCTGTAATTGTATGTTGAAATTTCAGTCTGAAGCCTGTATATTTCTAAACCAATCAGAGCGGCCCATCCCTTCAGACTATGGGACGTTAGAATCTCACCCAAGCAGCTTTAGTACTGTTTGTAAATTGCAAGTTAGAGAGACTGTCGAACCAACCATGTTTGCAACTACTTTTTAGCTAAGTTTAAAATGAGTAACACTGTGACTGGATGTCACATTGAATGAGATTAAAAACTGAATAGTTGTAATCAAATTTAGCGCTGTTTCGAGGAAATTGCAGCTAAACAGGTGAATGAAATCAAGAATCATTTATATTCATAGGGGCAGCCATATGTCATCATGCAGAACATTTTAATTCAAAGGAAGTAATTACATTTTCCATTGTTTTGGTGTGTATGTTATAGCTATATTTAAAAGTGTGGAAAACAAGTTTTCATTTTACTACCTCAATAAATTAAGGTTTGCTTGGACTGAAAGAAATGACACACAGATCTGTGTGTGTGTGTGTGTGTGTGTGTGTGTGTGTGTGTGTGTGTGTGTGTGTGTGTGTGTGTGTGTGTGTGTGTGTGTGGTTCTCAAGTTACGTGTAAGACAGACATACAGAGACCTGCTACATTTATAGCCTAGATGAATGAAAGCAATAGTTGATTTTTGAACAATGTATGCCTAGGGAGTTGTTAATTCAATACATGATGAGTAAGATCGACTAATAATAAAATAAATGTTTTTGCCCCTGTCAGTAATATCTCAAGACTTAAACTGACAATGGCAAAGGGAAAGGTCGCATGTTGTCACGATTTGAGGAACATTTAATGCTTCTAATTCTGAATTAGAAGGCCCTGCATGAAATTTGCCAGCTGATCTCTTTATTTCTGTTTAATTCAAGAGAGCAGCAAAAATGGATTTTCCACACACTGAGATGTTATTCATCACACGCACATACTGATGAATGCAAATTCATAATGAATGTGTTTTTCCCTTCTGATTATGTTTAGTGGTCTTAAACGCCTATCTGGAAATAAATTAGCCATTGCATTGTGGGATTTAGCCTGGCCACATTTACTTTCTAAGCTGGCATATTTGTATTCAGTCATAACAGATGTTCTTCTACGCACAGCTCTCCTGCAGAAATTATCCAAGACGCCCCACTTGCACCCCTTTGATGTATTATTGTACGCAGCCAGAGGAGAGCATGGAATGTTACCAATATATTGTGAGTTCAGACAACAAGTAGATATCATATAACACAAATAATATTATTTTGTTTTGATTTATACTATAAGCGACTGTCTAGCATTCCATGTCCATTCTGGGAAGATATGGAGTGCCTGTAATATAAACATACTGAACTGTCGTAGGCAAATTGTATGTTATGTTGTGTGTGTGTGGAAATGAGTTCTTAAGTAAGTGATTTGGGTGATTTGGGAAATTCTTCGGTCCCCCCAAAATCAGGCCCGTAAATTAATTATCTTCGACCCATGGGATGTTATTCAAATACTAATAGTACTGGTCCTCTGGTTATTATTATAAGTTAATACAACTTGTTTTACTTTCTCAGCTCAATTGATCTCAGTTGATCACAGAACCTAAAACTAAGCTTGAATAATGCATTTTCAGTTTTCATGGGGTACTGACTTTTGAAGGTTATTCATTTTTGCTGTTTGCAACAGCAAAAATGTCAAACTGTGTCAATAGTGCTGTTGCACTACTGACACAGTGCAGTGGCTCCGGCCCTCGACTTGTACCATTTTTTCTATTTTGGCCCACTGTGTATTTGAGTTTTACATCCCTGCTCTACAGTGAGGGGAACTCCAACAAGCCAACAACACATACACCAAAGTCCACTCCCACTCGATCCTGATTGGAGGAAGGCCCCTCTCATCCTGAAACTAGGGTTTATTGACCCCATAGGTTCACTGGGGACAGGTAGGAACTCCTTATATGGTCACCACACTCTATAGTAGGGAGGATTAGCCAAAAAAGAAGAAAAAAAATATTTGAATTAAGTGAAATCACTTACTAATCAGCATAATATCAATGATTCACTAATTCCTTACTAGAGTCCTGCAAGACCCTTTCCCTGTTTGACCATGGTAATTTCAAGGGACTTGTAACAAATTCTGAAATTATTATTCAAATGGAACGCCCACCCAAGCCTAAAACCTGGTGAACGGTATCCCCTCCCACCCCTCAGATTTCGAACATCTGAAATCTCCAAACTGTCTGCTTCTAAAATGGTGTGTTCAACGAGTGATAATCTGGAGCAAAGTAAACACACAGACAATTTTGTACACTTAAGTTGTTCATTCACCCTCAGAACACTGGAATATCTGCTGTTTAGATCAGCATGTGGTCTGCTAGTAAACACAAGATCACTATGAATTATACAATTTAGTTAGAAGTCAGTGGGAAATTCTGCATGTGTTAGAACTTAGCCCACCCTGCATACGTCAGCTGTAGTCACAGTACTTAGCTTTTTTTATTGGAATAGCTTTTCAAGCACACTTCGTTTGGTGAAAAAAGAATACACAAACACACACACACTGGGGGACAATAGGGGGCAATGTCACCCCAGATTAGATTGATTTTGTGCCACCTGTCCAGATTGGCCAGTACCCCTCGAAGTTTAATGGCTTAAATATATGATATGTTTGACTTTTTCATGTTGTTTGTGACACATGACATCGGTGGGAAAGGAGTTATTATGTGTTTTGGACAAACAGCATGGTGTTTATTTGTGTCAATGTAGGCTGAAGCTCCATATGATACCTGAAGTTTGTGTTGGAGTGCCTCAGTGTGGTGGGAGAGTTCAGGTTCAGGCTCTTCCAGAGAGAGATGGAGACACTAAATATCAGCTTTATAAGCACGTTTAGTTTATTTGCATGCATGCATGCTATGCCAAGTGATTGATTGATGTGTTGAACTTGAGTCACTCATTTTGTGATTTATGGAAATTATGGTGTTAACTTTCTCTTAAAATCCAAGAACTCTGGAGTCATATATTGTTGGTCAGTGACAGTCACAGGCCGTATTATATCCAGTTTAACAGAAGATATTTGTGGGTAGGCCATAGATGCCCACGAGTGTCGAAGCTGGAGTCCCGAGTCGAGTCAGAGTCATTCTTTGGGTGGGGAGTCTAGTTTTGGCCATGTAAAAAAAGAAGAAAAAAAAAAAAAACTTTTGACCATGTATAAAAATCTATAAGAGTCTTTGACCTCGACTTGCGAGTCGAGTCGTGGGTCTTTTTTTCTTCTCTCTTTTTAAATGTAGCCTGAATACTAGCCCAAGATTTGGTCTCTTAGAGAGGTGTTTGCGATTTTGACTTTATCACTCTAGAAGCTGTGCCGATTCTTCATACGCAGACTACGCACTCTGCGTAGGGCTTTCGATTCCCAAAAGGGCCCCCGCCAAAAAAGGCGCATTTACGTTTGTTGAATCGCTACGCAGTGAGTTGTATGCTAGACGCTAGCACTCTAGTACAATTAGTACTCCGTAAACAGCGTATTTTGAATCATGCCCGCTGTCCCCCTTTCCAAGTTTTACACCACACAGAAGTGCCCCCCTTTTGCTTAGCCTGTTTGGTCAATAACATCATCATGAAAAGGATTTATCCTTCAGGACATATGACAAAAAGGAGCAGCAGCAGTCAGGTAGGCTGTCAGGCTAACGTTATGAATGACTCTGCAGTGTTCTGTTGTGCTGTTAAAATGCTGGGCTGTCGGTGGTGTCTTGTTGTTGTGTTGTACAGTACAACATGCTTTTTGGTGGCAGAGATACCAGCTTGCTGTATTTTGTCAATAATAATATCTTCTATCATGCCAAAAGCGTAGATTATTATGAATATAGACACTCTGTTCACTTCATGGAGCCAGTCAAATGGTGGCTCTTCTAAATAGACGTTCTGTAGTAGGCCTAATAGTGCCACATACATCCATACATAGTGCCATATGTACATGCCACAACATCACAGAATGTTGCACATGTTGCATGTTATTGCCTCTTTGTTTGTCCCTATTCAAGAAATGCATTGCTACATCTCTACAAAACAATTTCATAGTTTTGTTGCTGTTGGTCAGGATTGAAGTAGAAATAAATACATTCATTGCATTTGTGTGTGTGTGTGTGTGTGTGTGTGTGTGTGTGTGTGTGTGTGTGTGTGTGTGTGTGTGTGTGTGTGTGTGTGTGTGTGTGTGTGTGTGTGTGTGTGTGTGTGTGTGTGTGTGTGTGCGTGTGCGTGTGTGCGCATGTGTGCGTGTGTGTGTGTGGCGTGCACGTGCCTGTTGTGGTGGGCCTGGGGCTGATGGGGCTTAATTGTTAGAACAATTAAGTTATCTATAATGTAGTTCCCCACCAAAAATGGCCAAAATAACAAAAAAGGCAGAAATCGGTGCCCACGGGGGAAGCAAGGCCCCGAGTAAAAAACCTGCTTAGGGCCCCTTGGAGGCCAGAATCGGCACTGTGTACAAGAGTCCAAGATTCACAGTCGGGGGGTGCGTCGTAACCAGTGTTGGTCAATATTACTTAGGAAAGTAACGTCTTTACTTTACTCGTTACCCCTTAGACAAAGTAATATCATTACTTTACTTATTACTGGAATTGAAGAGTAATATATTACATATTACGTTATTACTTTCCCAAGTTCTCAACACCGCCATTGAAAAAATAGAGATGTACAGCATAATCTGTTTAGAGAGCTCTTTTTAGAACTGAATCCAATTTATTGGAATAATAATAGTCTCCAATCCCGCGAACTGCACCTGAAAACAAAGCCAACAAAATCTGTCTCTTTGACCTTTTACTTTTTCACAATTGTTTTCAAAGACAGTTGAGGTCTTGTATTTAAAAATAAAATACAAAATAAAGCAGCAAGCGATTTGTAGTGTACATAACTGTGCGCAGGATGCAGCATGTGGACTAGATCTACAATCTACTGCACATCTCTGTTGTTACAGTACCTGTCGATAGCGTGTAAGTGGTAAATGGTAGGCCTATAGAGCAACCAAAATATCAGCTACAGCTCTGGCACTTCCATGACTTCCACTATAATTTGTTGTTGGTTAGTGCATATAACTTAGCCTTACCTCCTACCATGGAGACGGCAACTATACACTAAAGCCTATAAATGAAGTGTGTTGGTTGGTGAATGGTGGTGCATAGCATACAGCATAGTGGAGATATATATATATATATATATATATATATATATATATATATATATATATATATATATATATATATATATTATATATATATATATATATATATATAATATATATATATATATATATATATATATATATATATATATAAAATATATATATATATATATATATATATATATATATATATATATGTGGCCAGGGCACTAAGGCCCAGAAACATAAGTAAGTAGCCTGACTACGCCACCCAGGAATTTCACCTGAGAAGTTAAGCTAAATGTAAAGATTTACAGAAGCAGTGAGATTGACCAGCCCACCGGGTTGGCAAATCTAAGGAGATGGCAGAGACGTGTTTCCAGTTGAATTAGTTAATTCATTTATTCACAATCAGTGCATAAAATAGGATGTTCAGGTTATTACAAAAGGTTAATTAAAATTGACTATTACAGAAGGTCAAGATATCAAATATATATATCGAAAAAGGTTAAGATGGACGTCAGCTGCCGGTGGTCCTGGAAGGGAAGGAAGGTAGGGAGTGAGGGAGTGTAGGGACAAAGAGCAACGCCACCAAAAACACAGCAAACCCCCAAGCTGGGTCACACACACACTGCAAACTAAACAAAAAAATAAGATTAAACACCAGTAAAATTGCACACCAGAATGAAACACGCTTGGTAGCCCGCAAAGTACCCTGAAAGAAAACCCAACACCAGTGAACCCCCTCCACCTATCCAGGACGCAGCCAACAAGTTCCCCGTAGCCTACTACCGTTGTCTTAAATATATTAAAAAAGTTCAATTGGTCGTCACAGACTCATCAGTTGGTTTACCACTCAGGACAGAAATCAATACAAAACGAAATCAAATAAACAAAATAATAAAGGACAAAAACAGCAGTGGCAAGGCAGCCCACAGGTCACCTAACAAAACAAAGAAACGGTTTAGCAACCTTCGACATACACATAATATACAAAAATAAATGACATTTGAACTGCCTTACCTCCGTTATTGTGCACCCACACGCACACACACTACATGCTGGGCAGCAGAACAACCTGAAGACCGGGTCTGGACACCGCCAAGAGACAAAGTAATCATTAATAACTTGTCTGGTCACTGAACGAATAAAGTCAATACAGCAGGCTAACTGCTTTACCTTAATAAAATCGAACATCTATAACACGCTGGGCAGGTGACCCACCATAGCCTGGTTACAAGGCTGAGAACTGCCACACAAAGAGAAATAATTAAAACATCTATAGATTATGCTTAGAGGGATTAAAGTAGCACGGGTCAGTCTTACCTAAATAAAACGGTGTTCTACAAACATCTAGGGCAAACGTGCCCTTTAAGTTTCCCGTTTGTGCAAGGGCAGTCAGCACCTATGACATACGGTACGTTTTAGTGGGCTATAAAAAACAAACATTTAAAATAATCTAACAGGCATGTGCAATACCTTAGCAAGAAGTTCCAGGATGCACGTGTTTGTAACAGGGCCCGACCAGCGCCCAGCAGGCACCTACAACATGGTGATATGTATTAACAACTATTGGACAAGAGGGCAAACATTAAACAAGATCCGAAATAATCTGTACCTTGAACAGAGGGACGCTCCCTCATGCTACCCCCACCAACAGACAGCCACCTAATGCCAGCTGCATGCGGCTCGTATTAATCACCCAGCTGATTGGGGCGTTGCGCTGCGTTGCTAAGGGCAACCCATGGAGTCCAACCCACTACAATCTACCCCCTACTTCTTGTCGATGTCCCAGCGATACATTCAAAAGTCACTTCCATGGCCAACAGTTTTCATAATACCATACGTAGGGACCCAAGAGTTTAGGGCAGACGTGCCCACAGTACAGAACTCTTGTTCCTCCGCTTACATTGGCAAACGAAGGCAAACAATATGGGGGAGGTGCCTCCACATACTTGCAGGGCAACAAGGACGAACAAGGGGGTGCCTCCACGTACTTGCAGGGGCCACTAGAACGAACAAGGGGGTGCCTCCACGTACTTGCAGGGGCAACTAGAACGAACAAGGGGGGGTGCCTCCACGTACTTGCAGGGGCAACTAGAACGAACAAAGGGGGGGGGTGCCTCCACGTACTTGCAGGGGCAACTAAGACGAACAAGGGGGGTGCCTCCACGTACTTGCAGGGGCAACTGGGACGAACAGGTGGGTGCCTCCACGTACTTGCAGGGGCAACTAAGACGAACAAGGGGGGGTGCCTCCACGTACTTGCAGGGGCAACTGGACGAACAGGGGGTACCTCCACGTACTTGCAGGGGCAACTGGGACGAACAGGGGGGTGCCTCCACGTACTTGCAGGGGCAACTGGGACGAACAGGGGGGTGCCTCCACGTACTTGCAGGGGCAACTGGGACGAACAAGGGGGGGTGCCTCCACGTACTTGCAGGGGCAACTGGGACGAACAAGGGGGGGTGCCTCCACTTGCAGTGGCAAACGAAGGTGGATTACGGGGCGGGGGGAAACCATGAGCACCGAAGCAAGCTCTTTGTACCGGTTGTCCCGTTGGCTCGAGGCTGCATCCTCAGGTCCTGTGGCTCCTGCTCGTTGCTCATCGTGACGAGGTAGTTGTCCACAGGTGCCTCCTTTAATGGAAGCCAGCTGCTGTTTTTGTCCTTAAAAATAAATAAACTCAAGCACATATAAAGAAATGTAAACCAACTGAGTAGATAATAAAAACTGGAGTGACACGTCTCTGCTTTACACTTTGTTCGTCCTGCCGACATACGCCATTTGTGGCCAGGGCACTAAGGCCCAGAAACATAAGTAAGTAGCCTGACTACGCCACCCAGGAATTTCACCTGAGAAGTTAAGCTAAATGTAAAGATTTACAGAAGCAGTGAGATTGACCAGCCCACCGGGTTGGCAAATCTAAGGAGATGGCAGAGACGTGTTTCCAGTTGAATTAGTTAATTCATTTATTCACAATCAGTGCATAAAATAGGATGTTCAGGTTATTACAAAAGGTTAATTAAAATTGACTATTACAGAAGGTCAAGATATCAAATATATATATCGAAAAAAGGTTAAGATGGACGTCAGCGGTCTGGGGTCCTGCCGGTGGTCCTGGAAGGGAAGGAAGGTAGGAGTGAGGGAGTGTAGGGACAAAGAGCAACGCCACCAAAAACACAGCAAACCCCCAAGCTGGGTCACACACACACTGCAAACTAAACAAAAAAATAAGATTAAACACCAGTAAAATTGCACACCAGAATGAAACACGCTTGGTAGCCCGCAAAGTACCCTGAAAGAAAACCCAACACCAGTGAACCCCCTCCACCTATCCAGGACACAACCAACCAGTTCCCCGTAGCCTACTACCGTTGTCTTAAATATATTAAAAAAGTTCAATTGGTCGTCACAGACTCATCAGTTGGTTTACCACTCAGGACAGAAATCAATACAAAACGAAATCAAATAAACAAAATAATAAAGGACAAAAACAGCAGTGGCAAGGCAGCCCACAGGTCACCTAACAAAACAAAGAAACGGTTTAGCAACCTTCGACATACACATAATATACAAAAAATAAATGACATTTGAACTGCCTTACCTCCGTTATTGTGCACCCACACGCACACACACTACATGCTGGGCAGCAGAACAACCTGAAGACCGGGTCTGGACACCGCCAAGAGACAAAGTAATCATTAATAACTTGTCTGGTCACTGAACGAATAAAGTCAATACAGCAGGCTAACTGCTTTACCTTAATAAAATCGAACATCTATAACACGCTGGGCAGGTGACCCACCATAGCCTGGTTACAAGGCTGAGAACTGCCACACAAAGAGAAATAATTAAAACATCTATAGATTATGCTTAGAGGGATTAAAGTAGCACGGGTCAGTCTTACCTAAATAAAACGGTGTTCTACAAACATCTAGGGCAAACGTGCCCTTTAAGTTTCCCGTTTGTGCAAGGGCAGTCAGCACCTATGACATACGGTACGTTTTAGTGGGCTATAAAAAACAAACATTTAAAATAATCTAACAGGCATGTGCAATACCTTAGCAAGAAGTTCCAGGATGCACGTGTTTGTAACAGGGCCCGACCAGCGCCCAGCAGGCACCTACAACATGGTGATATGTATTAACAACTATTGGACAAGAGGGCAAACATTAAACAAGATCCGAAATAATCTGTACCTTGAACAGAGGGACGCTCCCTCATGCTACCCCCACCAACAGACAGCCACCTAATGCCAGCTGCATGCGGCTCGTATTAATCACCCAGCTGATTGGGGCGTTGCGCTGCGTTGCTAAGGGCAACCCATGGAGTCCAACCCACTACAATCTACCCCCTACTTCTTGTCGATGTCCCAGCGATACATTCAAAAGTCACTTCCATGGCCAACAGTTTTCATAATACCATACGTAGGGACCCAAGAGTTTAGGGCAGACGTGCCCACAGTACAGAACTCTTGTTCCTCCGCTTACATTGGCAAACGAAGGCAAACAATATGGGGGAGGTGCCTCCACATACTTGCAGGGGCAACAAGGACGAACAAGGGGGTGCCTCCACGTACTTGCAGGGGCCACTAGAACGAACAAGGGGGTGCCTCCACGTACTTGCAGGGGCAACTAGAACGAACAAGGGGGGGGTGCCTCCACGTACTTGCAGGGGCAACTAGAACGAACAAAGGGGGGGGGTGCCTCCACGTACTTGCAGGGGCAACTAAGACGAACAAGGGGGGGTGCCTCCACGTACTTGCAGGGGCAACTAGGACGAACAGGTGGGTGCCTCCACGTACTTGCAGGGGCAACTAAGACGAACAAGGGGGGGTGCCTCCACGTACTTGCAGGGGCAACTGGGACGAACAGGGGGGTACCTCCACGTACTTGCAGGGGCAACTGGGACGAACAGGGGGGTGCCTCCACGTACTTGCAGGGGCAACTGGGACGAACAGGGGGGTGCCTCCACGTACTTGCAGGGGCAACTGGGACGAACAAGGGGGGGTGCCTCCACGTACTTGCAGGGGCAACTGGGACGAACAAGGGGGGGTGCCTCCACTTGCAGTGGCAAACGAAGGTGGATTACGGGGCGGGGGGGAAACCATGAGCACCGAAGCAAGCTCTTTGTACCGGTTGTCCCGTTGGCTCGAGGCTGCATCCTCAGGTCCTGTGGCTCCTGCTCGTTGCTCATCGTGACGAGGTAGTTGTCCACAGGTGCCTCCTTTAATGGAAGCCAGCTGCTGTTTTTGTCCTTAAAAATAAATAAACTCAAGCACATATAAAGAAATGTAAACCAACTGAGTAGATAATAAAAACTGGAGTGACACGTCTCTGCTTTACACTTTGTTCGTCCTGCCGACATACGCCATTTGTGGCCAGGGCACTAAGGCCCAGAAACATAAGTAAGTAGCCTGACTACGCCACCCAGGAATTTCACCTGAGAAGTTAAGCTAAATGTAAAGATTTACAGAAGCAGTGAGATTGACCAGCCCACCGGGTTGGCAAATCTAAGGAGATGGCAGAGACGTGTTTCCAGTTGAATTAGTTAATTCATTTATTCACAATCAGTGCATAAAATAGGATGTTCAGGTTATTACAAAAGGTTAATTAAAATTGACTATTACAGAAGGTCAAGATATCAAATATATATATCGAAAAAGGTTAAGATGGACGTCAGGTGCCGGTGGTCCTGGAAGGGAAGGAAGGTAGGGAGTGAGGGAGTGTAGGGACAAAGAGCAACGCCACCAAAAACACAGCAAACCCCCAAGCTGGGTCACACACACACTGCAAACTAAACAAAAAAATAAGATTAAACACCAGTAAAATTGCACACCAGAATGAAACACGCTTGGTAGCCCGCAAAGTACCCTGAAAGAAAACCCAACACCAGTGAACCCCCTCCACCTATCCAGGACGCAGCCAACAAGTTCCCCGTAGCCTACTACCGTTGTCTTAAATATATTAAAAAAGTTCAATTGGTCGTCACAGACTCATCAGTTGGTTTACCACTCAGGACAGAAATCAATACAAAACGAAATCAAATAAACAAAATAATAAAGGACAAAAACAGCAGTGGCAAGGCAGCCCACAGGTCACCTAACAAAACAAAGAAACGGTTTAGCAACCTTCGACATACACATAATATACAAAAAATAAATGACATTTGAACTGCCTTACCTCTGTGCACCCACACGCACACACACTACATGCTGGGCAGCAGAACAACCTGAAGACCGGGTCTGGACACCGCCAAGAGACAAAGTAATCATTAATAACTTGTCTGGTCACTGAACGAATAAAGTCAATACAGCAGGCTAACTGCTTTACCTTAATAAAATCGAACATCTATAACACGCTGGGCAGGTGACCCACCATAGCCTGGTTACAAGGCTGAGAACTGCCACACAAAGAGAAATAATTAAAACATCTATAGATTATGCTTAGAGGGATTAAAGTAGCACGGGTCAGTCTTACCTAAATAAAACGGTGTTCTACAAACATCTAGGGCAAACGTGCCCTTTAAGTTTCCCGTTTGTGCAAGGGCAGTCAGCACCTATGACATACGGTACGTTTTAGTGGGCTATAAAAAACAAACATTTAAAATAATCTAACAGGCATGTGCAATACCTTAGCAAGAAGTTCCAGGATGCACGTGTTTGTAACAGGGCCCGACCAGCGCCCAGCAGGCACCTACAACATGGTGATATGTATTAACAACTATTGGACAAGAGGGCAAACATTAAACAAGATCCGAAATAATCTGTACCTTGAACAGAGGGACGCTCCCTCATGCTACCCCCACCAACAGACAGCCACCTAATGCCAGCTGCATGCGGCTCGTATTAATCACCCAGCTGATTGGGGCGTTGCGCTGCGTTGCTAAGGGCAACCCATGGAGTCCAACCCACTACATATATATATATATATATATATATATATAATATATATATATATATATATATATATATATATATATATATACAATATATATATATATATATATACAATATATATATATATATATATTATGTTCATCAAAATCTCAGTTAAATGTACTCCAAATGAACCACACTCTTTGCACTCACTGCTGTCGCAGAGAGTGTGTGGATCAACAGTGATCAATGGTGGGCTAGGCAAATTTCTAATCCTCGCAAAGCCTCTCTTGTTAAATCACGGTGTTAAATATTATTCCTGCCAAAACTCTATTTGCATATACAAGTAATTAGATTCAGCATTCATAATGAAAAATGTTGTCCACTGGCATCATTCCGATAGTATGTATGATGCTTTCATATTAAGTGCTCTGGGGCGTACAGTTACAGTAGATGGGTCAAATGGGGGGAAGGGTGGAGCGTATGCATTTGATGCCATAATTTAAGCAAGTGAAACATACAGTATAGCACCTCTATTCTGGAGTGACCATTTGGCGGAAAGAAATAACAGATCTACAGGCTCACAACACAAGGCAGTGTCACTCCTTGTGAGCAGGTAGATCGGATATTTTGGGCAAAGAGTTGCAGTGTAGAGGGACATACTAGCATCATCACCATGGCTGATAGCAGGGGCGAAAACGAGAACAGTTGTCCTCAGCCATTCTTTTGCGCTAGCTAAACTCATTTCTGTGTGCCTGCTGACTGTGCATTCAACTAAAGTATGCAGGGTTTAAATGTTTACCGGAGTGCACTGTATGATGTATTACGTGTTTCCTTTTGAATGAATATGGATGAATGTAGGTTAGAACAAAGCTCATGCCGCATTCGGGTTTTAGTTTGCAACCCCTGTAGCCCGCCTTCCTCTCTTTACAGAGATGACAAGAGAAGTGCACATTTGTAGCTTGCAGGTATATGGTTGGGGTACAGATTGAAGCTATGATATATGACATGTGTTGCAAGCGGTCTCTGTGCGTCTCCCAAGGACCTGTCACAGCCCCAGCACAGGCGGTTAAAGCCTCTGTTATATCCAGTTTAAGCCCCCATTTAGGTCACAATTTACTGGCAAACATGCGCTACACTCACAGCTTTTTTGATTTGTGGTTAGACAGTAACCCAGAATGCATCACACATTTCCCACTTGATGGATAATACATTCATCTATCTGTGACTGTGTTGGGCTAACCTGTGATTGTCTTCAGGTTAGCCCTGCCTCCAGATTATTTCAGTATACATCTAAAATATAGACAGACAAATAGAGAATAGAAGAAGCATGTCTGTTTTGACATTGGCAATGTGTTTTGTGTTTTTTTGGGGAATATGTATCACTTTAGTTTCTATTTGGGATGTTTTCTTTGTCAGTAAATAATGAAACATCTCCTCAAAATCCATTGCATATTAACCCAACACAATTGAGTACACAATCATGTGATGCACCCCGGCACAAAAAAATCCTGAGTAATAAACTGAAAGTGGAAAAATGAACCGCAGTGTTTTTACTGTGTGGGTGATTAGTGGTTGGATTTTTCACTCAAGGTCATGTCATTGCTTGGAGCCTTGTCCAATACATTTTATTTCAGGTGATAAATGTGCATGGACACATGATAAATTGCACATTAGACAAGTGTAAACAAACGGTCAGACAAACACGTGCACATACTGTATTGTGCGCTTGTGTGTGTACCCTTGATCTATTCATTATGCTCACCTTACACACGCACACGCACACACACACACACACACACACACACACACACACACACACACACACACACACATACACACACATACACACACACACACACTGTAGCTGTACAGAGGTACATAGCCATGAAAAATGAACACAAATTGCCTTCTTCAATGGGATGCCACTGACCAAATCATCACACCGAAACCACACAGGAAAACAACAAGGTGATGCTCTGTGGGAATTTCATAGGGGTTGAAAGTGCAAAGATGATCTTAAATATTGCACTTAGCAATTAGTCACAGTTTGAGCAGATATAAGCCTTCCTTGTGAGTGAAAATAGTTTCATTTTTGGTGTCCTGACGTGACAGAGAGCCAGGCCTACCGATGCTGGTGGTGTGAGGTGTTGATGTGCTGGGAGGACAGCGGTTGCACAGATGACCTTCCACCAGGCTATCTCCATGCATTTTGGCGTTATGACCTATATGGTTTGGGTGTTGAGTGCCTCAGTTGGTCTCTTTGGAAGGAGGTGGGGGATGCTGAGAAGACTACAGTGAAGAGAGCATGTCTTTCTCCAGAGCCCGGGGCCCGCTGGTGCTGAGTAAGCCCATACAGCAGAAGATGCCTGTGAATTAATACCCCTTGACAGTAAATGTCAACAGAATTTAAATTACACTGGCCCTGCTCGCTTTCGTAAGCATAAGAACCTCCCTTAACTTATGGCCGATTTATAATTCATTTTTCAACTGTGCTGCGTACCAGGAATATCCCGTCTACAAGTTCACAGCGCTTTGTATCACATTGAGTTGTAAGCTTGAAGATCAGCCATTTGGAGGTGTCACAATCACGGATAAAACAACCCTGTGGGGGGGGGGGGGGGGGGTGCACATGGATGTCTCAGGGTTTAAAATCACCAGCTCAGTATTTCCTGTCGCGTCGCTTAAAACCAGCAGCAGATTATATGCGCATGTTGCTAATTAGTGGAGTATAATTGCGGTGATCATTAGCAGTGTGGACAGATCTGCTGTGGTCTCTCAAAGTGGCGGCCTAGCTGCCTTCTCATGGTCAATAGAGCATTTCGGTATTCATTAGAGAAAGACAACTGATGGATCAGACTAGCTGGTCGCATTTGTGTTAAAAGCTTGCAACCGCAATGCTCTCTGTGCTAGGAGTGAAATCCATCCACAAATAACTACAACGTAATTGAGCATGCATGTCTATGTGATCATGAAACGATCTAAAAAAGGACCAAAATAAAATCTGAACTGACAATATAGCAGTGATTTTGCTTAAAGAGATGCTAGCACGCTGTTGATGTGCATTTCTGTTAATTTTTATTGACATTCAGTATGAGCAAGCACTGGCATGCCCATACGGCGGTTATGAATTATGATCAATATATTATTGTCTGATGTCATTATTGCTCTTTTGAACAATGGCAATCTCACGGTAACTGAGGTATAGCGGCTAAAAATCAGGAAGAAAGGATTTTAGTTTTCACGATCATGGATTTTACTGCAGTCAGTGACACAGGAGCACTGTTGACAGGTTAGGCAGTGTCAATGAGCTGACCTCTCCCATGCTCATGTCCCCAGGTGTTTTCTGTGTTTATTTTTCATTGTCATTTCTTCACCTTGCCACATCTTGTTCCAGATGTGTTGCAAGCTGTTGAAGCATGCAGAGAAATGGTATTCAGACCACCACAATTGCAAAGGTGCATTCAGCAGAGGCAGAGCACAAACACTATACACAAAGCTCAATGGGTGTTTCTGTATATTCATATACCATTATGGCTCAGCATCTCTGTCCGAACAGCATATGCGGCCCTTTCTTCATAGCTTCTATCAGTGCCTAATGGAGAGCACACATCGGCTTACAGCTCTTCATAATCATCACACATTGAGTAACACACATATATATATATATATATATATATATATATATATATATATATATATATATATATATATATATATATATATATATATATATATATATATATATATATATATATATATATGCAGAGATAAATTAAGTGTGAGTTTCCATAAACAGTGATGGAGTGATTTTCAAATTTAGCACTGAATTTTAAATAATTTTCTGTTTTGACGAAGCCGAAATGCTAGTGCGTACAGATGCTGTATTCACCAAATATACAAAAATAATTCTCTAAACAGAGAATTTTAGCAGTATTTATTACTTCACAAGAACAATGTTTGGGTGAATTAACCTTTTTACCAGAGTTATATCACACAAGCCTCTGATTGGCTGAGCTTTAAAGGGATAGCTCAGGTTCTGGTTATTTTGTGGGGGTCCCTGGGGCCACGCAGTAAAAGTAAATTAATCCAAAAAACAAACGGAATTTCTATTGTTGATTTTTTTTTTCTAAAATACTAAGATGAGGACCTCCTTTGTTCATTTTGCCCCCCCCCCCCCCCCCCCCCCCCCCCCCCCCATCTGTACATCAGAATGAACTATATTTTCCTGTCATAGGGGGTCAAAAATGAACGAAGGATCTGCTAATATTTTAGAAATGTGTCAAGAATGCAAATTACATTCGTTTTTTGGATTCATTTACTGGGTCTTGAACTATTGTCTGGAACTATTCATTTTCAGAACTCCCACAAGGGGACTCTGGAGATCAATTAACCCTTTAAAGCCTGAACCATGAAGGACAAGTCAGAAAATTCCAATTTTTTGAAATTGAACTCTTTTTAGGTCATAAAAGAAAATTTAAAAAAAGTTTTTTTCAAAAAACATGTATATATATGTTATTTTTATTGTATCATAAATGATACATTGGGTTTTAACAACTTAGTACTCAGTACTAGAGTACACTGTACTCACTGTACTCAGTGTAGTCTCCACAGAGTACACTGTACTCACTGTGTTCAGTGTAGTGTCCATAGAGTACACAGTAGTCACTGTACTCAGTGTAGAGTCCATAGAGTACACTGCACTCACAGTACTCACTGTACTCAGTGTAGTGTCCATAGAGTACACTGTACTTACTGTACTCACTGTACTCTGTGTAATGTACATGGATTACACTGTACCCACTGTACTCAGTGTATTGTACATGGATTACACTGTACTCACTGTAGTCACTGTATTGTCTATAGAGTACTCTGTACTCACTGTACTCACTGTAGTATCCATAGAGTATACTGTACTCACTGTACGTAGTACTTATGTAGTACTCTATTCAGGTCAATGAGGTCAGGCATTTGGGGTTTGGGGTTCAACATTTAGAATTTGAGTAAAGATGTTCTCTATTACACATGCATAACAACATTGAATGCCCAGCATGTTTGATTGATAGAAAAATAATTATAAGAATGAAAGTTGTGTAGAGCATAATAGATATTCCCATAGGCAGTGTGCAATGACTAAAGCCTGTAGTATCATATATGATACATCATTATATGGTACTAAAAACCTGTAGTATCATATATGATACATACTTTTCAGACGTGGTAAACAACAAATTAAAATTATATTTTTTGAGAATGACTAATTTCAATCACATTATGCAACCCTTATTTCAAAATATCAGTAAAGATATACAAGGAAAACTCACCAAAATGTCCTCAAAACCAAAATGTTTGGACAGTGGCTTCTGCTGTTGCAAATTAGATGGAGGCAGCCATTTGGGTCATACCATCTGAGGCTCTGTATCTACTTGCAGTGCAAATGGTATGGTCCAGGTGGGGCAGGGGACGTATCAGATGTGATACAACAGGTTTTTGAACCAAGTAGTGGTTACACTGAAACATGAGCCAGCTGAAGAATTGGTGTATCATATATGATACCAACGGCGTTATAGGGATCAATTAATACAGTTCACACCACTATAATAACTGCAAGTATTTTATACAGCTTAACAGCTTAAAAATCTGAACTATCCCTTTAAAGGACATCCCTGTTTAGTCCATGCTTGTTCTAAGGAGGTCCATGGGTCATTTTAAGTACACTGTTTGTCATGCATTCTTTGTTCCAAAATCACTTTTTAATTAGCCTGAGCTAAGCTGAAAGCAGTTTGGCCTAGAGTGGGGAGAACCGACTCAGATAGGCGTTTGCACTGATTGGATCTCACCATCTGTCAGTCCAGCCTGGACAATCCTCTTCTAGGCCTCCGTGGCCAATGATTTAGTCCAGGCTTTCCCTTTTTTGCATGGCGCAAAATGAAAGCCTGCAGGTATCGGCTACATTTTAATTAATAGTTGTGCATCAGATGTGAGATACCTCGTTAGGCAACTGCAAAGCTAACTAAGATGCATCTGATTAAGCATTTTATTGTGGAGGCCTTTGGCTTGTCATGTCATATTGCCTACGATTGACTAGTCTTCATTATTTGCATTATTTTCCTTGTGTGGGTTTAACACTAAAAGTCGGAAAACTCTGTATCTTTTGGTATATGAGTATGATATTGGGTACTGTAAAACATGTGTCCATCTGTCTATCTCTTATGTTATCGAGTTTACTTATCCACACAATTATCTCTTTCTACTGCGACTATCTGTACAATTGGTATGTATTTTCCACAATACCAGATGTACAGTATGTACCTTTGTTCCAATTTGCCGACGAACACTATGACCTGTGAGCACACATTCCCTGTCATTTCACAGATGTCACTAGGATGGAATCACCTTTAACTCAATAGGCCTTAATAAGCTAATTGACCTTTTCCCATTATAGACTGTTTCACTCCTGTCTTCAGGGAATGTTGACGAGTGGATCGGTCCACTCTGTAGAGAGTGCAAGTGTTGAAGTTTGTTTCTCTACTTAGCTCCTTTTTTCAGCTTAATGAGGCACCTTTTTCCTTCTGGGGTGTTCGGGTCTCTTTTTTATCTCTTCGCTTCTGTATTCGATTCAAGCTTTACCTACCTACTAACAGCCCTCATTTTCTTCATATGCTGAGGAGACAGAGGGCAAATGTCTCCTTTCATTTATCTCCGGAGTAATAGTATTGTGGAGCGGGAGAGCATAACATTTATTAAGCTATTTATAAGTTGTAGTTGGAATATACACATGTCAGATGTGATTCTGTTCCAGTTGCCGTGCCATGTGTTCCTGCAACGTCTCAGACTGTTCAGCTAGAGGGCCACATTATAGCATATAAACGTCAAATTTTCAAAGAATTGCAAAGAAAATGCAATTGTGACACCCTTTGGTTTGAAATCCAAAATATATTTGTTTAATGCTCTTTAAAGCTTGTCTCTGGAGGTAGTCCCATCTGTCTCTGCATTCCCTATATCACGCAAAAATAGTGGTGCAAGAAATGTCAAGATGGATCTCGACTCCACCTCCAATCTCAGCCCCCTCTAAAACCACTTAGCCATGCTGAAGTGCACTCTGTCCGTAACTAGAAATAAAGGGCATTGTTGTTCTCTGTTTGGAGAAGCTGTGGTGTCCAAAGCATTGAGTGTAAAGCTCACATCTCCTTGCATTTGTAATTTTCTGTGCAAATATGTGTTTTGTTTACAGAGGGGGGAAAAGGTTCATTGGGAAACCAAGCATGAAGTGGAAAGAATTATGATTCTGATGGAGCGTGAGTGGTCAGTTAGAGATGTGTGCTTTCTCTCCTAAGGTCATTTCTTTTATTCTCTTAACTCTTGTCTCATCCTATCCAAACCTCCCAACCTTTTCATTATTTCCTATTATATGAGTGTCCTGGCAAGTACACGCATACAGTATAGCAAAGTATAGAAATGTGGAATTAGATGTAAACAGACACATTTTATGTTCATCATTTTTGACATGGGTCTTATGTGCGCCGGAGCTCTCACTCTCTGCCTCTGATGATTCCCATCTTTAAGACTGGAGGGCAAAGGAGAAGATCCATAGTTGGGGGGAAAGTGTTTCAAATTGAATGCCAAGGGCCAGACTTCACCATTATAGGAGACAATTGCATGTCTGTGGGGAGACGACCATTGGGGAAAATGGAGCATAATTTTCTTATTCTGTTACCTTCACAATAACAGAAAAATGAATCATAGACAAATGCAATCGCATGGCACTTGGCACACATTGCACGCATTAGATATACATGCGTTGCACAGCCTTTGCTCACAGTGGGAGCGAAATTTGTAAAGTTAGTGTGCTATCTTGTTCGATAAAAGTAGCGGGGCACTGTGTCACGTTATATATTCATTATTTTCATTAGGTTTGATGTTTGGGAGCAATAGAAGTTGTAATTACAAAGAAACATTTAGACCTACAGTATAAGGAAAGCACTGTAGAATATTGAAGCGTTCCCTTTAGGCCATGTGCCATAACCACTTTATTCACAGAAATTTAACTCGCTCAACTTAAACAGATACACATTCTCTCTAGCCTCTGGGGTTTTCACTCCCGGCTGTATCCAGAGAGGAGATTGTCCAATGCTCAGATACAGTACAGTGTGTGGTGTGCACTTTTGTTAGAAAGATTTACATCGCCCTTTCTATAAAATTATGGCACACTGGTAACCAAGAAATACTTTAATTCTGGTGTTTGTGTCGTTTAAAAGAAGAGCTGTCTGTAACTGTATAACTGTATTTAACAATGTGAACTTCAGTATCCCATTTCTTGGCCTGTAATAATAATCAAAACCTCTATGAATATAGAACATCCAGTTAAGTATAGCGGATGTAAAGGTTCAACTGTGTCAAGTAGAACTATTCAAAATTGTATAAAAAAAAGAGGACAAGGAGGTTTTGCGATAAGGGAAACAGGAAAAAAAAGTAGGGGGTGATTAATGTGCTGTGTGTGACTGTTATGTTACACAGGGTGTTGACGTCAGTCTTTTTCAACATTCTATTCATCTCGTCATTTATACTGTGTGTGTGTGCGTGCGTGCGTGCGTGTGCATGTGCACATACATGCATTTGCTCTCTTTGCGTGCACAAAGAGAGCAAACACACTGTGACAATTGTGTCCTCCTTTTTTTCCCCTTTTCCTTTTTTTAACTTTGTAGTATTCACCGTTGGCACATTGGCTGGCCAGGTTAATGCCTCCATACAGCATGTCAGCAGCAGCATCTCCTCTGCTAGATGCATGCACTGGTGTGACGGCTGAGTTGCGGTGCTTCACTTAAACCTCAGGCTTAATTTGTGCCATAGCTGGCCGGAACCTGCTTTGTGCCGCTCCGGGACCTATAGAAGGCACCTCTATAGTTTATGATTAATTCAGCTTTCACATGTTCCTGCCTGCAATGTAAAGTCTATGAAGCTAAACTGACTTACGCTAGTCAGGTTCATGAGCTCCGACACCTATAGTGATTTACAGATTAAGCACTGCTTAAACACTGTACTGGGTTGACTTCTTTGTAGCCTACTTTGTAGCCTGACATTGCAACTGCCAGATTTGTCTGGTTTCTACTATATTAGGCCTCTTCCTGTTTTGCTCGACACTCATTATCTTTCTGCGCGCGCGCACACACACACACACACACACACACACACACACACACACACACACACACACACACACACACACACACACACACACACACACACACACACACACTCAGAGTGAGAAAGAGAAGAGAGAGAGAGAGACCCAGATATTGCCAAGTTATTATATCGACTTATTTTAATCTAGTGCAGTTATTTGTATCAAACTCATATCAAAGCCTTTGGTGGTATTAAATTCAACCAATACGAGCAATGGCTTATTTGTCAAAACGTGGAATTGCTAATCCAGGATTTAAGACAAAACTAGGCTTGTTAAATCCTGGTCTCTACAGCCTGGTTTATTCAGTTCCACTATAAAGCCAAGCGCGGCTTAAAATGGGAGGATTTGGCGAGCCAGGATCATAAAGCTTGGCTAAATTCACAGATTTTTCTTTCTAGACCCATTTGGTAGAAAGCAGATAAACTGATCCTTCTTCATTGACAGTTGGCATCCTTAACACTTGCATTACCCCCTTTCTGTATATTCTAGTAATCCCACAGAATACAAGGACACTTCTAGTTGATACTGATGCTATAAACGATAGTAATAATAGAGAGTATGATCTCAATAGTGGATAGAATTATTAACTGACATTACTGTCAAACAAAAATAGACAATCTACTATACTATATCTACTACTGTATGTTTGAATTGAACCCTTTTTGTATTTTGGAATTGGAATCTTATTTAGTTTGAACTGCATTTAGTTATATGAGTACAGTACATTACAGTACAGTACGATATAGCACACTACAGTAACAGTATGGTGCTGTACCTACTGCACTGTACTGTATCATAGAGTGCACTTTGCCTTAAATGTGTCCTTTAATGGCAAGCTGTAACAATAAGATGTTTTAATGCAGACTGACAAAAATAAGGCAACATAAACCCATGATAATTGAATAAGTGTGTTAATACTCATTGGTTTGCGATCAGATTGACTGCCTAATGAAGAGTAAAGACATCAGGATTAGGTTAAACCTGGCTGTTAGCCTATACAGCATTAGTTCCCATGGTAACTATTGTGGCTATGCTTTTTTGAAACCCAATCAAGCCTCAACATATCCAGGTTAACTGTCTAATTTAATATGGCAAGATTAAACTGTTTTCCTGGAAACTGTTAAGCACTGATTCAGAATTTCTAATCCAAGTTTTGTAAAAATAGGCCCCAGGAAGGCCCCAGTGTGTAGTATTGTATTGTATATTAAATATAGCATTTCGAGAGTGGCAGCCCCTTCATGCATGTTGGGAGCAGTGACTGCTTTTCAACTTCAATGCGCTTGGCCATTTTGGACGGATGGTTCCATGAAGGCCAGCAATCCTCAGGGTTGCTGCACAAATGCACCCATTTAAGTATTTGGTTTAGTCTGAGGGGCAATGTTCCTTCTACATCTCCTAAGTAGATTTGGTACGGTTGTGTGCCACTGACCACTGTGCCTTCATCTGACCATGCGCCTGAATTGAATGAACATTTAGTCTACATATGGAACAGAACTGCTGTCAGAGACAATTGTTCACATGCTTTGTTGAATGTGAAATTGCATCCAATCGTTCATGGCTGTTCCTTGGTCTTAAAATGCTTGGATACAAATCTTGGCAATTCAGTAAACCATGTATGCATATTGGTCATCGGGGTGGTCAGTAGTAATTATATCAAACAGATTGCTGTGAAGTGGACTATTTCATAGTGATTATTATTCTCATTGGTCAGTGACATCAATCTCTAAGGACATCTACTTATTCGAGGTGGTAAGAGCTAATGGTTAAAGGACCATACCAGCATCAATACAGTACTTTTTGAGGAAACACTGTACATAGAAACAGACAACCCAATGGGGACAGGTATGGCTGTCCTCATTGTGCACGTAAGACCTCCTGCATGAATACATTTAGTAGAAAACCTGTTTCCATAAAGCTTCTTTAGTAAAAACCTTTTGCAGAGCATGCTATATTTGTCCCACAGTTTGGAAGATACACACTTGAGCCAAAGATTGACCGGCTCTTGCTAAGAGATACTTTGTATAGTTTAATTTATATTAATTAACATAGACTTAATAATTTACATAGACTTGTATTGGGAACATCGAAGACTAATTAAGGCTCGAATTCAAGTGTTTTCTCCATAAGCGCCATATTTACGAAGACTGGGGGAAGTCGTAAAATCTAATTTTATTTTTCAATGGATTCCTTGGGTCATCATGACGCATCTTCCCATTTACACCCATTTCCATCAGGAAATAATTTCCACCAAATTTGAATTTTCTTCAAAACACTCAGCAGTGTGGCGACAGTGGCTCAGGGATGGTAACCACAGTCACTGGATGGTAACCACAAGGTTGCCAGTTCGATCCCGGGCTCCCGCAGAGTTACTGTCGAAGTGTCCTTGAGCAAGACACTGAACCCCTAATTGCTCCTGATGTGCTAGTAGGTACTGTACTTTGTATAGTTTCCACTGCCATAAATGTGTGAATGGGGGAATGTGATGCACAAGCTATGTAAAGCGCCTTGGATAAAGGCGCTATATAAATTTATAAATTCACCATTTACCATTCCGTACGGCCATAATCGTTGTCCCAAGTTTTGTTGGAGGGGCCTATTTTCCATGCTGCAAATCAAAAATGGAATGTCCAATCCTTACCAAATTTGAATCATATGACACAGGCGGTTTAATCAACCCAGAGCCTTATAGGAGAGAGTTGTGATATTTCCGTTCACTCCTATGCGCCAGGGCGCTCACACTGGAGGAGCATAGAGCCAACAGCACTCTATTCACACACTGTTAGCAACTGACAATCTCGCGATATGGGGCGTCTCCCGAGACTGCCTGCGAGGCTGCAGCTGAGTCCAATGTAGCAGTAGGAGTATGCCGAAATGCGTTGGACTCAGATATTTAATCCATCTTTAATGACTTTAAAACCCTCGTTCTTTAATAATAGTACAACATAACATAACATAACATAACATTACAGGGACTGTAGTCGTGACTGAACGATATTTTAAAACAGTTATCATTTTGCATACGTAGCTAAAATAGCTCTTATTTGTGCCGCTCTCGTTGAAAACAATGTATTCCCAATTGCAGTTAGGACTTGGAGAGGCTCTGTATAGTCAGTCACGTGACGACTGGCTGGTCCACTCTGGTTTCTGATCCCTAAATATCGCAACTCTCCCACTATAAGGCTCTGAATCAACCCAGCGCCAAAAGCAATTCCATTCTCATCCTTAGGGGGTGCCACAAATGCAAAAAAAATGTAACTGTTTGGAAAAACTATTTTCCGTGGCATAATTATCCTCCAAAATTACTTACACATGATCACAGGGTGACTGGACATTATTGTCTAGCAAAATAAGGGCCAAGGCTAAGGTTAGCTCAACTGTCTGGGCACCAAGGCTGCAGCCTTATGGCGCACCACAGGTTTGACTCCCGACCGTGATGGAAGATTTTCGGATGTGTGGAGTGTTGTCCCGAAATTTTTTGTGAAGTGGTACTTCCAACTTCCTTGCATTGGCTGATCCAAGTGCATGGGACGGGTTGTACAGGGTTTGATCAGACTCGTAAGGTAAGAGGGAGCCAGGCCTTTGGTTGCTTTGAATGCTACCCGCAGAGTTTTGTACTCTGTGTGGGCAGCGACGGAGTAACACAACTAGGCCATGGCCTACTTGTGCGCAATGCACAAGTTGGCGCTCTACTGGGTGCAATTCTAGTTTATTTGGTATTTGAGCCACAGATTTGATGAGATTTGGTATCCAGTTTAGATCTAAACCCTCATTGGTAGTGGCAGTGCATGGTATGATGTAGTTTAATGATATGCTATTTGCTTTGCTATAAATGAATGAGAGCATTGTCCTTGATTCATTTTTACCTACAGGATGTTTTCATCTGAATTACTATTTAGATTTGTTTGCATGGCCTTGAAAAATAACACACTTTACATCCAAGTCAAGAGCTGAACGAATAAACTGGATATTTTATTATTTTTGATCTTCAATCAATTTAACTTGTACATACGGTATAATTTAACTTGAACACACACGCATGCAGACACAAACACACATATATTAACATAACACATAAACATTATCTCCATGGCATAGAGTAGACCTTATTCAAATATTTTCCTTCCACAATAGCTAAAGTGGAGTAGTTTGTATGGAAAAATGAATCAAATCTATAGATAAAGCACAAAGAAGTGTCAATGCTGAGCTGCGCATATGTGAACATGTTGTCATCTGTATTAGCTGTTAAATATTCTGCAACAGAATTAAAATTGCTGTGAGGGTGCGGTGCTATATTTTGGATGTCCTTGCTAAAAGACTGCTACAAGCTGTCATGTGGTGAGATTTCCAAGCAAGTACTGTAAATTGGCTGTTTTCAACATGCAACACCGGCATGCAACTAAGCATAAAGCACCCTTAAGGTCTTCAATGGTCTTAGCAACGTGTGAGGTGTAAAGAGAGAAATGTATGCTGGGGCACAGTCTCTGAGATCCGCTCTGATTAGGTTGCTCAACAGTTTAGAGGACACTTTGAAAGTGAGATTTCTCCTTCTCTTTAACTCATGCAGGTCACATTGTTTTTCCACGTCTATAGATCCTATACGGCGCCTTAATCTGTTTAGCTGAACCTAGATTGGCTTCGTTGACACCTCCTTGCTCCAATGCTGGGATTCCTTTCTATACCCCCGTCCACCGAATACCCTTTTCACGTAACTTAATATACCATTTTGGTCTCCCAGGGACAATAATTGAGTTTTAGGCGAAGTTTAAATAGCTTAAAAGGACGAGGGGGATACAGATGGACATCTCTGTGATTAACACAAACTCCAGCCAGAGGTCCCTGTGTCAGGCGCTGGATTAGGACATTACGGAGAGAATGACAGAGCTTTTTGGCACTTTATTCCCTCTCAATAACATTCTTTCACATATTAAGTTAATTCCACCCCTAGGTAGGGACTTTATCATGCAGAAGACCTTAATCCACTGTTGTTGAGTCCATCTCGCCCAGGCTTTGATGACAGCCCACCCCCTGCGTCTCTGTGGGTGCAGTGGGCCTTGTGTAAGACAAAGCACCCGTGACAGAGACAATCAGATGCAGCTCAAAACCACCACAAAAAAGAGGGGCTTCATCCACTGGAGTGGAGAGGAGAGGTGTCGCTGAAGAAAAAAACATCATTAAGTTTAATAAAAGACATCAAAGGGTCAAAGCAGAATGAACAAAACAGTCTTAACCACCTAAGCCCTATAACTTGCGACGGATATAAAAGAAATAGACAACCACAAGCTCACAATGATCCACTGTGATGTTGGAGAATGGAGATCGGCAGTTTTCACCTACATTTTGTAATGTTGTATTTTCTTATTTTTTATTAATATATATATTTTTTAATCTTTGGAAAATTGATAAAATCTTTGGCTATAATGACATGCCCAGGATAGACCTGTCAGGGTGAAAGTGGTTAACACTTCTGAAATGTATCACTTTCACTGTTGTGAGTGATTTATTGAGCCCAGAAGGCTCTGTCCCACTGATCTCTTGTATAGCACTTTATCTAAGGGCCACCTTTGACCCTCCCAGTGAAAAGGCCTAGCAGATATGATGAGCGTAAGTTTTGGGTGTTCTTTTAGATCTTGCATTGGTGCTTTCTCCAATTTCAAAAGGCCTATTTGTGGTGCCAGTGACCAGTCTATCCTTTATCCTACTTCAGTCATTCTGCATAGTAACAAAAGATGGAGGGATCAGTGTTCCTCTCAGCTCAACGACCACCAAGGTAAATTGGAAAAGTCAAATGGTTCGTTTTTGAACACGTCACAAACATACTCAAAATAGTTTCATTTTCAATTTAATTATCTACTACCGTATTTGCTCGCCTCAGGGGCATGAAACTATTAGCTCATTTGTGTAGATTGCAGATTTTATATAATTCCATTCCATTCCATTCCATTCCATTCCATTCTACGTTGTACCTTGCTTTAGGTTAACCTGAACAAAATTCAGCCTAGAGTTTTTTCGCCATCTAAGTTCATAGTGAAAGAAACCTCTCTAATGTTGTTAGCCCTGAGACCTGAGGTTCATTCTAAAAATAAATGAATAAATGTACACACACACGAGCATGCACACACATGTGCAGGCACACACAGAGTATAGCCTAGCAACAACTAATGTGACAGCTTGAAAGATACGACATATATACGTTGTAGGTGTGACAGATCTAAGACTCCTTTAACAACAATTCACATTTACTCGCATCCTTAAAAAAACCCTCAGCAAGTAGCGTTAATATGCGGGCGCAGGGACGACGCGTCAAGCACGGCATATGAGCAGCAGTGGAATCCATTGACTGGCTTATTGAAAACATCTCTATTACGTGCTGAATAGAGTAATTAATTCAGTCACCTGTCTGAACCTAAGCTGTCCATTTGATTGTCCGTGGGCGCTGAGAGCCTCAGAGGGTTTTGATCCTCCTAGCGCTAACAGATGGTTGTTGTGGCTTGGCCGGGGCTGGGAATCGCTCCTTAAAGTGCAGACAGAGGGCTGGAGAGGGGAAAATCCCCTGTTGCCGTCCCCTAAGAAGACCATAAGCTTGAACAGAGAAAAAGAAAGGGCCTGCTACTGGTGCTAATTACCCAGAAACCACACAGAAAGTGCCCACTGTCACTGACTGGAGAGGTTCACATCCCTTCTTACACAGATAAAAGGCGTAGTACGAAAACATTTCGCGCAGGACAAAGGAGGTAAGATTAACATAATCTTTGGGGTTTGTATCCCCTGTAAGCTGTCCGTACGTCCCCCGCTCGCCCCCCCAACCCCAACTTTTCTCCTCCTCCATCCTTTCTTCCTTCAAACTCTCCACTGCTTTCTGCCTTCTCCTTGTCAAAAGATAAAGATGAAACAGATAAATTGTTTTTTAAAAAATGTGGGAAAAGGACGCTCTACAAGCAAACAAGACGTCACGTCGCCATGCAATTGTTTTGTAGATCTGCTGTATTTTCGCCGTGGTGGCACCATCGCGGGACAAAGCATAAATAGGCCATAATTGGTTAAGGAATACGAACGGCAGGAATCGCGGTCCTGAAGCCTGACGGTTGTGTTCTCCCTGCCTCCCTGTGATCACTGCTGTCATTGGACGAGCTGCTTGTTGGGTGTAATCAGACAATGGCGGGCAAAGCGAGGTGTCGGCGCACTGACAGACCCCTCTTCATGTCATGTCATCATTAATCCTGGAGCCTTCCAGAACTGCTACCGCCACCACTTTCATACGCCGCGTTCTCCCAGCGAACAGGGTTGGCGGATAAATATGAGACGCCTTCATAGACTCTACACATCAAAGTGCTCTCAAGTGGCTGTTTTCTCCCTAAGTGGCGAGGGGGACCGCACGGCACACAACTTGGAGCGAGAACTTTTTCTCCCCCCACCCTTTCTTTTCCTTTCCTTTAAATGAGGACATCACAGCGGCTGCTTGCATTGGCTCCCTCACTCTCCCAGTCCCAGGAAGTTTGGACCAAAGCCACTCACACAGACAGGAAAGCAGCCGCTTTAATGGCGTTGCATAAATACTGTCTTCTCTGTCTGCCTCTCTCACATTGTGGCTGCCTTATAGTTGCGCCCCTGCGGAATTTCATTGGAGAGCGTGATGAAGCGTCAAGATGTAGTGCAGGAAATGGTTTCAATTAGAAGACAGAGAGAGTGACGGATGACACCAAGAGAGGGCCTGTCTCTCTGCCAGACTTTGGCAATCATTATACATTGCTTTTATAGTGGCTAAGAGCTCCAAACAGTCAAATAGATGGCAGGGTGCGCCGCTCAGCTTGCAAGACATCCCATAAATGGCTCAGTTTTCACATTCACTCTCTTGCTGTCAAAGTGTCTTTTTTGCTCCTGAGTGGGTGATGTATTGGGATGACAGGAAACTTGCTAGTTTTAGTAAAAACTGAAGTTTGTAAGCATTTAGGTTACTTCTCAGCGGTACAAAGTACAACAGTGATGTTGATTTACATATTTCTCTCATGGCAGTAGTGCTGATGTGAACTTAATCAGCCCTTGCATTTTTTCTGCTTGCGATCGAGATTCTACAATTTTGCTCGCTTAAATCGGGAATCCGATGCTAGGAAACAACGATACACCGTGTTGTTAATGTTTATGCCTCTTACTGTAATCCTGGGTCACATTCTTTGTGTCCTTCAAGCAAACTTTTGATTACTGCTTATTGAGCTGTAATGTGTCCTGCTAAAATATACCCAGCAAAGGTGTCCTGCACTGAGACGAGCACCAATTGAATTTAAAAGTAATGTCACCGATCCATTCCCACCGCGCGTGTCGCTGTTAAGCTGTGCCGCAGTTCCTTTGGCAGTCTCAGCGTGAGACTGATGTTTCAGGAGGTAGACATGTGTGCTCCCTGTAACGCTGTGTTTACAGAGCCTCCCCACCATGTCTCTTTACTTGCTACATACATGACACGGAGGGCCCACATGAAGCAACATGCCTTCCTGTGGCTCCCACCTGTTTCTGCTGCATGTCCAGATCACGGTTGGAAGGCCAGGTCTGATCGGCACCAAGCTCAATAAAACAATGAGACAGGCGGGCTGAATGTGAACAGCTTTAGATAAATACGCTTGAGGGCGAGAAGAGGTTGCGCTGAAACAATAGCTTCTTAATTTGTAAACACAATATAACTGATAATTTACCAAACAATTGGCACCAAACTGAATTTCATGTGTAATATAAAATATTCCTGGGGTATATGGCATTGACTCTGGCATAGCCTAAGATTTAGACTCTGATTGATGTATTTTTGATATTTTCAATATACAAGAGTCTAAGGGCTCTTGTCCCCTGGTGGTGAGTGCAGAACCATGAATAGCCAGTCTGAACATGTACAAATGCGACTGCTAAGGTGCTTATACTTTGCTGCCCCAACTGTTTGTTTGCGTGAACCCCATAGGTCTTTTGTTTTCAATAAAAAGTTTTTTTTTTTTTTTTTCATTCTCATTTTTTTTTTCAACCATCTTGGATATGTCTCTCCAAGTGAGTGCAACTGTGCATATGATTGCCAAACTCTGGCAAGGTGACAGCTCTTAAACTCTCCTAGATTCAAAATATCAGAATCAATAAATACATCTACGAGAGGTAAATCTTAGGTTATGATTGGCCTGGGCCCAACTGGTGACCAGTTAATCTACTGTGCCTATGTAACACCCAAGGAAATGTGCTATTTAACCTGCTTTTACTGTCACACACATTTGCATGTGTAAAGCAGATGCAGATTATGTATGGCGTGAAACAACTTCCTCCTAACACAAGTCAAATTGACATCAGAAAATGTCTGGCAAGGGCCACGGACCGGAGTACAACCAGCTGAGTGCATGTCTATTTGACCACGCATTCCCACTCCAGTCAATCTGCATCTCTTATTTAACCCGACCGCCCTCATTTACAGGAGTTAAAACAGGGAAGCCGAAAGGAAAATGGGGGGTGGGTGGGGTGGGCGTTCTTGCATTTTTCATCCAGGACATTGGGTAGTAGATTTTCCAACAACAAACAGCACTTACAGGCGTGTTATAGGGAAAGAGATTCTCCTACCCTGGAGCCTCGCTGCTGAGAAGCAGACACACTTTGAAATGCTGGCCCTGAATCAGTTTAGAATCACTCTCCATTAAGGATCTCCGGCGTGAAAATAGTCTCTCGCTGAATTCAAGCACTGCAGATGCTATAATTAAATGGGCCCTTTTATAAAAAATAACTCTGGTCCCCATACTGGGTTAAGATATCCAGCCCTCCTGGGGGATGGCAGCATCGTAGCTATATCCTGGAGTAGCTGCCACCATCGCTGGCGAATATTTACTCAGATCTTTAATTGTATCCAAATCAGCCGCGCATCATGGTGGGAACACAGCAGTAGAAGGAAAAACTCTTAAGTGGCACTCTGGGATTTTTTAGCAGAAGTGTTTCAACCATAAGCGAGAGTAGCTTTAGAAAAGTGTATACACACACCTAATGCATTTTTCATCCCCCAAACTGTAATGGGACCAAACAGAAGTTCAGTGTTTTGGAGCCATCTAAATTAATTTCAATCACAATGCATAATTGAGAGGCAAATGCATGGAAAATCCTTGCACATCACATCACATTTTGTTGACAAAGCATTTCAGAGCAGCGGGTGACTTTTTTTGTGTCCTAGTGTGTTGTATGTGTGTGTTGTGCCGAGCTTGATTTCCGTGAGAGTTTATTGAAATGAGTTGGTTTGTTACAGGTTGTGTCCAGGGATTTGCTGTCCAAAGGTGTTGGTTCTGGAATTTGAGAAGCCTTACTGAGTGCTTTGTTCCACTTTGCTTTAACACATCCATGCCTGCTGGATATTATTTTGATGTAACCTTTTAAAGGTTCTCTTTAATGCCAGCAACTAGTACAGGCAGAATATATTTTAAGAGTGTCATGATCAGTTTCTTGGTAAAGACAGGTACCGGTAGTTTCATTGCTGCTGTCATCCTGCTGGATGGCTAGATAAGTCATTAGGCAATTGGCTTGTAATCCTACGTTAAGTAAATGGATCCTCTATCTATATCCAAATTTCCTTTCAATTGAGCCGCCCTTGATCTATATCCATTGTACATACAACCTAAGTACGTATATTAATAGGCAGTATAGCTTTGTGCAAGCACACACAAAAAGCGAGAGTTTACAAAAGACAATAAGCTTAGCGGATGTATTCTTTGGTCTCTAAATCTACTGTCACCAGATGGGACGTTTTGTTTGTCGGATTTCTCCTGCTTTGTAAAACACATTGCCTGCCCTCATGTCGCTCATGTTTTTCACTGGCCAACCAAGATTGTGATGCCACTTATTGCTCTATGGCTCTGTCATCTTGAATCTGTGTCGGTCAAAATGTGCCTTTTCTCTGGTGTGGACGCTACGTGATCAAAGGATAATGCACAGACTGTCACTTGGCCTCCTGTGGCATTGGGGGAGATTGAGGGTTTTGCATTATTCAAATGTTGTGCTCCTTACAACACAAGGCAACTAACAGGCATATCTTCCTGGTTGTAATTTTATCTCCACTCAGCAGTGTGGACCACGTCCATGTCATGCATAATAAAGTCTAATTTATACTTGTGTTGAATGACACATTTGACCGAGTTTAATCACTACAATATTGTCTTTAAAGGACACCACTCGTGGTCTGGCAATTGACTGGAATGTCTGCTCCATGACCTTTAATATACTGTATACTTACATACTTACTTACTTAACATGAACATTTTCCAACATAAAACATGAGTCCTTTGATTTTTGAGTTATTTTAATCTGTGTTAATGACTGACTTGATGGAGATAATTGTCTGTTTATGTGCAGATAAGGGCAGACATTGATATCTATTGACGGTGGTATTATATTTTACGATTTCTGCGTTTGGTCCATTATTATTCATTGTGCACTTCAGGAGCTCTTGATTTCCAATATATCCAGAACATGGCAAAAGATGTCTTTCAGAGATGAAACAGTTTGGCTATTATAATAGCTCCTTTGGACAAGCTCTAGCTTGTTTATATATTGATTTTACACCCACTGCCTAAAAAGCAACAGCTCAACAGTCCACCTATTATCATGCTTTGGTGGTGCATTGGGTGCTTTAACACAAACCCGCTGTACACAATTTGATGCTTCTTTTTTCCTCTCTTTTTTTAATCCCATGATCTTGTAACCCATTTTTTCTCCCAGTGTCAATTATCAAATGTAATCATGACCCCATGCTCCCTTCTATGCATGAGGAGTCCAAGCCGCTTCTTTTGACCTAACAGGGGGAGTTTCTCCAGTTGTACATTGTATGTGGAGGAACATGTTACACTTAGCATATTCAATTAGTCCAATGTCAATCCAAATACTTTAGCAACTCAAGTTTTCCTTCTTTTCCCTTCTAACGTGCCTATTGGAAAAGGCCCTTAATCAGCCCTTAGTGAAGGGCTGGTTACAGACAGACAGACAGACAGACAGACAGACAGACAGACAGACAGACAGACAGGTTACAGACAGACAGAGAGTACAGTTTCATTCTCAGGATTGATAGTGAAAACGTATAACCTTACAAGCATGTTGTTTTCAGTGTGCGACACAGATGGAAGCTAGAATACACAACTGGCCATTTTCTTTTAAAGAGTATATGTGCCTCTGACATAAACATGTCATGATAATGGAAACATAGGAGAATGCTGAACGTGAACTATCAATTGTTTTCTTCGCAATTCTTATCTCTCTTACTTTTTCATGAATCGAATACTCAAAAATGGATGAATTTGTAGATCTCCTTTTTGGTATTTGTGAAAATAAGTTCACAGTTATTTGTCATAATCAATTAAAATGATTAGTTCAACTGTTACAGGCCACACCTATTAGCAAAGACAACCACTTTAACTTTCCAGTGCTACCGGTATATATCATCTACCCGAATACAATTTGGGACCCACATGGACATTTTTGCATTTCCTCCTATATTGATTCTGAGGCAAGGTCACTTGATGATATTGATTGCACTGGAAACCATGCACCTACCTATAAAACAAATGTCTTTACTTTGTCCTTTTTCTGTGAAATGTTTCAGTTATGTTTGTCACAGGGGTCAAAGGAGCATGCAGAATGTCAGCTTACCTAGCAGAGGATCATATGTGCTCTGAGGTGTTAAGTCATCTCACAGACAGTACACGACGTGTCCAAAGAAAAGTTTAACGTTTTCTTACCGTACAGCGGAGGATAATTAATTTAAAACCCAAGTTGGTCCGTTTAGGAAAAATAATGTTCAAATACTAGAAGCATAAGGACCGCCATGTTCAAATATTCTAAGTGAACACCAGTAATACAAGCATCAGAATGCTTAATACCTGTTACCGAGGGTTAAGAGTTGTTAGTGTACTGTATTGGGTAATGGATCCCACTAGTTTTGACACCGATGCAAAAGTTGAAAACTGCATTTTCTTTTCCATAGACTCTCTCTGAACACTAGCACCCCCTTTCTGGGCGAATATTCAGCTAAAACAGCTAATCTATAAGGCCAACAAGTGCAACACCGTTTTGGTATTTTCTGCAAAGATATTGAAAGTAGTTATCTTCATTTTACACTTCATCATACAACAGTGCTGTGACCAAAAGAGACATTAGAAGCGATTATCACTAACTATTGGCGAAAAGGTGTGGAAATTCAGAAATCCTAACGTTAATTTGTGAAAGGAACAAACTGTATCATGCCTTGTTTCCTAAGTATATATAAATATCAGGTGTTTGTTGTTGACCCACAGGGTACTTACACACCGTTTAGCAAAAATCTATAAAATGTGCTCTTCTGTTAACTTGAAGCTAACACTATCATATAGTTCCATTAGGAAAAAATAATATACCGGTACATGTTATTCAAAATGCGGAAGCTATTTTAATACCAAACTGTGTTTGCAAAATGTGATTCTCATGCATATACTGAGAGGCATTCATGTACAATACTGTTATGATGAGCACCTCAGCCAGTACCAGGATCTATGAAGAAGATGAACTATTGATGTCATCTGATTCTGATCACCGTTAACCAGTTAAATTGCATTTCAACTGATAGCGCTTTCAGTTGGTGTTGTATCTGCCTCACTTTAGATTATATTGTTGAGGAACACTGAAGGAGGTTGGTTTTGTATATTTGTTTTCCATTCAGGTTAAAAACGTTAGCAGAGTAAGAACATGTAACATTGATTAGCTGCAGCTGTGATGGTGATAATCTGTCATCATTCATGTTATAACCTTAGCAGTTTTCACCTGAACTGAAAAAGATATTGCACACCAGTATCGTGCAGTGGAAAAAGCATATCTACCACCTCACACAAGCTCTCTGTGGGCTTGTAGATTCGCTGTTTCCATGCGTGCAACACAGTGCCCTGCCAAGTAAAAATCAGGAATTACTTTTATAAGCAACATTTGTATTTATCACCAGGCCTGGATGGTTAGAAGCAATCAGAAACCAAACACCAGGCGAGGAATACAAGGTTCAGGCTGACATGTCAGGAAAAAACTGAGGTGAAGTGCTGACATGCCGACGTCTTAGCAGATAACACTTAAATCATTTTCCTCCAAAACTTCACTCGTAAGGGTTCAAAGAGATATAGCCATAATACAAATTTTTGGAGTAAGTAGTGGTGTTTGAAGTTATTTTATGGGATTTCGCTGTAAGGCCCAGAATTGATTTGCAGACGGGATAAAAGGAAGATACTTTATCTTCGGAGCTTTGTCGGAAAAAGCTTAGCATCCATTGGTAGTTCCGCCAATATGCCTGCAGGGCATGGAGGTAGGGTGAGAGGGGGGCTGCTGGCATTGACATTATATACCAGAATGAATTGTGCTGAGTTTACACCTCCCGCTGCTTACGCTCTGCTCTTTCATAATCTTTCATGAACCATACAATGTTTTATTTAATGTCCTGGGTCAGAGAGAAACTTGAGAAAAAACATATTAATAATAAAACGCATAGTACTGGGGAGGGAGAGAAGGAAAAAAAAAGATCTTGGTTTGAGGCTCCTCAGCAAACAGGTCAGAAGGACCTTTTGAAGTCTACTGCTTCGGTGCAGTCAATAGTTTAAGAACTTGTGTTATTTCTGAATGTAAGGCCAGCCTGGACTTTTTCTTACCTGAAAATGCCAAATATCTCATCCTGGCTGCCCAGTGTCTCACTGCGGTCCTTGAAAGGCTATTGAAGAAGCCAAGAAAAGAGAGAGAGAGTGAGAGAGAGAGAGAGGTTACTCAGGTACGCGCTAGAGTAAAAACAGCGTGGTTGAAAAATTATTCTGCAATTGTAAACACTATGTTCATGTTTGGTGTGCTTATATTTAACTCAGAAAAGGAAACAATAAAAACAAAATAACTATCATGCACCTGTAAACCAACATGCCTTGCACTGCACTCGTGCCATGTGATCGGGCGCAACCAATCAGGAGAAAGAAACACACAAGTCGAGTTCCTGTTTCTGGGCTGTTTCAAAAGACTGTTTTCTTTGAATCTGGGCATTCTGCAGTGATTGAACAGAACACAGACGTTCTGGGGTCATTTCTGATGTCATGGCGTGTCAAGGTTATTGTATTACGTGTGAGAATGGTGGGATTTGATAAATGAAACTGTAAAAGCTGGGTTAAGAACGCAGAGGTGAAGTGTGATGCCTGCAGAGCAAGGCACAGCACGGACGGCCGGACGCCAAAGGCACTTCTGCATACACCTGATTGTGAATGTCCCTCAATTGAAAAACACAGTTTAAAGTTTGCAGCATTTTTGCAGCAGGTATGTAGCTGGCCATTTGGTTGTCCTATTCGTAGGTTATTTGTGTTGCCCGCCTCCTGATGAGAGTGCTGTGTTTCCTCATGCAGTTTGGCTATTTTCACTGCTTATGAGGATGCACACACTGCTGCTCCTCATTACACTGCAGAGTCATTGAGAAAGTTGTTATTTTCAGAGTCGGCTTGGCACTTTTTTGGCACATTTTATTGCCCCCCTCGGTGCGTTACCCTACGCACAGTGCATATTGTACATATAAGTAGAAATGGCAATGGCTGGTAGAAGATGTCACGTTTCGTAAAGAAATTAAATGTCAACGAAGTTGTTAGCGTAATAATAACAGAATTGGTGTTGTCTATTGTTTCGTTACCTAGTATTTAATACAATATATAGAATATGTAATGTATATCAGCTTAGTGTATGTGGTACTGTCATTCAGCCAACGAATAAACCATTATGTTAATAATATCTAAGCTGTAGCCAATAAACTCTATATTATTAGATTACAGTATATTATTATGAACTCAACATGCCAGTTCTTGCTCTCTGCCCCCCCTTGACATAAACTATCTCTATTAGTACAAAGGGAGCGAGCATATGCCATAATCATAATGTTTGCATATTCCCCTGTGAACGCTCATTTGCAGTCTGTTGAGGACTGTAAGGATAGCCAGCTCTTGGCCTCTCTTGCCTCTTAGCTCTTAATTGCTTAATTGCAGTCATTATTTGAACTGGAATTGAGTTCACCTGGCGCCCCTGGCGTGATGCTGGCACTAATTGAAAAAGAAAAAGAGAGGGAGAGATGGAGAAAAAAACAACAACGCACAAATAAATAAATTAAGGAGCTTTGAAGACATGGTGGTTGCGGCAGGCAGGTCTCTGGAGGGACAAAGACTGCTCGACGCACGGTGATGTATTCTTGCACACAAACAAACCCAGACACATGCATACATGCACTGTATATTCGCACGCACTCCCGTATGTAGCATATCTGAAGCCGCCCCGCCCCCCTACATACACATACAGTATACACATCTCTCCAGGACATTGCATGGCGATCTAGATGAAACGGCTCCATGTCAGAGTGTTGGTGCCTTCAGAAGAAGGTCCAGGGGCTTGTGTGACTTATTTATGACTCTCCCGGTGCTCTCTCTAGTCTCTGTCCCGGACCTGCTCCTTTTTCTGCCCCGTGTTGTAACCTGTGTTGGCTCACCGACTGCAGCATGGCTGCTCAGCAGCACTTCGCATGCTCTCTCTCCCTCTCCCCCTCTCTCTCTCCCTCTCTCCCTCTCTCTCTCGCTCTCTCTCTTTGCCTCTTTAAAAAGTAAACAGTAGATTGCATCGGTGCTAATAATTTATAGGCAGGGAGAGAGAAAGGTGTTTGTGTTGAAATGAGATGTCATTAACACCTGCTCCACTATGGAAATAGCAGCGCTTAGTTTTGCCTACTTATTGAAGACTTTTGTCACAAGTGTTGTTTTTTTCTACATGTACTTTAACAAATTGGTACTGTACAAGCATGCTGCCTTGCTCAAGAACAACTAACATTATAATACCTGTTAAATTAGCTATTTTACATGTTCCAATTAAGGGTGGTTAATTGTGTTTCTTTGCTTACCTTGAAAGGGGAGAGAGGGAGGCGAAATGTTAACAGCATTGCAATGCTAGGATCCTTTTAGCAGCAGCTAAATGTTGAGAGTACTTGGTAATAGCTTGGATAGGCTGTATTTGTTTGGCTATATTTATCATAATGGCAGTTAACTGTGAGCATCCCTCAGCATGACAAATGTTATAATGTCTATATAGCTACAGTTCAGGTGCATTTAGACTAATGCTCCATAAAATAGTTCATCCGCTTGCATATTTCAAGACCCCACTCTAAGCCATTTCTTTGAAACCTCTTTTTAATCGTCCATGCTTTAATGTTAATTGCATATGCCTCTCCCAAACATAGTCTTTTTCCTTTGTCAGGGGCCTTTTGTAAAAGAAATATGTTACTAATGGCTTATGAATTAATAAGAAGCCAAACTGAATTAGACTTTCATGCAAGGTGATTCTAGAAAGCTTGAGAGCCCCTAACATTTTATTCAGATTTCAGCATTTTCTGGACGAGTGGATTCCCTTTTTGCCCGTGCCTATAATGCATCCTTTGTCATCTCTCAGCTGTGACTTAGGCTCATGGATGCTCTTGGTGTAATTTACTTATCCAAGCAGACCCATTAATTTTCTATTATTGTGAAAAGATGATTCGTGTTTCGGAGGCTGTCTTGATTATTTATTTAGATCCACAGCAGGGAAACATGAGGCTCTGGCTAATGGAATATAAAGTCACAGGCCTCATTCCTATCCTGACATTTAACTACAGACAGTCGGCACATGTGTTAATGTGTGCTCCCCAAGCACCTTAATTCAACTTGAAATTCCTAATGGAACTTGCTATCTGTGGTGGGTCTTCAGAGACAGTAAGAGGAGGGGCAATGGGGGACACCAACTTAACACATAAATTCACTTGTCTGAGTCTTGGCTGTGTCTAGCGACTTAAATGCTGCAATGGTTGTATGTCTACAGGGAAATGACAGACCAAACCAATGCATGGCACACAGTGTCATCTCTTCCTCTTGTCTTGGTTTTGTGTGCATGCTGCACATTGCCAACCTCAAATCCGCAATGACCCGCAAAGCAAAACACACTTTCCCCCCGTCAACGGCACAAATAATGCTGAGAAATTAATGTGGCGAGGGAAAGGTTCTTTTTTAGGGAGACATGTCCCTGGAGCTCTGTGAGCTGAAAGGCTTGGCAAATCTCTGCTGAATGACAAGTTAGTTGACATCAACTAATGAAAGTGGTGTGATATTGTGATAATGGTTTCTTGGTTTTCGCTATGGTGGCTTATTGTATTTCAATTGTGTAAAAAAAATAATAATAATAACAATAATAATAATAATCTAAAAGATATTCATCTGCACATATTCACATAATATTTGTCTTATGTTCGAACACCCACAGCAAAAACAACACATAGCACATATACCAAGACAATACAAAAACATGAGATTCACACTGTAAACAACCACAACCATCCCATCATACATACAATGTACTGTAGACTGTATACAGAGGGGACATAACTCGTACTAAAACTGACCCTTTTCCAGAGGCATGGGCATGGGGGGGCAATGCCCCCCTGAATGCCCAATCTGCCCCACCAAACACAATGGCATGCAAAAAGTGCTTATGTTTAAAATGATTTGAAACACTACTACTGCGACTAACTAACTACAGTTGTGGCACCACTAAACCAACAGCATGTCATCTTTCAAATCAGAAAACTCTCTGAGTCAGACCTTTAGCTTGGTTGCAACTTCAACAACAACTGATGTTATTATTGGTGCTTTACTAGCCCAATAAAAGTCCTGTAACCGAAAATGGTATGGGTGCGACTTCATCGCCCGTGGCGCGAAGCGACACGGGCAATGAAGTCGCACCCATACCATTTTCTCCTGCCCCTCCAATTGAGAAATTTTATATCCGCCCCTGCCGTTTTCCAACGCAAGGTTCTAGGCTAGCCGTGCAATGGCCTTGCTGTTCATATCAGAAAGTGAGGGAGTATGGGGATTCGGATAATCTTAGAAACAATATGGGTAATATTGAAAAGTTTGTTTCTGTTTGGCATGGCTAGTATGGCAGTAACACGTGGAACAATAAAACAGAACAGGGTGGATAATGGGAGTTCTTGTAGAGGTAATACCTCCAACAACAACCCAAATCTTTTTCTGCATTTAGCCCTACGTATACAGTAGTTATTTGTGGCATGACTGAGCTTCTGCAGTGCAAATAAAGGTATCACCCTGTATGATTAAGGCATAAACTATATTAATAGTCTCAAGTGAAATATTTACAATAGCCGTTCTTTCACACTTTCATATCATTTATTTGTCTGCCCCCCTGTGTTTTATAGATATACAGTATATCTTGGTGCGCACAGGTGTCGCACACCAAAAATAGACAATCTAATGCTGTGAGCTTGTACCTATATATGCGCTATTTTCAGCATGCAACACCTGCATGCAAATAAGTATAAATCCAGCCTTATCCTACTGCTATCTCTTGTCTGCAACACTTGCACGTCCTCCAGTCGTCCTAACTATAATGTCCAAGATAGGAGCTGAAGACAGTAATTTTCGAATAATATAACATTATGCCCTTTAAAGCTGAAAGGAGGCGATAATCATTTGCATCGTTCAGGACAGAGACGCCATATAGAAATTGATCTCTTATAAAAGACGTGTTGGGACAGAGGGCTGACTGACGCGGCTGTAATCCGCTCGAACGCGGTGCAGGGCCGCTGGATAATTAAAGAGACGGTGCTGTAAGGACATGGCTATTAGCAGGTTAATTAGGCAATAATGAAAGCAATACTTCAGGTTACCGCGGGCTTTAGCGCAATAGGATTCCTGGCGGTGTGATATAAGGTGGGTGTTAAATTTAATCTGGGTGCGTTAATGGAGAACGGCATACCTTCTAGTCAATTATTGCCGAAAGACTTCACCTGCTCCCGCGCAGTCACAAACGGGGAAGTCAGAACGGATTCTATTTGGTGGCTGTCCACTCTGATTAGTTTGATGAAGCTTATAAGGCTTTTAGAGGGGGATATATGAGAACTGAGCAGCCGGCACATATCACTCGTGGATCTCCTTATTAGAAAGATTGAAGTGTTTCATTTAATGAGTAATTCATTCTCGGCTACTTTTCTGACCCACTTTGACAGAAGTAGAAGTGTCCGCCATTAAAAGGCTACTTAATGGGTGGTTTTTAGTCTCCAGATGGAATTGGGTTTAAAACAAATAATTTAGCCGGGAGTGTATAGCAGCAACGTGGCTCGTATTTGATTGATGCCATCCTCATCTTTGTTTAAAATGATGCTCATATTCAATTTTTTTCCGCATGAATCAGTGTCAACTCTGCTCCGATCAATAACCTGCACTGAACCGTGTGTCTCGGAGCATTCAGAGGCAAGTGGCCCGGTGTACACGTTTGGGGTCGGAAGACGAGCGGGGTCATAGGTCAATGTCCAGCGTTAGCCTCCTTAGGTCGCAGCCCAACCCCCAATGTCCCCCAACACCCCACCCCCTAATTGACTTACAAATGCAGCAGCGCTTCATGTGTCAACTAATTCACTGCATTAAGTATGGCTGTAAAGTCAATATGGCTTTATTAGTCGCCGGGTCTCCATTGACGGGACCTAGTTGCACTTTTGACCTTAACTGACTGTGATCTACTGTCCAGAGACCGCTTCTTTCTACCCCCCCTCTGTTATTATCCCACCTCTCTCAATGATCATGTCACCCTTGGACTCCGAAATCCCGGAAGAGCACGGGCGGCCAGGAAATTCTACATTGTTGCTTCCTTTTTAGGACTCTATCGGTAAACCTCACTAATCCACAAATCCAACCTTGGATTTGAGCCACTGAGTCTGAGGGGAAAGTAATTGGGTTGTTGCTAATAATTGGATTTTCTGCTGCTTGGTCAGAAAAACGTTAACAACCAATGTCCAAGCAGAAAAAGCCAGGACCTCTTTTTAAGCCTCAGTTCAGAGGTCTGTGCGGGCCCCCGGGTTGCATGTAGAAAATGATTAGCATTTAAAATCTGCTTTCAGTCCCTGTGTTTAAAAAAATGTGATTTCTGAAAGCGCTGTAATTTTCTCTGAGTGTGCTGTAATTATCCAATATGGGGACTGATACTGTCAGACTGGCGGGAAAGTCATTAATTCTAGTTTGTACTTTCTTGCACTTCTCGCAAAGAGAAAGGTGACAGGGTGTCGGTGAAATCACAGAAACATATAGCACTGTTAGCATTAGGCAGGTCTAATCTGAGGTGGGATTATCAAAGCCTGTGCAGCACTAAAGTGTCTTTCATTATTTTCCGGGGTGCTTTATGAAAAGCCCTGGAAACATTCACTGTTTGGTAACTCTTGATCAGTCATGACCCCCTTAGACTTTCTTTGCTTGGCAAATGTGGCAATGTGACACATACTGCAGGGCTTTCTGCAATCACCTGTGAGTGGTGAATGTGCCTGAAATAATAAAGCCCTTTTCGTTGTCGGTATTGTTGCAGCTTAGAGCCTAAATATTATGCAAAGGCATGCATGTTGTTTGATCAGAACTGGCGCACTGCTGTCACAGCATGAACGTGAGCAGTCTGAGAGCACAGTTGTGACTAAGCATCACTCTGTGCACCTGTGAACATCTACTGTTGGCCATGCAAAAAGGGGCCTGTCCGAGAAGAGTTGATTTGAACATAAACATTGACATTGTTTGCTATACTACATCAATGAACAATGCAATCAGCGTCACAGATGCTATTCTGTAGTGTATATCTATAGAGGTAGGCTATATAATATATGGCTTGCAGACAAAAATACCCACATTTAGCATACAGCCATGTGCAAAGCGATTGACAAAGAGCAGGGTCATAGTTGGCTTCACAAACCTTCAGTAATCCAACAACAGGTTATAGAAGCAGAGTAATTAAAATACCAGAAAACTACCATATGTTTTCATTATATGTGGCACCTCACCGCTGCATGGGGTCCTCAAGCCTTCATCCGTTTATAGCTACTTGGTTTAACTTTTCTCATTTCAACTCCGCATGATACTGCCAAGAGTTTGAGTTTTTGTATATTTATTGTAAGTTGATAATCACAGGAGAGCTGTGAAACAAAAGCGTGCTCTGCGCCTTAGCTAACCTAGCAGCCATGAATGTGGCCGGTGTTAGACGTTGCTGTGTGAGACTCACTGGTGGAGAGCATTGCAGTGCTGCTGGGAGAAGCTGTATTCAGGGCTGGTTGAAAAAGTTTACAAGGAGCCCTGGCAGCATCGGAAATGAGCAGTCTACCACATGGCGTGTCCATGGATAGACCAAGAGGACACCAAAGTTCCCCACTGTGACTTTGAGAGCCACGCCTGGATTGTTGGAGGAGCCAAACTTCAGACTGCTTGCTATATACCTACTTCATACCAGCATCCTCACAGGGCTGTGAATGCCTATTGATAGTTTTCCCTTGTGAAACCATTAGGCCTAGAGACATGCTGCTTCGGCAATGCAATATATTCAATATATTCAAAGCTACTACACAAGGTCTTTTTCACTGCAGCGAATCCACAGCCTCGTACAAACGTCATTATACAGATCCCCATCCCTCAGATAGAAATTGAATTTCATATACGGAACACTACAGTACATTTATAAAGGTCCCAAAATAAATAAGTAGAACAACGCCCATTTCTTCATGACTTTGGGAAATGTTTGAATTTGGAGTCCATCTCTAATGGTGCAATACTATAAGCTGAAGAGTCTTGGGTCCTATTTTGTTCTTCCGTACTTCCCATTTTATTGGGAACCTGATGTCAGTAAAAGTGCATCGCTCTGCTGAGCCCTTGTTGTGTGGAGCTAATTTACAGGAATTTGACATTTTTGTTTATATATTTATTTATTTTTATATTTATTATTTTTTTTTTTTACAAATTCCCTTTCCTTTTTTTGCGAAGGATCTATTTTGCATTCATTTTTAAGCCAGAACAAGGGTCTTCTGAATGGAATCCTTATTTCACAGGAATTATATTTCGCTCCCAAACAGGTGTAATTGCATGAAAGGAAACATAATGCGCATTGCACAAGGGTATCAAAATTGCCTGGCGAGACAGCGGCCATCCCTGGGAGATTGAGCTGTGGCTACGAAGCAGGAGAGGCTCAGGCAAGCAATCTGCTTCCCATCAATTTATATATTACTGTACACTATAAAGGTCACGGCTAAAAAAAAATCTTCATGGAGTGACTACAATTATGTATCATTTTTGTAAGAGAGGGAACAAAGAACCGAGAGAGCCAAGACCTTTCTTGCAGTCATTTTCAGGAAGCTGTAATTTTATAATACAAAATAAGACAAAGTTAGAAACACTTGACGGTCATTTGTGTAATTGAGAGGGGGAGGGCATCCTGTACATTAAGGCTGAAATTGGTTGGCTACAACACAACAAAGGTGGAGAATAATAATACTAGTGTATAGCATAGACACAAACAGACACAAAACACAAGAGAATACGGATGGAATCAGGGGCATGTTGGCCCGATAATACAGTCACTTCATTGGTTATAGTGTTGCTTGTTATGGATGCATTCAAATGCCTTCTCTATGTCTCTAGCACAATGACTTTTCATTTGAGAATGAACAGTAAACATGACTGCCTAGATAACATTCCCTGCCTTGCACCTTATTGGAATACACATGGGTAGATTTTCAAGGGAGCGCAAGTGTATTGTAATGCCTGGCACAACCTACGCCCTGTCTCTGCCAATCTTTTCGGGAGCTATTTTCAAACCAACGTACCGTGGGCCTCCCTGACACCTGTGAGCATACTGTGCCCTATCAGTGTCAATATTAAGGGGAGCTATTTTCAAAAAGGAATGTAGCTTATCCTGCCTGTAGGCAGACTAATATGAAAACCAGGTAGCACTTACGAGAGGAGATTCAGTACCTCATTTTTCAATAATGGTCTGCAAAGGGGCGAAGGCTGTCAGTCAAACAATAACTTTTGAGCAAGATATATACTTTATTCATCCCTTAGGGTGAGATGAGGTGGAAGTCAGTACTCTCCATGTATCCTGCTTATCAGCTTGGTTGTACTACCACACATGCAGTACACACATTGTGTACATTTTTGAATGTTTTCCTCGTTGTTGAGATTAGTGATATGAAAACACTGATTTATTATCAACTCCACAGTACAAAGTGTAATAAAGGTTTTATCCAATATACACTGCATTATGCAAAAGTGGTCAAGAAGTACCTGAAAGTATTTACATTTTGAGAAATATGTTGCTTAATGCAACATTAGTATAGCTTTTCAAAGTTGTGTAAGGAAAACATTTAGACAATATTGTGCCTATTATGTTGTATTATGATGCATTTACAAGTTGAAGTGTCTTCTACCGTGAATATATAGGCACCTCAGATTTATTGTTGTTTTATGTTAAAACATATTGCAAACAATGTCACAGTGTTAGATTTGAATTTATTTTAAGTGGAAGCAATATTGATTGAAGATTGTAGTTTTCTTATCTCTCAGAGTTGTCCACCAAAGTTCCCCCACCTTTCATTTTCATTTCTCAAAAGGCTGCATTATCTCCCAGGACACAAATAATAAAATCACTGTTCTTTTCCCTTTTCATGTGAGTTGGGGAAAATAATTAAAAAAGGAGGACGGAATTGTGTACAAGCTGATTCCTCTGTTCGGTAAAGCCACACTCATCTGAGAAAAGCCCCCTTTTTTCGTAATATGTTCTGCTCTGTTTAAGATGGAGATCAAATACTCTCTCATAGTGCCAGGGTAATTAGATTTCACTATGTAAATGGTCTTTAAAGCACACTGGGTGTGAGACACTGCACAGCCAAGTCACTGGCTCCTTAATTTAACTCTTAGAGTACAAAAATGACTCTCACGGGTCTGTCTTTTACACTCTTTGTGTTAAATTAACACTGAGGCTTTGTGTGTGTGCTCACGTTTGTTCGCTGCACTGCTGCCTCCCTCAGGTCATTAGTGTGTGGATCATTTTGGCTTCTCACTACACTGACACACACTGCATGGCCACAGACCATCTCACTACACTGACACACACTGCATGGCCACAGACCATCTCACTACACTGACACACACTGCATGGCCACAGACCATCTCACTACACACTGCTGTAATAAATGGATGACTCTTATAAATGTAACCAGATATAGGCTTACTGGCCTCTTTGGTTTCTTTTTTTTTTAATTAATTTATTTTTAGAGAGAATTATCCGTTTAAATTTAAAATCTGTTATGATGTGTGGTATAAACTGTCCAAATTCCTTTGGATGTGTTCAAAAGAAAAACATCTAATTATAGCAGAACTATAAATGTATAATTGTTAACCGTAGCCTCTAATGATTTAAAAAGATTTATTTTTATTTACTCTCCAACAGATCACGCAGGTGTGTGTGGTGTATATATATATATATATATATATATATATATATATATATATATATATATATATATATATATATATATATATATATATATATATATATATATATATATATATATATAAATCATATTTCACTCAACCTAAGATTAGCCTTACCTTTAAGTGTCTGATACACATCAGTACAAGCATTAGTTTCAAACACATCATTGTGACTGCCGTCGGACCACGCCGTTTGGTAAATAATAGGATGTCTGACAATGTTTAGTGATGGATTTGTCATTGTTATTCAAATGCAGACATCAGCTTGAGGAACTCTGCATGTCCTCCTTGTGCGGCAGACAGTGACAGCAGCCATTGTCTTGAGGAGACAAAGGAATGGTGACATCACTAATGTTTCAAAAATAAACAGCAGGCTCCTTTTATGTGGTACAGTTTAAGCCTGGAAAGGGGACCATATGTTAGGCTGTGGGCTATGCTGCGCCGAGTGGCCACAGATTTCATATCACTGACAAGTCCCTTCTCCCTCAGCCTTGTCAGACTGCTGTTGTAAAACAATTAAGGTCCTATTAACATATATTTTATTAATTGCCCTATCAACGTGGAAACACAAAGACATGTAAATGCCCCGGCCTGACAGAATTAGAAAGGCGTAGCATGGCAGCTTTCTCACAGAGAGTGACAGCTGAAGGAATCAGGTCAGATTATGAGCATGGACAGCTCAACAGATTTGCCTGCTATTGATAGCAGCAATCAATTAAATTAGTCGTGTCTCATGCATTGCATGGCTGATGAGATTAGCTGAGATATTGTTTTGTCATTTATCTCGTAATGTATGCATGGTTTTCTTTTTTGACAAGAAAAAGCTCTTGATTTTCCCCCTCCTCTATCTCATTGTGCAGTGACTGTTTCACAATTATCGTCTCACAGCTTTTCATTTCCTCTGGAGTAATTGGGCTGCCCTGTTAGATTATCCGGTCTAAATTGCAATACTAATTATAGAGCCTAACAGTTGTGTCGCATCAATAGTCTATTAGGATTAATTAAGATAGGAAGTGACAGCTGACGATTAAGCACATCAATTGCAGTTCAACAATGTTGAGGTCAAATGATCAAGTCCTTTTTATAACTATACTAATATTATATTCCTTTTGTAATTCTACACACAGCAAATACAATATTGGAAATCAAATCACACATCTATGTGTTATTGGCAGAAATACGTTGTTTTGATGTGGCTTATATTCCAAACTTTCGCTGCGGTGGCAGGACAAACAATTTCATAATTGATTATGCGTCTAATTACAAAGCATACAATTAGTGGAAGTTATTGATAGTTCAGCATGTGCCTTTTAACCCCGGAGCTGTCCGTCTGCTCCCACAGGAGATGGCTGTCCTTCTGTGTTAATGATGGAAATGACTTTTAGATAACAAGGGTGTCCGAGACAATCAGCTGTGTTTACACGCTAACCCGGACGCTCGCTCTCATGGCCTCTGCCTCTCCCCTCTGCCTTTATCTGGCAACATTATCCCAATTAGACAGCACTCCACTTAAATAAATACTAGGACTCTTCCATAAGCTCTTGAGTCCAATTTATAGTCTTTTTCTTTGCATGCCGGGGTAGCCGCGTGCTGGAAACAGCCGATCTACAAGTGGATGTGCTATTTTTGGTGCGGGCCGCGCCGTGGAGGCACAACAAAGTATAACAATCTATCCTTTTTTTTGCTGTGCGCTGCAGAGCATGATCGTAGCTCCTGTTTTGCATTGGTATTCTGAATGAGATTCTGTAGTTTTCAATCAACTGCGTGTACAGTATAGTAGCAATTACTGTAACTGCAGTTGGATATTTGGTTATGCCCTCAAATTGCCTCTGCGGAGTGCGAGTATAAGCATGCAAGTCGAAAGCAAGCTCAGCGTTCAGAGCTCTTACACAGCCAGGCACACTGTAGCTATGCTTTAATAGCAAAGCCTCAGACATTTTCAAATGTCATGAAAACACTCTCGTGCAGCACAAGTCACATTGTTTTCCTCTCCTGCCACCTAATGACATCCGACTACACTAGCAGACAGGGTGGCAGACAGTAGCATGTGCAATAATGTGCAATGTGGATAATACAGACGTTTGTAATATACTGTAGATTGTATACAGAATACGAATGCATATACATCTCCATGTATTATTTATTACATATATACAGTACATAATATATGTTATATTAGGTTATATACATATAACCTAATATAACTCTTAAGAGTAACTCTTAAGAATATAACTAAGAACATTGACAAGATTGACTTGTTGAAATTGTGAAACTTTGCACGTTAAATACTACCCCATTCATTGTAATATACAGTATAGGGTTTGGATCTGTATTCATGCTATAATCTTAAATAAGACTATTTACACTATGTAGATTCACTACATTGTACATTTAATTCTGAAAATGTCTTTCAGAGTTGCATTTAATCTCTGGATATTGACTGTGTAGTACATGTGAGTACTAATACAATAGGTTTCTATTTATTGGAAAGCCTCCCTGAGAATGAAACTCGTATCTTGACTGCACTCTGTTTGCTATAGTTAGGCTGGTTAGTATGATCTGCACTCAGGTGTAATGATGGTTCTATGTTGCCTGTCTCTAATGCATTATTCATGAACATACATGTAATGCATTATAATCCGCTTATAACACTATACAATTAGAAAGGCAGTTCCTGCAGAAACTGCGAGGGCTCGCCAAAACGCCACAATGTATGTCGTGTGCAGCAGAAAGTATATTACAGCTAAAAAACAGTACACTGAGTGAAAAGTAAAAAAAAGTGAAAAGTAAAAGGGTGAATAAATGCATCAAGCAGAACATGATGATGTTTGAGGAAGTGAAAAAAGTGGAAAAAGGTGAAAAAAAAGAAAAGAAAAAAGTAAAAAAAATAATTATAAACGTTTGATACAAGCATGAATCACTGCATAAAGCTGAAGGTTTAAAGCTAGCATGAGTAATGCTAAGTATTGTGAAAATGCTAACAATGCTAAGTAATGCTAATGCTAAGTATAGTTAGTAATGCTAAGTAAGTATTGTGAAAATGCTAATAATACTGAGCAATGCCGGTAATGCTAAGTAATTGTAACTATTGTGAAAATGCTAATAATGCTAAGTAATGCCAATGCTAACTATAGTTAATAATGCTAAGTAATGCTAACTATTGTGAAAATGCTAATAATGTTAAGCAATTCCAATGATGCTAAGTAATTCTAATGCTAAATATAGTTATTACTGCTAAGTGTTGTGAAAATTCTCATAATGCTAAGGAATGCTAATAATGCTAAGTAATGCTAATGCTGAGTATAGTTAGTAATGCTAAGTATTGTGAGAAAAACTAATAATGCTAAGTAGCGCTAATGCTAAGTATTGTTAATACTGCTAAGTAATCCTAAGTATTGTGAAAATTCTAATAATGCTAAGTAATTCCAGCAATGCTAAGTAATGCTAATAATGCTAACTAATGCTAAGTAATGCTAACTATTGTGAAAATACTAATAATACTAAGTATTGCTAATGCTAAGTATAGTTAATAATGCTAAGTAATGATAATTATTGTGAAAATGCTAATAATGCTAAGTAATGCTAATGCTAAGTATAGCTAATAATGCTAAGTATTGTGAAAATGCTAATAATGCTAGTAATGCTCACTACGTCCATCTACCAAATATTGAGGCGGTAGCATGTTCCAAACCCAAGTTATAGCTGTGTAAAAACCAACCAATAGGAAGACAAAGGGGTTTATGCTATTAAAGACATGTAAGGGTCCATATAGTTACCTACAAACCTATAAGCTAGGGTACATTTGGCACGTGTGTGACAGTTGACCTTCAATCAATTCAATAGCTATAGATAATGTTAATGCTTTTAATAGCTAAACCTAATGTTAACATGCTAACATGTTAATGCTAACATGCTGTGTAAGTCAGGCAGAAATGTCTGTCTGTGTGCGTGCATCACACATATTTGGGCATGCCTGTCCCAAGAGCATGTGTGTGCGTGCATGCGCACATGCGTGTGTGTGACAGTTGCTACATTGTATTCAAATACATTGTATCATTGTATCATATCCAGGCCTGGAAAAGTCAGACATCCCTAAATATGGGGTGGTGCCACAAACGCCTGAAAAAGTGAAAAAGTTAAATATCTTGAAAACTATAGATTTTTGTCCGAAAAAACCTACCGGGCAATGAAAGTTTAAAGATAGCTGAACATTTTGAAGTTGGAACGGAGTTTCTAAGTGAAAGTATGACAGAGTTATGAGAGCACAAAAAATTTCAGGCATCTCCAAATATGGAGTTGTGCCACACACGCCTGAAAAAGTGAAAAAGTGAAATAGTGAAAAAAGTATAAAGAATTTTGAAAAACAAAATTTAAGCACACCGAACTGCATGAAGCCGAACGTTTTAAAGTTTGAACGAAAGTTCTAGCATAAAGTATGTGGAAGTAGTAGGCAATCGAAAAAAGGGGCGGAATAATAAATAAAAAAAATAATAAATAAATATAAAAAGTGGAGAACATAGAGGTCTCGCTGGAAGCGAGCCCTCAATTATAGTTATATTGTGTGTGTGTGTGTGTGGGAGGGAGGGGGGGTGCATGTGGCTGCATGCGACTGTGCTTCCTTGCGTTTGTATAGTTATACTTGGCATGCATGTTTTCAAGTGATTCATATTGTGTTATGATTATTGTTAGAAAGAATTATACTTACTTGCTTATATAGTGTGCTCATTATGACTGCAATTATACACTATGGGCTCCATTTTCGTTACATGCTAAACCCCTTATCCCAAACCCCTTATTTCGTTTTTACTATTTTGAAAAACTTTTTGGAATATTTGAACGTGTCAATCTATTAACACGTTGTGAGCTTGTAGACTGGTCATTTGAACTACTGAAAAATATATTTTTTAAATAGTTTAAAAAGGCAAGAACTTAAGGGATAAGGGGTTTAGCTGTAACGAAAATGGAGCCCCTTATGTGTTTGCAGATGACGTACTCTATGTGGCTATAAAGTGCTTTCATTACAACATCATGATTATTACAACAACAGTATTTGACTGCTTATAAGCACCATAAAATCATTTTACAGTTTTGCATGCATTTATCTTGTACGGCATATAGATAAGATACAGGCTTCATAGAAAGAGTAAGCAAAATGGTCATCTCTCCTTTATATTTATACATCTTTTAAGAAAACTTGTCCAATTTGTTTGCAGCCAAACATTTGGGCTTCTGCCTTCCTCAGTATCTGCCTGCGATCCATATTGCATATTGTATTCTCTCTGTTTGTATGGAGTCATGAGCACCGGGTTGAACTGAAAGAATATTCTTCTGTGGGTGAGTACATTGGTTCTTAAACTTTTAGACTCTAAAAGGGCCTGGACTGCCAGGGGGCGTACTTACCCTCGAGCTCCCAGAGGAGCAATGTTATTATTGGTAATAAAAAGCGATAAATGCAGTGTGAGGGTTGCTTGTGCCTTTATAGAAGGCACACTCCGCTGAGTGGAGGCACCTTAGAGAGTTGAGATGAATTTCTCTCTCCAGCCACCCCCTCCTTTTAGAAGTACTGTTTCAAAGTTTGTGCAACAACTAACAAATGCTAAGTTTGGTATATATGAAATGCTTGTTTTAGGCGCCAGAGGTTTCTGCATCCCAAAAGGAGCGGGGCATCTGCGCTTATCCCAATTTCAATAGTTTAGTGGAGAGGCGGTTAGGGGGCGATACTGTATGTGTGTGTTTGTGTGGGGGTGGGGGCATGCTAAACTCCTGTCAAGACAAATATTTCCAGCAGAGTCCACTCGTATAATGGAATGAGGAAAAAAATATATATAAGCGCATGCTAAAAGTGTTTTTTCCGCCTGTTGCCCCCCGGCGGCCAGCTTTCTCCTTGGCTTATCCAGCACAAAGAGTGCATTGTTAGCAGGGCCATTACGAGCAGTCTTCACCGCACCGGACAACATATGGCTCTGGGGAGAAAGCTATAGATTGCAGGGATGGGAGAAAATGGAAAAGTTCATCAGACCCATCTCATCTGACCTCCCCCCGGTTCTGGGGCAAGGATGCGCCGGGACACTGGCGCTGAATAGACAGATTTTCCGAATGCTTTGAATTCTCAGGATACTGAGAAAGGAAAAAGGAAAAAAGAATGAAATAAAAACGGCAAGATGCTGAAAGAAATGGATTTGGCCTATAAACTGTAAGTGGTGAGATGTCCATTTCTTCACAGGGATGACATTAAGAGACCTGTTTCATTGATGACTGCACAACAAGAAAGGGGGAAAGTGTGCCCACAATTAAGAATCAATTGAAGGACTGATGGATGGGGGGTAGGGTAGGGTATGGTATGGTGGGGTGGCTGGCTATATTTTAGTCCTGTAGCTTTTTCTGAGTCTTTTCATTTTGCGAATGTAAGAGGGGAGAATGGTGTGCTGTGTTCTGTGTTAAATCCCATTCTCTTCTGTTTGCGTGTGCATACGTGCGTGCACGCACACTGCGTAAATGTGTGTGTGTGTGTGTGTGTGTGTGTGTGTGTGTGTGTGTGTGTGTGTGTGTGTGTGTGTGTGTGTGTGTGTGTGTGTGTGTGTGTGTGTGTGTGTGTGTCCATGTGCAAGGTAGCCATAGCCCCCTCTCGGAGCAGATGTATTACTTATGACATCCCAGTTTTCATCCGTTCACAATTTTTACATTAGAGTTAAATCTCTGCAGCTGGAATCTCACGGCTGAGTTAGCCGGAGCCCATAAAATATTGAAACGTTCGGAGCCACTGGCAGGCAGGTTGAGGGGAGTTCATGTCCAAAGCCAAGCTGCAGATTCACAGACATCCCAATAGGAGTGTACTACTAGAAAAAGAGGGGGAGGAAAAAAAGAAAAAAAAGGGGAAAAAAAGAAAAACGCTAATAAAATTTTCATTAAAATGAGACGGGATATTGCTAGCCTTCTCCCCAGCATCAGTATGAAATCTTAATCCGAGTTAATGGAAGAGATATGAAAGCCTTTCTCAATTCAAACACAAGAGGTGAATAATTTATAAATTATTGTCAGAAAAGTGATTCCGCTCTGAGATTTACTCTCTCCTCTCCAGATGGAGGCAAACTCAGCGAGACAACGAAAAAAACACACATAAACCCGCAGAGTCCTGTCTGACCTCTCTGGTGCTCAGAGATTTTACAGTAGAGCTGCTGATATAATCAGGTAAAATGGTCACTTCTCTCTCTCTAAAAAAAACAGCTTCAAGAAGCAGTCATGTGAAACAAATACCAATAGAGGCTCTTTGTGTGCGTGCGTATGTGCGTGTGGGCGTGCGTGCATGCATGTGTTTGGGGTGAGTAAATAAATCAGGCTCCTGAGCACAAAGCACAAATCTTCGTCTCAAACGTAGCGTTGTAGTGACAACGATGAGCGGAGTGTTCCTTTAAACCCCCCCCCCCCCCTCCACCTCCGCCTCACTCCAATTACAAGATAATATGTTTGCGCAGGCCGACGCGGCGCTTAATCTGCAGTGACAGTGAGCTCTCCCTGCCGCATGTGGAGCGTAATAGAAACGGTGTCCCGCGCTGGAAAACATTATTCACTAATGTAGCTGCGGCGTGTCCGGCGCAGGGCTGCTGGTTGTTCCTGCTTCGTGACATGGCAGCGAACAGGGCCTTGATTAGGACTAGCATGTGTAGCGGCCCTCCCAGAAGGCATCCACGATTCAATCACCACCACCACGACATGCGGTGTGCTCGACTCGCACGCTGTGGTGCCTAACCTCGCCCCGGCGACGCCTTACAACCAAAGTCTCACGTTAAGAAAACACACGCATCTGCAGCATGGACATATGATCCATCAAAATGCTCTAATTCCAGAATATACGCCCACAGGCCCCACACGTTTTACTCTACCCAATCGGCATTAACAGGACAACAGAAGTCCATTTTACACAGCGTTGGTTGGCTGCATTCATGAGTTTCGCATCACAAGGTGGAGGTTGCGAGCTTTACTGCGGTGTTCAATTTTAATGCTTTCCTATCAGCCCTTATGCGTAGCTTAGAGTAAAAGCGCTGTTGTGGACACAGAGGTTAGGATGTGATTTTACTTGGCTGGGCCGAGAGATGTTCCCTGTATCTGGCAGATAAAGGAGACAGCGCACGCCTGAGTGAGTCAGCCTCATCCAAGGTGATAAAAGCATAAAAAGGAGCCATGAATGTTGGATGGGGTGCTGAAGTGTACACTACAAACTTATTTAGGGCAGTGACATTAAACTCTTTAATGTGGATAATGCAGATCAAGCCCACCGCGCTCCCTCCTACAATACACACACACACACACACCATGTAACCTGTCCTGTGCGTGTGGCACGTCCTTTGTAGAATAAAAAATGATGAGCCTCTAAAGGCGCTGTGGGATGGGCTTAGCGACGGTGTCACCACATGTCTCGATCAACATCCAGGAGGCCGCTGTTCAGGGAGCGGGTCTTTGGATGTAAACTGGATTTTATTGTCCTCCAGTGTGGTAAAACCATGGCATTAGAGTCACACCTTCTGGGTCGTATAATCGGCTGATTTCCAGTGTTGACATTACAGGCTGTGTGTGTGTGTGTGTGTGTGTGTGTGTGTGTGTGTGTGTGTGTGTGTGTGTGTGTGTGTGTGTGTGTGTGTGTCGGTGCTCGCCTGGAGTTGGAACAACTTCAGACGACACGATCGGTAAGAGCTCGGCTGTGAATTGGAGCCGCCGGCGATGATTTATTGATGACAGAAGTTGTTCCCTTTCTCGGTTTTAATTATGAGAGCTGGTGAATTCACCACAGCTGGGGGAGTTGGGGTGGGGGGAGTGGGGGGTTGGGCACGTCGGGGTGTCATTAAGATATCTCACAACTTCATCACCACGGCCTAATCCATAATTCACCCTCAGTTCATGTGTGACTAAGAGGGCTTTATTTTAGAGCAGCCTTAACGGGTAAACTCATGTGGAAAAAGGTCCACTGTGCTGGAGTGGTCTCCGTGTCCCGCCAAGTGGAAGAGTTAAGGAGTGTAAAAGCTACCTTTTTTCGAGGGGGTGGGGGTGGGGGTGGCGGGCAGGCGGGAGGAGGAGGAGGAACTTGAGGCGCGGACAAGGTAGAGGTCACATGATGCAAGGGGGAAGGAGGGACGTGAGCGGTGGGAGCAATTTCTCGACCTTCTAACTGTACTGGAGGTGATGTTGTTCATCTTTGGGAGGCTACTTATGTCAGGGAAGAGCTTCGGCATGGTGCGCCCGCGGGGGACCTGACATGCACTCCAAGCGTCCGGCATGGAAGGGGGGAAAAAAAACCCTGCGAGATGTCCCTGGACTGGTGGTGCTCACTCACTCAGCTTTACTTTACAATTCCTCTTGTGGGACTCTGTGCCTACCACTCACTCCTTCTCAATCTGTCTCTCTCTCTCTTTCTCTCCCCCATTGCCTCCACCTCCTTTCTCTTCTGTCTGCTTTTCCACCTCATTTTTCCCCCCATCTCTCTTTCTCTTCTGGCCCCCCATCACATCCATCACGTCGTCTCGTTTCGGTCTTTCCAGTGGATCCCTGGTTGTTGTTGTTGTTGTGCTTGCTGTTGTTGTTACTGTTTATTTGTCAGGCCTGTATTCGCAAACAGTTTGCTGCCCGTTGACAAATGTATCTTATATTTTAATTGCTGAAGTAAGGTTAGTCCACTCAAAAATAAACCCGAGTAAGACAGATTGAAATCCCAAAGGTGGCACCTGAACATTGCCCCACACATCACTAATGTTTCACCCGCCTCGAATGTCAGCCGATAATCACCAGTATGCTCTTATACCAGGACCATGCAATGGAGACCAGTAGTATGAATGTGGATGAGAATTACTGCCACAACATTGTGAAACTGACTTAACATGACCATTTAAGACTGATATGAGGTTATAGGGACTTATGTCAGTGCCCGAATTCCACCCATTTTCAACATTTTACTATGTCATTAATATACAGTACCTTAGAGATATAATAAAATGTCCCCCATTCTGTATTTCTAGAAATAGAGGTCTGGAAAAAAAAACATTAACATGGTGAAACACAACCTATTAAGGACCTATTAAGGACCTATTTTTCTGAGAACCAAATGGACCCTTATGGGTCCATTTTGTTCCATTTCTACATTCTCAGAAAAAGTCTTGAAAATGGGTGGAATTCCCCTTTAGGATTGATGTTATGATCAGGCTAGAGTTATGGATAGATGTAGGATCAATGTTAGTAATAGTCAGACAACACGACCAACGACCGGTCAGACAACAATGTGGCGTTGATAAGGGTTGATTACAGAAATTAACTCATCTGATAATATTTGAAGCTGCTTTTCTCTGCCTAACAAATGATACTATGGCTTGAGTTGTATTGTGTTCGTGCCATTGGTGTGCATTGAAATCTACATTCTACACATCTACATTCATTCTCTCAATGTGTTGTGCTGTGAGCTTGTAAATAAGCGATACAACAATATAGAACAATAAGTAAATATCCCATACAACATGTGAAGGCAAGCTAGAACAACAACTCTCCTTAATTTGGTACTATTATCACTTCTTTTTTCAGAATGTGTCCTGTAGTACTGCCATGACAATTGTATTTGTGGGATCAATAGAACTGTTGTCTGTCTGTCTGTCTGTCTGTCTGTCTGTCTGTCTGTCTGTCTGTCTGTCTGTCTGTCTGTCTGTCTGTCTGTCTGTCTGTCTGTCTGTCTGTCTGTCTGCCTGCCTGCCTGCCTGCCTGCCTGCCTGCCTGCCTGCCTGCCTGTCTGTCTGTCAAATTGTTATGTTAGTAGTAAACCTCATCCACGTTTCTGAAAAACATTGTTTGTTTGCAGTCTTTCCAAGACAGCAAAAATGATAATGTCCATGAAAAACAGAACCCAAAAACCACTCAAGCACAAAGAGGACCCAGTTGGCCTGGAGAGACATATACCTGTACCCCCGTTTGTTTTTGCGTTGACTTTCACCTTCCTTGGCTCAGTGCTATGATCACAGGGTAACACGCTGGCCCTGATCCCAGCCGCTTGCATATTCATCTGGTCTAGGTGCTAATTTGTGTGTTTCATGCCTGTACTCACAAGCTTGTTTGCACACCCCGTTCCACCTGGGCTTGTTCTGGCGTCCTGTCAAAACCCAGGCCAGCGGAACAAACAGCGTCTGTGGAAAATGAAAAAAAAAAAAAAAATACCCATGCATGTTTAATTATGACAGGACACACGCAACCAAACACAGATGCGCGCTCCCGTGCACGCACACACTCTTCTCTCCATAGACCTCTCTTCTGAGAAGAGGTGCCTCCTTAGAACCCTGCATTATCGCTTTTTTGAAGTATTGCAAGAGAAAAAAAATGTATTAATATTTAAAGCGCCTCACCACTGTCATGCGTGCGTGGCACACACACACACACACACACACACACACACACACACACACACACACACACACACACACACACACACACACACACACACATGCACACATGCACACACACACACGTGCGCATATGCGCATGCACAGGTACAAACACCCTTCTGCTCAATCCGGTGTTGAATTGGGATTCAAGATGAGAGGGAACTGTAATTTATGTATGGGTTTAGTACAGGTGTCGCTGATCCTTGGGATGGAACCGGCGAGTGTGAGTATATGTTTGGTAATCTAAGGAACAAATTAAAACAGATCCGTGATTCTGTTTTTTTATAGACGCATTACATTCAGATAAAGCAGTTTATTATTTTTTTTCTGGGATAAACCAAAATTACGTTGGGTAATGTACGTGTCATGTTTAGTGTTTCTATGAAGTACTCTGAGGTTTCCCCAGCCAAGCCAAGCGTAGTTTTAATAAGATGAGTTCCTTATTCTCCACCTTAACTCCATAACAGAATTATGTAGGCAACCTATTGGTTGTAGGCGACTAGGCGTACATGTCTGCATCTTTATATACCAGTAGTTTAATACGTCCTTCTGTCCAGAACGCTAGACGTTGGCTGGAGTCCTCCAGGTGTCTGTATTAGGCCTTCCTGTTTTCTCTGTCTTTCTCTGTCTGTGCCGTTCATCTTCTCAACTGTGCCGTTCAAACACATCCGCATAAAGTCTGTTTAGGTCGTTATGTTTGATTGAAGCGCCGACTAATGCTGCTGTCTTTACGGTAATTAGTTTATGCTGACGTTGCCATCCGATGATGAATGGAATGTTTTCCTTTCTATTTATTTAATTAATTGCCTGTGCGCAATCAAAAACATCCCCGGTTTAGGAAGCTGTCTCAAATCAAAGCATGAATTTTAAATCGGTGGCAGCGTGAACTTCCAGTGCTCAGCAATATACCGGAGCCCGTACGAGGCAAAACAATAGACCCATCACAGACGCAGAGAGAAGGCGGGAGGCTTGTTTTCTCTCTGGCCTGACCTCTTTTTCTGACGTGTCACATTATGGTTATACAGAACGTGTCTCCTTTGCATACAAAAGGTCAGGAAGATAAATCAAAATCCGCATATATGACTTGCCCGATTCATCACAGGAAAGAGGGTCAAAGTGTTAGGCGTAATCACATTCCCCCCCTCCAAATGCAAGATGAATCGTCCCTGGTAGCAAGATGAATCTGTGAAAACAGAGGATTTGAGGGCCTAATACAAATATACAATTCTCATTAAAATATCCATTGAAGGCATGCCCCCGCTGTTTAAAGGGATTGTCTTTTTTTCCATTTTAATTTCACACTTTTCGGGTGTGAGACAGGAGACTAATTTACCCCTCCAGGTCCCTGATATGTTTGTTGGCTTAGTTACACTGGGTGCTTGTTAGATAATCCACCATGATGCAACACACTGAAACATAATGCTCTTCCAGCCCAGCTCCAGTCTTTCAGAGTTGGACCTGTGAGGGCTTTAGCTTCGTATTTCAGCTCCGCTTCCTCCACTCCTGCTGAGACATTAATTAAGATTCCATTCAAGGCCGTTTTTGTGTGTGTGTGTTTTTTCCTCTTCACCACCACTCACAACCATACTGCTTTGCTGCGGCTAAAACGTGTGCATACAGGTGCCCCCCCTCCAACCCCTACCCCATCCTCTCCTAACAAGCTCCCTCATTAACTTCTTAAAATTAATACCGTAACAAAAGGCCATTCCTTTGTTTCCAGCCGTTGCATATCCCTCTTTATTTATTGCTCTCTTTGAGCGTTTCTAAATGATTCCTTTTTTCCTCTCTTCTTTTTTACAAAGGAAACATGAAACGAAGTGGTTCCTTGCTTTGCTGCTTCCTTAACCCTAACCTTTTCCTCTCGGTGAGGAGGTTGCCTTGTGCTTGTTGCAGCCTGTCAGGTGGCAGCGCCGCTGATATCTGGAGAACAGACAGAGGTGCAGGGAAGAGAGGAGACCTGCCATTGAGACGCCACATCACACCTCGCCCACACACTGCTAATTAGAGTTAATTATTAATACACTTTGATTTACTCTGCCTCCCCCACCATCAGGTGCCAAAATATATATTATATATATATATTTTTTTCTTTTTGCATGTTTTCACAAATGAAAGGAATGGAATGGATTGACTGATACAGAACCCCCCCAACCCACTCCACCCACCACCACAACCACCACCAGCAGCAGCACAAGATTTAAATCAAAGGCCCTGCTGATTTCATTAGTGGAAGGAATGTGTGTGAATGTCAATATTTAATGATGCGATGAGTTAAGTTGGAAGAAAGTTTGTAAGTGGAAGAAGGAACCTGTGTTTGGTGAGATCGGCCACTGCTTGGGTTCCTGCTGACTGGACCAGAACAGGGACTGGAATGCTGTGGCTCTTCTCTATTTAGGAGGACTACTAACACGACTAGAACTCTCAATCTTAAATAACCTGAAGCTCTCCAGGATCCCGGTTTGTGTGCTACCACTTACCATTATCCCACTTTATCCTATCCCAATACCGGTACGTAAATCATCTTGATTTAGCAAGGCATCGTAAGCTTGTAGATCGTCTATTTTGACTACTTTCATCTGACAGTCTTGTAATGAAGTAGAAGGTTAATTCGCTTGAGAGATGAGAGGTTTATGCCCTCACAATGAGCTCATATTTTGTATTGTCTGGAATATCAACTTAGTTAGTAAATATCTCTGAGCAGCGCACAAAATCAACTGTGAGAATCTTAATTGAAACACAGCTATAGTGCATGGAAATAACTCAGGATCCCATGGAATGCGCTACACAGCATAACGTGTGTATTAGTTCCTGTTGCTGAAAAGAGCCATCACTGCCGTGTGCCCCAGAAGGGTCCGGGTATGAAAGCTCCCAAACCAGCGAGTTGCTTGATCAGGTCCCAGCCAGAGGAACACACAAAAAGGGTGAGGGGTAGGGTGGGTGGCGGAGGGGTGGGAGATGGTTCATGGCGAGTGACAGGACCATAGGACAGAGGAGGGAAGTGGAAACAAGGTTAAACTGCAGTCATGGGCTGACCCTGGGAATACCGCTGCCGTCACTTCTGATGAGAATCACCTGGGCCCTGAGCACAGATAGGGATGGAAGGTTGTGAGAAAGAGCGATGGTGGAGAAGAACTGCTTGATTCGGGCGAGACATTAATCAGTGAAGATGCGCGTTGGGGTCGCGACCCTTCACTACACCGGTCATGTTTCAGTCTGGTCAGGGAGCAGCTAACGGTACTGTTAGCCCTCTACACCTTTCATTTAAACCTCAACAAATGTAGTCAGGGGCAAAGCTGTTAACAGAAATTGTTATGTTCTTTCTCCTAATTTGTTGTTTGCTTTAGATTGTTTTGGTAGTGTTGATTTTCTACTGGGAAGAATTTAGATTTTATTTTATAAGTGTGGGGGGACAGTTTAAGGGCAATTTAAATCTGATAACAGTACGGTATGTGATTTTACTATAAATAAACACTCCTGATTTTGCATTGCAGGAATAAAAACTTTCCAACATATTCTGCAATAAGACACTGTACGTGCATTCCTGTACATGTGTATTTTGTTGTTTTTCATTCAAATGCAGTTCAAACGGTGCTGTACCGTGGCTTTATCAAATCAAAGCTAATACTGTAAGCTTAGGTATAAGTTGAAACGTCTGAAGGAGTCATTGTTTGAGAGAGTACTAGTGCAGACAGACAGACAGACAGATAGAGAGACACCATGATGTTGGCATGAAGTTTGCTCTTTAACTCCACACCACTGGTCAGACTGTGCAGTGATATCACACCACAATTACACCCAAGTAACTCACCCATTAAATGAATCGGACTTCTCCACTGATCCCAAGGTATTCCCAGTTTGGGAGAGCAGCAGTCTAGCCTCGGACCATGCAACTCATCACTGGCGCTGGCGATAACACCCCTGGACCTGTGGTTGTCTCTTTCGTGGCTTTAACTCCTTTGAAATAGAACCATCAGCGCCCTGTAACAAAACAAATAAATCCTTCCTTCAAGTCTGTTTTGATATGTAATGAGTTGCTCTTGCACTCTTCTGAGATCTTGTTATGTTCCGTATCAGTGGTGTGTCTCTCTGCGGCCTTGGTTCATCTGTCAAACCGGATTTTTCTCCCTCAAAATAATGATCTTCTGCGGCACCGAGGGCTCCGCTAAAGTATCTGCTTATTTAAGATGGCTTTGCACCGTTGTTCCGTGTAGGTAACACCGGGCCCTCAGGAATCGTCTACTGGAGAGTAGATGGAGAAACAGATGGAGACACAAACAAGTGCTAGAATCAAGTGGTGGCAGGGTTAGCAACATGAGAGTATTACTATGGGCATTTGTCTGTGGATTTTCCACAATGATAGCTGTCCAAAAAAGAAGACGTAAAAGAAGAAAAAAATTCTATACTGAACATCAGTTCTTGGCTTCAAGTTCAAGTAGCACATTTTTTTGTCAAAAGAGCTATTCGAACTAGAATAAAATATTAATGGTCCACTATGTGCATGTCATATCAGAAATGGATGTTGCTGCTCAACAGAAATTGATAAGATAAAACTTTATTGATCGCCGGGGGAAATCCAGGAATTGGCTGAACTGTCGTAGTTTTTGCTGACTAGTCTGTTTCCCGGGGCTACTTTCAAGAGAATATTTGACCTAGTAGTCTCAGGAAACCAGATTCGGAGGCTCCCTGCAGAAATGGACATTAGGTCAGTGTTGAAGATTCCAAATAACAAGATGTTCCAGGAGAACTTATTTAAAATGATAAGATCAGGGTTTTTTCAGCTCTGAATGGTTAACATGAAAATAAATGTAAACTATATGATCTATCATGAACTGGGGAGTTGTGTGTAAGGCAGGCCTATTTCACATTTTCCAATTCTCATTCATATCTCTGAATAAAACTATCCAGGCAGGCCTGGATATTATGTATGTCATTTTGCTTGACTCTTACCGGCCCATGAAAGGTTACTTGAAAATCAGAGGCATACTTTCTAATTTTATCTTTTTATCCCTGGTCTTAAACAACATTGTTTTTATTATGTATGTGTAAAGGGTTCATTCACATACACACAATCTGTTTCCTGCCTTGAAATGCATGTGATTGATTGATTGACAACCTGTTACCTTCCTTGTCACGCTTGTTGAGATGCCCACTCATGTAAAAAAGGGGGAAAAAGAAAGGTGGATCTTTTTATGTATGAATTCTGTTATATTAAGCAGAACTGGAGTTCAAACTTTTGACCCAGCCCTCCGCAGTATTTTCTGTTTCTCTTGTGGGCCTCTTGGGAAAAATAATTGCCCACCCCTGCATTATTAATTTTCACTGAGGTCTGAAAGTGCAACTTCATAGACACAATGAATTCAAAAACAGATAATGTTGATTTACTAGTCTACTTTGAATTTGAATGTTGCATGACACTCAAACAATTTAATTATATGTCCAACCCTTTTTTGTATTGCAGCTCTTCACAAATTCAAGTTCATGGTGAAGTCAAAGGTTGGCTGTAACTTACTGTATATGGTTGTATCAGTAAGACAGTGTAGCTGGTAACTGGCCTTTACTTCCCCAATAGCTATCCAAGGCTATAGCATGTCCGCCTTGCCATCCTCCTTCCTTCCCTGCTCTTCATCATAATTGAGCAGGGCTGTGAGAGACTTTTGTTGTTCCCAAGGTGCGGCGCCTTATAAATCCTCAATTCTCTCCATCTTAAATACTCACAGCACTGCATTATGGGAAGGCTTTGCCTTACCCTCGCAGGTAGCCAAATGGATGGGCTCACAGATGGGTCTGGGGAGTCAGTGAGAGGAAAGACGCCGGTGCAGAGTAGACCTGATTCTGTCTGAGGAACGTTGCTCGGAATGTCGGGAAAGATTCTCTCATATTTCTAACTGCAATGCAGAACTTTTTAAAATGTTAGTTTTAATCCATCTGTATGGAAGAGTATTTTATTAAAATATATATATAGTACAGTACATCTGCAGTGGTTGGAGGTGGTCTACATGCTATTGAGAAATTAATTTGCTGGTGTCGAGTAGGAGTCCTACTGCATGACAAGTAGTACTACCTGGACCTCATGAGCACAATATCTCCACTGCCAAAGTGATGTAGTAGATGAGTAGACAGTATTGAATCTCAGGCAGTATTATAGCCGCCAGACATCAAAGTTAGACTGCAGCTGAATACTGTATTTGACTATATATGTAATGTATGATGCTCTTCCACCCTCTCCCCTCTCCTCTCATCTCCCTGCTGAACCAACTTCCCCCGGGTTTGTCCTTTTAGAGATAAATTAAGGTGATTATTGAGCTTCATTAAAGTGGTAAATAACAAGCTAAAGTACATGGCCGCGTTGCTAATTGGCACGGCATGTGGGTTTGATGTGGCGAGCTTTAGAAGGGGAAGACGTCAGGGCCAGGCAGAGCCTGTGACCCGGGTGCAGTGCCTACCGCTGCGTAACCCTCGCTTTCACTTTCGTCTTTTTTCATCATGCTGTGGTTCTCTCTGCATGTTTGTTCAGATTGCTAAAGTCAAGGTCTTCATTTTAATGACTTGGATGTGAAAAAAGAGAGAAAAAATGATATAAGCAAACACCTTCAGGCTCATTAATCAATGTGTTGGTTTCTCTCTGCCATACAAAATGTGCCTACTTTATGCAATAATTAATTTTCTAATTTCCTCCAGTCATCCTGAGTGCCCTCAACTTAAAATACTTGACATTTACCCCCTCTGTATGCAGCTCAGACTCATAGAGACAGTGCTGCAGTGTGAGATGCAGACTCACTAACGCCTAATAACATAAACACTCATTAGGACTGTGTCCTTTATGCATTATGATTTGTTGTCTTCCTGTGTAGAGGCAGAGATTTACTGTACATCAGTTCAAGGATGGCAGGAATAACTTTATTGCTTTGGTCAACTACTACAGTGACAATTCCAAATCCCAATATGTTTTCCACCATATGGTGGCTTATTTGAAAAGACAAGTGTGTGTGTGTCTGCTGCTGCGTGTTTTTGTTGTGTGTAGTTTCAGTGAATGTAAGATCACATCACCAGTAACTAGCTTAAAGGGATATTTCACAAATAAATAAAGAAAACTATTGTTCATTTTATCATCTACTCAGGATCGCGTGAACACCCCATAGTGTTTTTGGGTGTTTTTTGTAATTAACGGTATTTGGTATAGTATAGGAAGGGGGCGGGCAACTAAGACAAAAGTTTTTTTTTTATTTAAGTGAAATATCCCTTTAATTAACTAAAAAAGAAATGTTAGGGTTATGGTTAGTTTCTGCTAACAAGTATAGGCTATTGTGGGCCACCAGAAATTCACCAAGCAGGCTGGAATATAATAAATCAGACGGATCTATCTTGATCACAATAGAGATAACGTGTGCAGTTTTGTGTAATGTTCATGGTTAGACATGACATAATATCTGCACGAAAAGGTGCAATATACTCCATTGACACTATCAATATCGGATTTTGTTAAATGACAATATACTTATCAATATTGCATTCTGTACAGAAAACTTAGGTTAGGGGCTCTTTGATGAGGAGCTTTCTACTTGCAGCGATTATTTTTCAATGCTCAAGTTTGAAAGTGGAATCAATCAACTTTCAGGAGGTAGGAGTTATAGAAAACTTTCAAACTCGAACGCAAAACACAAAAGCTTGACCCAGACAAAAAGGATATCCCAAACTGTCCGTACAGCTGCAATATTGATGAGTACATCATTGTTTAATATGATCGTAGTTCTATTTCAAGAATGGGCTGTCAATGGAGGCTACTACTGCAGCTTAGAGGTAGGTATTATAGCATCTACGTTGCTTGCGGTTAGCAAGCACAATCGCACATGCTAACAAGGTGAAAAAACATTGTCTCCATGTTTCCTTCGACCTGGTGGAGGTAGTTATTGTGTGCTTTTGTGAGATGAAAAAACACTGAATAGGTCAGATCAGAGTGACTCATAGCCTTATGGAAATGAGGATTTAAGTTTGAAAAATGAAAATAAAGTTCACTTAATATAGAGCAAGTCCACTACCCCAGGAAAAAATAAACAAATATATATATTTGTCTCCTTTAGAAATAATAATCTATCCTCTAGCAAGGGCATTTTGTTTAAAATACTGATGTTATATTTACAGGAGTGTGGGAATTGTCCAAACTTTGTGATGGAATACAGTGCAAACTTTCCAAAGGCTTCCTACGCAAGATATATATCTGTTTTATTCCAAAGTGCAAAAAGTGCATATACAGTGCTCATATGAACATGCAATATGTGCAAATGCACAACTGACTCTCTCATCTGTGTCCCCGGCCATGTTTCCTAGATGGCTGCTATATTCTATTCTAGTCCTATACTATTATAATGGCATCATATACAACCTGCCGACATACCACTTGCTTAAGAGACATAATCCATCATTACAAAACAAAAAGAGGAAGAATATATCAAAATAATAATAAAAAAACAACAACCTGTTTGCTCATCTTTGTTGCTTTAAGTTTCATTTTGCCTATTGTGAGTACACAACTGAAAATAATACCGGTACTTCTGGTAATATTATGCTTTGTGTGTGTGTGTGTGTGTGTGTGGGGGGGGTGTGTGTGTGTGTGTGTGTGTGTGTGTGTGTGTGTGTGTGTGTGTGTGTGTGTGTGTGTGTGTGTGTGTGTGTGTGTGTGTGTGTGTGTGTGTGTGTGTGTGTGTGTGTGTGTGCGTGCGTGCGTGCGTGCGTGCGTGCGCGTGTGCGCGTGTGCGTGTGTGTGTGTGTTTTGCAATGATGAATTATACCTTTCATGCAAGCTGCAGTTTCTCTGGAAGTTGCTTTTGATGCCATCAGGCAAAGTAGGAGGCAAAATGTATAGCTGTGTGTGTGCATGTGTGCGTGCGTGCGTGCATCTGTGCATGCCTGCATTCTGTGCTTGAAGGATACCACTGTTTTCTAATCAGTCCTAATTGATGTTGTTTATGAACAAACGGGAAAATTAATTACATAAGACATGAAACTGCCTACAGTATGAAAGTCAATTACACTTCATGACTCCAGAGGGCAAGGGTTTCATCTCCTGTTGATTTTTATGGACAATTCTACAATCAACCTTGTGGAAGGATAGGCGTTTATCTTGTCCTGCTGGCATAAATGGATGATCTCCATTGGCTCATTGCGTCCCAGGCATCTTGCTGTGAACATACCGATCCAGTGTTCACACATGAAGACTGAGGGGCATGAGAGAACATTGGAATATTTGATTTCTCATAGGGCAACTGAGCATTAGTGACGCTATGAAACCTCCAATAACTCATTGCCTTCAATTGCTATATGTGCGGTATAATCTGTCGTACTGTGGGCTTTTGGATTGGCTATTTGCGGTACGCCACCATGCAAAAAACAGAGGCAGTTATTGATGTTATTATTTTAAAATTAACTGTAAGGAACCTATAAGTGAATAAATAACATAGTATGTATAGGGTTGTAGCTGCCATGGTTTTGAGTCAAAGAGATGTACATACAGTGCAAGTGGTCATCACAATGTAATGTACTTGCATGGGTACATTTTTAAGCATCACTGGTTGTTATTCGATGCTGACATGATGCAATGTGCCCATGTGTGAAACCAGTGACAGCCCAGTGTGGAATAGCTCTGTCTGCCTCTGTCTCTTTTCACTTATGGTACAATGGTGTAGGCAGGCTTTAAAGTTGCACATAACCAACCAGTAGAGGGAAACAGAGAGACTTGCTTTAACTTTTGACAAGGGGGGTAGGATCTGGGGGTGTACTGTGTAATGCAGTGTAATAATTCACAAATATAGCCAGTTGCACCCATTCAGGTAAATTATATTCCAAATCCAAAGTTATGCATAACATAATTTACTCTTTGGATATCTTTGCACATGTTTTGATGTGTATACTCTGGCAGACACACCTGTCACTGCTGCATACTTTCTCAACATATTTTGGTACAACATACTGTACATAGGACTGTGTTTTTAATCTCTGTGCTGAGACATCCTTCCAATTTTACTTATAGAGAGTCCAAAGAAGTTAAAGCCTCCATTTAGCTCAGTGTTGTGCACAGTTATACTGTTAAAGAGGAATATTTACTAAAGCAATCCACAATAAATCCTTAGCCTGGGGCTTCATCACCAGATTTCTCACCATATGGTGGGAGCCTGTAACCCTCCAGTCAACAGCCTAAACTGTGCCATCAAGATGCAGCCAGTTTACTGATTAACATTTTCAAGTTGTTCAGATAAGAAATTAGCCTTTGAATTTATGCAAAATCTCTGTTTCCTCTTAAATGTTTCATGTCACCAATATGTTAAGAGTGCGGAATAATACTTCTGATATTTATTTCATAGTGTGCTCGCCCGTGGAAACAAATGGAACTTTGTGCTGAGAATGAAATATTAAAATCAGATCTGTAAAATAAATAAGTGGAAAGACCACTATACATATTTACAAGAGACATGGTGTGATATTTGAAAATAAATGAGGGCTCAACTAGCATACTTAGAAAATGATGTACAATGAGGCAAAAACTGCTTTGGGATATTTTGATAAAATTATTTATGAGTATAAATAAATCATTTATTCACCAGAGCGTAAACTATTTATCTGAAATGAATGCGCATGCTGCATTGGTTTCCATAGCTGTATTTTAAGGACAGGATTCTGGAGTAGCTCGGCTCTTATGTGGAGAATGAAATGTCAATAACGCCAAAAAGAGATGGTGCTGCATTACATTTGAATCCCAATAAGACGTTATTATGCTTTTTAAGGATAGTCTAATCCTCAGAGGTGAATTTGTGCATTAAAAAATAATTTCCGTGCAATTTATTTTCTGCGTGCATATTCAGTTTTCCAAGCATCTTTACCAGGAGTCAGCAAACAGAAGCAAGACAACATTTTATGTATGTATGTTTTCTTAAAGTGATGAATCTCCTGTTTGAATATAATTTAATGTAATTGGGTCACTTGCTTTATCAGCTTATCTGGTGTTATCAGGGTTGAGCGAAGTACAGCATATAAAATATATTATAGTATATGCAGTTAAGAGCGATTAAGCATTGGGAAATTACTGTTATTTTAATATTAATAGGAACAACACAAAGGCCAAGCAATAGCGCAAATTACCATACCATTTAAATTATGATCTGCTTTTTAACATGGATTTTGTGAATCCTCCCACTGCCTACAAATAAACACTGTTGCATTTAAGACATTAACCCATTTTGCTTTGCTACATTGATTGCACATATCAAAAGGCTGTTTCTGAAAAGCACTTCATTTCATAACTGGAGGGTACACTTTGTAGGCTTCATTTTCCACCCCTTTCCCCCCTCCTCTCTGCCACCCTTCCACTCGGGTTTCTGTAGAGAGCTAGGTGTTAACACTACAGAAGCAAGCAGAGTGAGAGAGGGGAAAAAATCCTGCAGGTGCCCTCTGGGTATCTTTCAAATTAATCGTCTGGCTGGTCTGTCTTATGTGCAGTTTTGAAACATTAACAAGACCTTTGAGAGCAGGCGTGAAGAGGAGAGGGAGAGGGGAGAGCAGGACATGGCTTCATGGGCTTTAATGTTTTATTGAACAGATACAAATTATTTTGGCCCCGGCCTTCAGTGTTTGGTGTAAGTCAGTGAGGGAGCACACCGGGGCATGCTATGGGCGCTACGTGGGGGCACGACAGAGGAGCCGCATATGATGGAGGGGCTGAGGCTTAAAGCCACATTCTCTCTCTCTCTCTCTCTCTCTCTCTCTCTCTCTCTCTCTCTCTCTCTCTCTCTAAAGGAAAACTAAACCTTGGGATGTTCTTGGAAGACAGTGGATATGAATTTAGTCATCTCTCACACTAAATGTAGCTTTTAGAATAAACAGTTTCATGCAGTTCTGTTGTTGAAGTTTCACTTCGCCTACCGCATACATGTCGATACTGTGGAACGTCTTGGAATATCTGAAACCATGTTGTGAATAGGTTACTACTGTACTGTCTAAGGAATGATTATATGCATAATGAATGGTACTGATGGTGTGGAAATTAAATGTGACTTATTTCAAACTGCAGTCCCAATCATCTACTTCACGCCTTCCACTCGCATAGACATTTGTTTACAATCTTGCATATCTTTGCTGTCAGGGAGAAACCACCTAATCCCAGAATGTTCATTTTTCTGGAAATTAAGAAAACGTTATATTTAGCACACAGTTTGAAGTTTTGTCCAGAGCTCATTTAATACTTTACTTGGGTTCAATATGTTTTTAAGCAACACACAGGCGTAAAGGTTGTTCAATAGCATTGATTCATTAATAAAGACTTGGATGGTTCTCCCGACAGCAACAACATACAGTATATTTTTCCTCTTTATTTTTTCTTCTTTGTCAATAAATAGCTCAAAATACTCATTTGGAATTGAAACCAAGGAATTTATATAGAAGAACTAAAGCACTACTAACCTTTTAAACTATACCTGTATAGCCTATGTAGACCTACTTTGGCCTTAGGACAAATGAGATCCTATTGTGGCCAAATATTAAGTGCACCTGACTGCAGATATGGGGAGGGACTACCGTTTGGGGAGGGGTCAATTGCACTACAAAAACATACCTTTTAACATTCAGTATAGATTTTCTGTCTGCAGTTTTCTGACTCAAACAATGACTTGCCTGTGGACTGTATTGTAAGAGCCCACAAGTCCCATACTGTATGTAACTTAACAATTTTTTTCCGATCTCATTGCAGCTCAAAAGGCTTTAAAACACACGGAGAAAACCCCAGAGTTGTGTGTGGGTGTACTTGAGATACAACTTAGAAAAGAGAGAAAATTAATGTCATGAACTTTAATATTTTGGCTTTTCACAAATAAGTACAAGGAGTGGTGATGCTGATGACCTTGATATTTTTTGCCAAAATAGTATTCCTTGGTCTAAGTGGACAAATCCAGTAAAAAAGAACATGTTTTCTATGTCAACAACTCCAGTCAGCAAGACAATTCCAGAACAAGTCACTGTCGGTCCTGGATATCAGCATCAGGAAATGCTAAAAATATGTGGTAGTAAACAAGTATAAACAATTGCTTGGTTGAAACTATGACCTACAGTACAAAGTACTCTAAACATTGGAGTGATGATGAAATATCAAGTAGTTTGCAAAAGCCGTGCAAAAACAAGTACTTTATTTTTGTGAGAAGAGGTAAAGTAGACATTCAGGTCCAGATGAACGTATGGGCTCAGGGGGCTACAGCCCAGGGGCCCTGCCCAGAGCTCCGGGGGGCCCGCTGGCCTGCATGCGCCTATCAATCATGTCCTTTTCTCCCTTTGCCCTGAAAACTGTGACAGTTTTTTCCATCTTTGCGAACTGCGACTTTTTTTTCCTATGTGTGTGTGTGTGTGTGTGTGTGTGTGTGTGTGTGTGTGTGTGTGTGTGTGTGTGTGTGTGTGTGTGTGTGTGTGTGTGCGTGTGCGTGTGCGTGTGCGTGTGCGTGTGTGAGAGAGTGCATTGGTTCATGTGTGCAAAACAATGTCTCAGGAAAATGAAGTGTGTGATCACTCACTGTCATTGTCAATAAACCTGTCGAAGAAGCAGAAGATATCTGGTATATCAGAAAATTGATCAGTATATTCCCAAAAAAATATTTGGCTTTCACGCTTTCATCGTATTGGCAGGTGTTCTGCGGATGTTGACCAAATATGTGATTTTTGCTCCATATACAGCATATCGGGGGTTATGTTGTGCATTTTCGTCTTTTTCCAATTTGACAGGCATTTTACTCCTGTAATCCTGTATACCTGTACTGTGTATGTACATTTAATGGGGGACCCCTGCATGAGGTTGGATCCGATATAAGTTAATGTTGAAATCAGCACATGCATGTTGAAAATCTCCATTGCATTTCTTTAGTTGATGTGTCTGACATCATTGATCAAAAATCAAAATCAAAACTTTATGTGCTTTTGGTTTATATTGTGTCTATCTCTCAGTACCGATTATCACCAAATGGTTTCCTGCATTGTTGGCCTATATAGAGTGAAATCCTCCATATACAGCCGTTTGATGGGGGCTACCTGTATGTGCCTCTGACTGCATTTGAAAGGGGCAGTTACAACATCCATATACTGTACTGTACAGCATGGAAGCAATTATGTTACCCTTTGCAATCCGGGTGTAAAAAGATATTATGCAAGTTGCTTCAGAGTCAAACTGAATTGATATCAGAACAGACAGGATGACATATTCTATCTACCTCTCAAAGGGAATGACAGCAGCGATAACCTTTACCTTCATTTCATTTGATGTCCTGCGCACAGAATCACTATTTATGCATGATTAACAGGCCTGCTAATTCAATTAGGGTGACAAGTGGTGGTATTTTGCCTTACACTTACAATTGTTCCTAATGTGCTAATGATACATTTACATTGTTAATTTCAGATACTCCTTCATGTTAAACATAATCCACAATTCCTTGAGGGTCGTGTGCAGTCTGTTGTCATTAAGCATGTTGGAATAACCTACTTCCGCTGCCGCGCCGGCACTCACCAGTATGCCGCTTTGGCACTTCTGATTTACTGTAGATCCATCTGCATGCTGCTATACTCCCTATTGTGTGCTTGCACCTGCACCTTCTAATCATGCATCAAGTTGTGAGTACAATGTACTGCAGTGGGGCTCTTTATCATGCATTGGATACCAGAGTGCAGGCTGGTACACATGACAAGTTGAGCTAATTAAATTCTCTGTAGGCTATTTCAGAGCCACAATCATTCTGTTGGCTTCATGTAAACAAATACGCTTAGTGGGGGATGAGCAGTGTCACTGGAAAGTCCTCCGGTGCAATAGAAATAAGTCAGTAGTATAAGTCATCACACAGAGCAATCTGTGATGATGAACGACAGTTGGAGGGGGCTATTAGTTCGGCAATTGGTTAGTGAGAGAATGATACCATGATATTTTTGTTTTTTTAATTTACTTTGTCTTTCTGCAATATAGCTTACAGTCTTTCAGTCTATCTTTCAAGTTCTTCTATTATGTGCACACATAGTGTCATATTGTGAGCTTGCAGATTAATTAAAGGCTAATTATTTTAATAATTTATTTAATAAAAAAAAATACAATCTCTCTTAAAAATGTTTCACCCAGTGTAAATGATTTATTGTAATTCTGGGTGCTACATTTCTTCTGCCAACCTGGTTGTTGAGTTGACCACGGGGGAGAGAACTCGCACACAGCGCCCAAAGGGGGAATCAAACCTCAGCCTACTTGTCTTGTTAATTGGCATGTTGCAATCATTTTAGTCGTGCCAACCAAGCTATTAGATTATGTTGCCTGCAGTGAAATGGTGTAGAGAAAAAAATGAAATACTTTTATTACCTATACCCTTACCTATTACCCTTTACACATGGGTCAAGGTTTATCCTGGTGTAGCTCATAATCTTCTAATAACTAGATGCACTAGTGTGATATTATTATTTTCTTCTAACAATGATGTAAGTGTATAATAGGTTCCATTTTAAGTAATATTTAAGTCATTAAATATGGAAAACAATGACCTTTAACCTTGTGCTCTGCTCATAATGTGAATATGAAATCTATCATGTCGTGTACAGGACCTGACTGTATGTTTGGGCGATATGAAACATAACTGGCAACATGCTTTAATTATTCTTAATTATTATGTTTCTCAGTGACCCCTATTCAAATGTTTTATGGTATCTTTTGTTATTTTATTGTGCAGAATCCCACAGTCCAATATACAGTTATTTTGCAACACCAGTCTGGAGTACAAAACATGACCACTTGGCGTCAGAAGATGGCGCTGTTGTCCATTAGATTCATAGGCTGTTGTAGAGAGGAATTTCATTGCTTTTATTCTGAAAGGGTTTGGGGCAGGAAATTCAATGTATAAGGACAGTGTAGAGAAACGGCCACTATTCTCTGTCTGACACTTTTGTGCTTACTTTCTGCACTTCAGGTGAGATTTAGTGCAATTTGTGCAAAACCATAAACATGGTATATGAATGTGCTTATCTGTGACACAACTCGTTTTGGTTTGTTTATAATAAGAGAGATAATTGGAGTACTTAAAAATAACACATGCATGGTGCACTGTGGTGAGCTGGTTAGCTAAAGGGTGTCCTCTAGAGCAGTATAGTATAGTACATGGTGTGCTGTGGTGGCCATTATGCTCACTGGAGAAGCAAACACGCAATATAGTGTGTGTAATATGAATACATTTCTGTATGAAGTGAGTGTTATGACTAACACTGGACTGATATGGTTTATTTCTTTATTTGAGACATGAATACATGTTACTGTGATTTTGGGAATATGCCTTTATTATTTTGGGGCCTAAGTGATACTGTTGGGGTAATTCTAATTGATTATTAAGTGAACTAATTGTGATTGAAATGGACTATTGTTATTTGACTATGGTAATTAGGTTGTTTCTATACTGTTTGGATAATTTTGGAGAATATTTGGAAATTCAATGTAAATTCAATGTATAAGGACAGTCTGCAGAGAAACAGCCAATATTCTCTGTCTGACACTTTTGTGTGTTTATTTTCTGCATTTCAGAACCTGTTAAATACAAATGTGGCCCCAGAAAACAGCCTTGTTATTCTGAGAGCACCGATGGATTTTTGTTTGGTGAGTTTTCTGCTATTATGTAAAGTGTCTTTGAGACAGATTGTTCTGATTTGACAGTTGAATTGACCTTAGTTCGATTGAATTGACTGTGTGGAGCTAACATGAAGACATTAAGGCAGTAGATTGGTGTAGCCTGGTTCTATGTATTGCTTCCAAACCAGGCCCCAAATGGAATGCAGGCGATGTAATCAGTACACTACATTTGTAGGAGATTTAGGACACACAGTATAGTATATTACTGTATTGTACTGTACATACTGTATAATGTTTTTACAGTGCTGCATAGCCTACAGAGCTACAGACAGTTGCTCCCTTCCTACAGAGAACTTTGCAGACCTTTTGTGTCCTTAGAGTTATAATGTGCATTTCTCTTGTTGACATCAGCATCAATGAATTATCGGTATTGGACAATTCCATAGTTTTAGGTAAGATATTTTTTTTCTGCTGCCCATTAATTTGGGAACAAAGACCATCATAGGGACACTGACATAAATAGAAGCCAAAGAATTCTGTATTGTAAAGTGCCCTGTTGCGGTATTGATCCATGCAGTTCAGAGATAACGACATGGAGCTATCATGTGTATGATATACCTGCAGATCACCACTTATAATCCATGTTCCCCCAGCTCCTTCCCACAGTGTAAGCAGTCAAGCTGTGTTCAGAAGAGGAAGACAAATGTATAAGATGTCCACCCATCATCCATAAAGTATTAGCGCTGGGAATCCATCACCCTGCTCACAGTGAGTGCAACTATATCATTGCACCTTTGGCTGTTATTCTGTTGCATGGTGGTGGCCTCAAAAACAAGTGATCTACAACATCTTGCATTGTGCACTTGTAGTGAGTTTGCAGATCTGCTACATGCATAAATCAGTCTAGGAGAATGGAGGCCAATTTATGGTATTGCTTTGTAGCATGAAGGATTTTAAGGTAAAAGTTGATGATGTAGTAATCTCCAGCAAAGAAGGGATAACATATTTCGGGCTGTAATCTTGACAACAAGGTCACAGGTGAAAGTATGTCAACAGAGACAATCAAAATAGTAAATCAAAGATTCATGGGCAGAATTTCCTCTTTCTCAACAAAAGTACCCTCAACACCCTTGTGGGGAGCCCAGCTTTACGCTTCCACAGCTTGGTTCTGGAGCATCCCAATGTCACGTAAGATACACTTCAGACCTCTCAAAACAAACAAATTCAACTACTTTTCCACCTGGGTCTCATGAACCACCTCCCTCCAACCCAATTTACTAATCTAAGCAATTGAAAATGTCATTGACATTCATAAATGTAAATTGCAAGGCCTCTAAAAAAAGTGAGCAACACCCACAGCCACATTACTAGAGGGAGCGAGAACAACAATCTGTAACCACCCTCTTTCAAAACAAATATGGGTAAATTATCTTGCAGCACTGCCACCCAAACATGCAATAGCCTAACCCCCCTCAAAATAGTCTGATAAAAAGAGCTCACTTCTCTCTGGGAAGAGGCCAAAGGTAAGTAGTCTCTCAGTCAGTGTCAATTTTGACAGCAAATTTAGAGAAGTTTAGTAGTGACTAGTGAGACATGACCTTTGACACAATCCTTTTTCTGGTTTGACTTTGACACAAATTTTTACCTACATTTCAAGATTCATCTTCAGAGGTTAGCTCTATTAACTCAATGGTACATACAGTATGTCAGCACTTGCTGCAGGAGACCCACGTTCAAATCCGGGGTTGAAGATGAAAGTTGCAGCTTTAACAGAGTAACTTCACCAGCAAGAGTATGATATTTTGTACTAGGGTTTAGTAATCTGTCCACCAGTGCTTACAAATGATCTCTTTTTCCTTCGTCATCCACATTATGCTCTGCTGCTCCCTTTGTGACACACCACAGTCCTAATCCCAGCAACTTTTACTTCAGGACATGAAACCAACCATGAAGGCATATGACACATCCAACATCCAACCCAGCAACAGTATCAGCTGCGCAGATGGACAAGGACCCAGCATCAGCCCCGTGTTGACGCAGTAAGTGGAATGGAAATGGATATAATGGCATTAGTTTTGAAAGATGACATTATTGTGTGGATCTGTCATATAACCACTCAAACAGAAAGTTTTATTTCTTCAACACTTTTGTAGTTTTGCTCTCAAATCTGATTATTTCATTTCTGTCACTGTTATTCACATCATTATAATGATAAAGATAGCAGCGCGGACTGATGATGTTCAGCAATGTATTGGCAGGGTAAAGAAACTGCGCTAAGTAGGAGGGCTTTTGTAGTTATGTGACTGCTGGGTGTGGTTTTATGAAGTGTGTCTTCTTTGTGCCGAACGCTGCAGTATTGCCTCTCACTTTGTATGCTTGACTTAATTGATTTCTCCTTACACTGGCAAAAGGAACAGTAATTAAGAGCCGAGGCCAGTCCATTGATTTGACTCCCCACCAGAGACCCCATGCTGGCAAATCATTACAGCCCTTCCCAAGGGCTCGATCAGTGAACCAGAGTTTGCGTTTCACCAGGCTTTCGATAATCATTAGAATTCTCATTATCAACATCCACTTTCAGCAATTTAATTTCTTGCTTATTTTTATCTTGCTATTTAGCCTATAATCGCCGGGCCATTGCAGTGAATTCAGAATGTAATTACACAGTGAAACATTAATTTAACACTAGAGAGAGTGTAAACAATGTTTACACTTAAATAATCACTGAGGATTTTAACGTCTAGGTTTGCTCTCATAAACAGCATTTATATTTGGAGAAGCGGCAGCTGTAGTAATGCTCCTGTCATAACTGAGGGAGCCGTAATGGTATCAGTGGTTGTAGAAAAAGCACTGTTGCTACAGAAATCTATTATAATGACAGTAGATGTGAAAGTGAACACATAAACGCCAGAAGCTTCTTCATTACAAAGACGGAGGGGGAGAAGGAAAAAAAAAGTTGCCACCGTTTCAATGGAAACAAACATTGCTTTGGGGCCCTTTGTAAACAGCACACAGCTGCTATTTCCAATGATGGGAGCTCCACCTTGTCACAACAGTTCCTTGAAAGAGGAACAGTTTAATGTCAACAATATTTTCTCCATCTGCCTGCTCATGAGAAAAAGAAAAAACAAACAAAAAAAAGGAAACACAAAATAACTCCAATCCACAGGGAAAACGTTTCTCAACCATTCCAAAAGGAAAGTGCAATGCAAAAAGATGAACCGGTAACATCGAGTGAGGATGCAGTCATTCGCACAATGTTGAGCCTGTGTTGTGCAATAGTGCCATGCATCAAAACCGGCCAATCGGAGCCTGTAGATAGGTGATTTCTGACGTACGCCCTACAGTGGGTGTCCTATAGCTATAATGTCACACATCATTCTTTTCACCTTTGCATCTTTCAAAGAGGTATCAGGTGCTATGCTCTGTTATTGAGTATTTTCTATGTCATTTCCTTTGAGCAGCGTGCCAGCTGACTGCATATGCACGGGTCACATTTCCCTGTAAGCTGGAGGTATTCCACCTGCCATTTTCATCTCATCTCAGTGCCGCTAAGAAGTCTGATCTCTCCCTCTCTGGTTATCTGCTTGGGAGAGATCTGTCCAATTTGCTGAAATTATAATAAGATCTGCCGTTCCCCTACTGGACACCTCAACCTGACAGGGGCTGAGCTAGCCAATTACTTTGCCAGGCTTACTGTTTCATAGGCTAATTGGATAAGAATATATATTTCAATTGACACAATTAGTATGTGTCACACCCTCATGATTTGAAGAATTGGAAAAAAAAGTAATTCACTATGATATCTACACGAGCGAAGGTGTCTAGAAAGGTCTCATTTTTACATTAGTTATCTGAGCCAAGGACCCCTTTCTGACATTAATCACAACTATTTGAAAAGCATATTTGATTCAAGAAAAGTATAGTTGCCGTAACCAAAGTTTATCTTGAATCAGTTCAGTTTGATCATCCTGATCAAATTGTGTAACTTATTTCTAATTCAAGGTATCAAAAAAGTTAGTTAGGCCTAATCATTCTTGTCACTTATCATGTGAAACAGTTGCTGTTTCAATCTTTGTCACATGTGACACAATGATTTATTATGCTGCCTTATGTGGCAAATGTCTCATAATGAATGAGATGCACTTTTAAGTTACTTGTCATCCACACGACTTCAAATGAGCAGTTCAGTTGCATCAAGTGAACGGCAAGATCGAATATGAAAAGAGGATGGAGATTTTTATTATTATTATTTCCTTTTTGCAATGCTGGATATTCAGCTGAAGTTTGTGTGCATGTCTCTGTATCTCGCACCAAAATGACTTGTGAAATTAAAGCAAAACGCTTTGATCTGTTATGAGATTTGAATAGCAAAAATTTAAATATTTAAAACTTTTCTGCAATGTCACTTTGATCTCGCAACTGATTAATAGGGGGTTTGTTATAGAAAATACACTAAACGGATATGGGAGAGCCAGCCCACTGTAATTGTGAGTTGTCTCGTGGAGTGAGGGTAAATTACGCATTTTAAAGTAAAAGGGTAAACAGTTCATTTGAATTTTATTTCATCCCTTTTAAGTTTAATGAGACAAGGAGACAGAGAGTGACTTCAAACGCCCCAATCTACGGTGGGAAAGATTTTCTTCATGAGAGAATGACATTTCGAAGGGAAAAGTGCTTTCATCGTTTATCACGATGATTAGGAAGTGGAGCCTCTTTGTCTTCTGTCTTTGCCTTTTTCAAGGAAGAAGTGGAGTGGTAGAACTTGGTAAACAGCAGTGTAGGCAATATCACTAAAGTACTATGCGGCAGTATATGATCTACTGTATAGTAAATTCACTCTAATTAGATTACAGAAATCAATGCTCTCAACCAGTAGGCTGGCACAAAAGTTTGTCATAAAATGTTTGGATAGGATTGGGGGACAGAAAACATATCGTTGTCGGGTGGAAACATGGGCGGATGTTCAAAACTGTTGCTTTTCAGAAATCGGGGAAACAAATAACAAAGAGTGTCCAAAGTTCACTTGATTTGTGTCCCATAGGATGCATTCTAGGGACTAAAAAGTGCAGTCCAAAAAAAAACCTCTCAGAGAATAGTGTACAGGGACAGAGCATAAAATATAGTGACAGACAAGCAAATCCTTAACAATGTGCGGTAGTCAACGGCATTGATCAATCAATGACTGTCTATGGTGTAACATTGTAAAAGAATGCAATACAGTATTTTGTTATAATTTGCTTCATAAGCTATTGTTTAATTTAGGATTATTGTATAATATGATACATGATGCATTTTTAGGCCCAAGGAAATTTGCACTCAGTGCAAAACCAGTTTAGACCAACTTCTTCGCAATACCTTAAAGGACAACATTGCCTATTTTAAACCTGGATTCTGCCGTTCTATTGTGAGGGCATTAGACATACGGACATACAGTGGCACTTCCAATGTGTTCTGTTTCTGGAAAATCCGTTCTCTGTGCTGGAAAAAAACTCTGCCAGCATACAGTATGTAAAATGTGTCTTCCAGTCATTATACGTATAGGCAGATGTACTGCATGACATGGGACTACCGGGAGCTTTGCTGAAAGAGCAAAGGTTTTAAAAAGGGCCTTATAATTTATAAATAATATTTTTCGACATTATTTCACCCAAATTAGGGTCAAAATGGTTACATTATTCCTTTTGCTGGGGACCCCCTATGACCTGCTATAAAACATAAATGATGGCTGCTTTGGGCATTACATCTTTTAACATGTGATAGGTTATGCTATTGACAAGCTGTTTTTTTCTCTCTCTCTCTTTTCTACTCCAGTATTCTGTTTCTACATTTCTGCCTTTTGTCACGTCAGGACCTTCCTTTGTAAACACATTGAAAATCTTTGCGAGATTAAAGCATAGCCAACTATACTGAACAGCTTATCAGTGGGCGGCAAATGTGCCGAACATAGTTTTGATTCAATAATTACATTAAGTATGATATTTGCTTTGAATAAATGTTTAATTCATCCATATCCTATTTAAATTCATTAGCATGCAGGGGAATAGAATAATTGTGTCCAGTTTATCCTCTAATGCTTCAGTGACTATGCCCCAGTTGAATATAATAGGCTTGTAAACTGCGTATTAAATTAGGATTGCGCTGCTACTTACAATACAATGCTTTCTCCCTCTTATAAATATTCAAAATGTAGATTGCTGCAAAGACAAATACGGGACAGAACTCCACTGTTGTTTTCATGTGACATGAATGTTTCATTGCTTTATGAATCTAAAAAAGTCATTAGAATTTCTTCTTCCACTAAGCGGCGCACCGAATGAAAACAGACTAAAAGCCGCCCCAGTCCTGATTGTCTTTTAATTCATTTCAGACTGATTTCACAATATTTTTGAGATGAGTAGTATAATGCTTTTAACCACTTAGCACACTGGTGTGCCATGAGACAAGGACTGGGTATTTTGCGACAACCACATCTTATTGCAATATAGAGAGAATTATGATTTTTTTTTTTATTATTCATAGAGTAGTTTGTGAGCACTCATTTCACATTACCTCTAACCTAGAAGTCAATATATTGTAACCACTTTCAAGCTGGCATAATAATAGCAGAAATATTTATATGCTATCCATATTTCAGTTATTAAACATTGCATTCACTAATTACAAAAAATAAATAATAATAACAAGAAGAAGAAAAAAACAGAGCTATACAAGCTCTCTAGATTGGCTATTTTTACAGGTTTGCCACTTGGCCCATTGGAGTGCCTTGAGTTTTTTTTTTTTTTTTTTATTATTATTATTACAGTAGACTCACCTTTGAGCTTTAGTGTCACATACATTGTTACAGGATGCCAGCCATCAGGCGTACATGACACACATACACTGATTACTTACAAACTTGTTACACCTGCACTATGGCATGACCTAAAAGAACAACATGCATGCAAAAAACTGTAATATTCAATATGATATTGTGTATATGTCTACAAATGTATTTCTACCAAATCAAATAAGGTGAGAAGTTCCTAAAAGCAATTTCGATAAAAGCACTGATGAGAAAGTCTGATGATTAAAAATCGGCTCTTAAAACACTAAAACATTTTAAAATATAGAATTTCATGTTGTAGGACCATCAGGGGTGTAGTGGAGGGGGACACGGGGGGACGGTGTCCCTCCACTTCTCTCAAATCTGAAACATTTTTGGGGCAAAATATGTTTTTTGACTTGTCCTTTACTTTTATTGATACAACTAGCATTGTAAACCATCTTTGTCAATATGCTATATAGTACTTGTCTGTGTCTTTTTAATAGTTTGTATGTGTGCGCTGCGCAGGTACACGCAAATGCGCATGCAGATGTCTTGAGAGGCCTCCCCCCACTTCTAAAAGTCCCACTACAACACTGAGGACCATTAACATAGTGTACGTATGAACCTGTTTGCATATCAGTGGTATGACCTGTAGTAGGTGTTAAGCAACGTGCAGGTGACATTGTTCCAATTGTCTCCACCAGGCCGGAGGCATGGTGGAGAATATGTTTCACCCTCCGTCCGTGTGTCCGTCCGTCCGTCCGTCCGTCTGTTACCAGCTAATCTCTGGCACCGTTTACCCGATCGATGCCAAAATTTGCACACGCACTCCCTGGATGCCAACGATGAACCTCTGCTCTGCATTTTCCAGAAGGGACTAACATAGCGCCAGGAGGCTGATTCTTGCAATTATTTGGGAAAAATCGGTGCGCGTGTCCGTCTGTTAGCAGCTAATCTCCCAAACCATTAACCCGATCGATGCCACAATTTGCACACACACTCCCTGGATGCCAACCATGAACCTCTGATCCAAATTTTCCACAACGGCCTGTTATAGCGCCACCAGGAGGCCAATTTGTGGCATCTTTTTACAAAAAATGTGTGTTTGTCTGTCTGTTAGCAGCTAATCTCCCAAACCATTAACCCGATCGATGCCACAATTTGCACACACACACCCCCTGGATGCCAACCATGAACCTCTGACCCAAATTTTCCACAACGGCCTGTTATAGCGCCACCAGGAGGCCAATTTGTGGCATCTTTTTACAAAAAAATGTGTGTTTGTCTGTCTGTTAGCAGCTAATCTCCCAAACCATTAACCCGATCGATGCCGCAATTTGCACACACACTCCCTGGATGCCAACCATGAACCTCTGCTCTGCATTTTCTAGAAGGGCCTATTATAGCGCCACCAGGAGGCCAATTTGTGGCATCTTTTTACAAAAAATGTGTGTTTGTCTGTCTGTTAGCAGCTAATCTCCCAAACCATTAACCCGACCGATGCCACAATTTGCACACACACTCCCTGGATGACAACCATGAACCTCTGCTCTGCATTTTCCACAACGGCATGTTATAGCGCCACCAGGAGGCCGATTTGGTAAAGATGATGAACACAGCAGGCAATTTACATAAAATCTTCAACACACTATAATACTAGGCTGAGAAAAATATTCCGCTCTCTTCACAATGGCTTGTTATAGCGCCACCAACAGGTGAACATTTGAAAAAACACATTTTTGGACAAAATGCCTTAAATCATCCAAATGCTAAAGTCATAATAATAAATGGTACCCTTTTTACATTGGCCTATTATAGTGCCACCAGGAAGCCACAACCTGTCCTGGCCTGGTGGAGACCTGTGCCCAGAAGGGCAGGTGACATTGTTCCAATTGAATCTCACCAGAGATCAAATCACTGCAATCACATTTTTCTGTTACTTTGTCCTGGCTTACTGCTCACTTACTACTCACACAGATGATGGCCATAAAAAAACTTGCAAAACGTCTTAAGTGCATTTTGTGCTGTAGCATTGGACGTGGGAGGTGGTAGGGTTGTAGTGATGGTGTGTCTGTGCTCTTAATAGTGGCCACAGGTCAGTGATGATGTGTTTTCGGAAGCTGTTGACTGTGGCTGACAGGTGAAGAACTGAGCCACGAATTGCCTGTCTTAACATTTAGGTGTGGCATACGCGACCCGTGTTTCAAATTGTTGTGGCAAGTTGCAGCGCGCACCACCTGCTCACCGAGCACCATGATCAATGAGGACGATTTTTTTCTTCCTCTGTGACACAGCCCAAAAAGAGGCAGTATTGACATTTGAGTCTGGGAACCGAAATCAATGGTGGCTAGTCAAGCCGACTGACTGAGCAAAAGCCATATAAACGTCGAGCTCTCTTGCAGTGGTGGGGGAATTGATTGATTGCAAGAATGGGAAATATTGAAGGCGGGTGTCAATCCATGTTTTGTTTTTTTAGAGTTTCCCAAGCATGTCCTGTTTTGAGGATAGAAAATCTAAGAGATTTTACCAAAGTGGACTGAATTAAAAATATGGTGACTATGGCATTTCCCAAACTTATCTTTCTTTTCCATGGCCTGAACCTTCATATTGTTGTAATAGTTTACAGAAGGAGGTGTACTGTAGTTATTATTAAGCAACATAACTTATAAGATCATGGTGTGATTGATATTTTTTAACATCTATGAACAAATTAAGCCCAGAGCGCACATCCCTGAGACACACAGCTACAGACATGGACCTAGATTATAACCAGAACACTCAAAGAGCCACCGCTTCCACCTGCCCTTTCCTGTCTTGTCAATACGGTCCCCTCAGTATGCAGGAGCGAGTGACACATCTGATCAAGTCACGGTGCCTCTTAAAGTATATCTCCACACTAATCAAAATGACTGTCTGTTTAATAAAGCATGAAAAGAGCTTTTCCATGAACGGTGTGCTGGGGCGGAAGACATCCCTGTAGAAGATTAATCAACAGATTGGATTCTACTCTGTGATGCAAGTCCACCCCCCTCCCCCCAGCACTCGCTTGAACCAAATTATCCCATAACAACCATGCAACAAATCAAAATGGTTTTATTATTATCATTCTTTCTCTTATTGTTAGGAAAATAGCAGCCAGATTTCTTTTTGTCCTATCATATCCAGACAGAGGTCGGTGTTCTGACTAATGGCAGAGGGCTGAGACCTGCCAGAATGAATCAGTGAGTGTTTCTAGCTTCCTCAGCAATGTGCCCGCAGTGTCACTAAATGGCAGAAGGACTGTGTTGGTTCCACAGAGGACAGTGGGATGCAGGCTGAGTGGAACGTCGGCACCCACCGGTTCATGTTGCCACTTAACCACTTTAGCCCGGTGGTCCCCCAGGCCACTGATTTACCCCCCCCCCCTCCCTGCACCACACATCTCTTCAACAAAAATAGCCAATCTACAAGACCACAAAGTGCCGTAAACTCGACACGCTGTGAGCATGTACAGTACAGCTGCTGTGTTGTTGTTTTTTTGCAACATTTGCTCCCTGAATATAGATGGTAGGAGTCATGTGGTTAACAGGGTGTGGCAGTGAACTCTCTAAGGCCTCCCACACAGTTTATGGGCCACTCAGTGATGCAATGTAGCATAAAATGGCCTTACTTAAGGCTGTGGTATGGTGACAGTGCTTAACCCTGAAGAAAAAGTGATTTTCCCAAGATCAGTATATCTGTATATGTGTAGGAAAAGCGGCCAATTACCTCTGGATAGGATCAGAGATGAATTATCAATTGCTATAGGTTGTGTTCACCTATCCACAAAACACATTCAACAACGCAGTCATGCAAATACACAGTGCAATATCTATAGTGTTATTGTTGTGGTTATTGCGGTGTGAGAGTCTGAGAAGGTAAAGGGCAGATTCGCTAAAATAGAATCAGCCTCGTCGCTTTTCCGCACGACGCACGAAAATAGTATTGATTAATGGTCGTCACCCCTTTTTCACGCAGAATGATGTAAAGACCTTGTCAGTTGCTATCACCTTCTCGGAGAACATGTTCCATCAATCCCCGTGGCCAAACGGGCAAGCAATGGCACACTCCACATATTTCACCTAGGCAGCCAAAGTGGGCCAATAAGTGGGACAAGACCCTGGGACAAAAAGTGACACATAGGAAGGTGACAGCTTTTCACACCTGGGAATAATGGTTTTGATAGGCGTCCTGCTTGTTTCACCGCTGTGGAGCCAGACAGAGACCAAGAAATGTGCGATAATACACACAATTAGCTCATGGTGCAAAAAACTACCCGGGTCCCCACAAGCCAGGACGAATCGGAACTCCGGCGTTCACCGCGGGCAAGTGACGGCACGGCCTAATCTCCACGCTGGAGGTCTGCCGGCGCTTTGACACATCAAGGATACAATTATTGGACCTTAAAGCTAGACCTGTCCCCACATGTACACACCATCAGCTGGGCTGGGGAATATGATGGATAGCGCCGTGGTTCACTTCCATGGCACCGTCATCTTACAGCCAGGCTGTAATCACTCCGAAGCCAAACAACATCGCCTTATCGCTCTATATGACTGTTCTTGTATAACACAACTATATAACCATCAGCCTAGTAAATGCATGCCTGCTTTCTTCTCTGATTTGCCTGTCTTTTCGTCTTTGAGGCGGCTGATTTTACACGTGTGCGCCGACTTCAAACGCAAATCAGTGTTAATATCCGTTTGCATGTCCAATTTATCCCGTCAAGAGTTTGCCTTTTCCCTGGTGTTTTGTAAAGGGAAATGGCGGTCCACCGGCAGAGAAGCGCGCAACCAATTTATGTGTCATTACCACTGTGAGTACAGCGCACAAGCTATTTTTGGTTTTCATCTGACCATGTTGACATGCTTTCCACATTACTGTCCTGTGACGGAGCTGGAGCATGACAGAACAGAGGACGCATGAGGGTATTAGCTGATGGGACGTTTTGATCATTTCTATAGTGTACTAGTGTGTGCTGCTCTCCGACTCATCAGCGTGGGACAAAGTTACTGTATGCCTCTCTCTCTCTCTCTCTCTCTCTCTCTCTCTCTCTCTCTCTCTCTCTCTCTCTCTCTCTCTCTCTCTCTCTCTCTCTCTCTCTCTCTCTCTCTCTCTCTCTCTCTCTCTAAGCAATCCTCAAGATACCAGGGCTTATATAGCTGACTCTTTAATGCTTTCCAGCAAAGATGATGTTGGCCCATAAAGAGAACGAACGGGGGGGTGAGATCAATAAAACCAGGCCTCTAATAAAGTCAGAGAGGGATTAAATATACACAGTACACCCGGCGTGCTGCTTTGGTGAAACAAAGGAGCATTTCGCACGCCGAGGTTAAAGATGACAAAGACCCTTAAGTTATGATGCTACAGTATGTTGTAGCTGAGAGTACAATTACAGTAGCTTGGATATAAATGTTGGCACAATTTATTTATTACAGAACTGTTCAAATACTGCTAGGTTAACAACTGTAGTGTATACTAATACTGTTAGGTTTACAACAATAGGCCTAGTCAGTAATTTCATTTGTTCAGAAATTTGTGCTATTGGTCATCCCTTAATCACTTAAATATGTCTTTCAAGATGGAATAGCCAACACCCAAGCTCACAACGCAATGCTACCGATGCCAACTCTGTGGCTTTCATAATGTTTAACCAACAGATGATTATACAGATGATTAGAGATTGTGACTACAGGAAATATTGGAATGAATGGAACACTGTTTATTTTTTCCTGACTGCCCGACACTGATCTATTACAGGGGTTCTCAACCCCTGGGTCACGACCCCTCGCGGGGTCCCGACATTATTTTTGGGGGTCCCCAGATGACTTTTTGCCGGGGTCCCGGCATGGACAAAGCATTTCCGGGGGCCCCAGTCGAAATTCTATACAGTACAGTAGGCCCTACTGTATATACTGTAGCTGTGTTGTGCTGTACTGTATGTGACATGTACAGTCTGTGATATGTTGTGGTATGGTGTATGTGATGTGTTACAGCATGTGTACTGTAGAGTAACCTATGTGTTGTACAGTAGTGTACAGGGAGTGATATGAGCAGCAGTGATGGAAACCGGAAAGTAACTAAGAACATTTACTTTGTCATTAAGTAACAATTTTAGGTTACTTTCCAATACTTTTACTTGTGCTTCACTACATACCTGTATCAGATCCACATAATGTACTTTTACTCCAATACATGTATTTAAAACATTAGTTACTTTTTAGGTTTTGATTGTTACAAAACAGACCTTAACCACTTAATCTATATCATTTCTTAATCTTTTTTTTGGTACATTTTGATGCCAATACTTTTACTCAAGTACATTTTGAATTCCACACTGATACTTGTAACAGAGAATGTCTACATTGCAGTATTGATATTTTACTTTCACTATAAGTGTGAGAATTGTTTCTCAGTCACTACCAGAACACTCTTCACAGTGTTACAGTAGTGCACACAGTGCTACCACTCCAAAAAGCCACATCGGGCTTATCATCGTGAGAAGATTAACAATGGACTCTGTAAATGAATCACCACGGATACATCAGCTTCATCACTATTCCCTTCCTCCCTCCACCAGACCCCCCTCCCCACCCACCCACCCCCACCCGTGGGTTGTCCAGCAGAGCCCAGGGACGTGTTTATGGCGGGTTGGGATTAAGAGGGCCAGATCTACCCGGCCGTTTCTCAAGGCCTCGGTAGCCCAGTTGGCTAATTAAACAGTAACTGTCCAGACATGGGCCCCCGTCCTTTTCCCTGCTCTCGCCTTCAATTCCTGCAGTTTAATTTATTTGGAGGAGGGGGGAGTGGCCCTGTGGGCGGCTGGGCTGACTTCCAGCTCTGCCACGAACGTTGGTCTGGGGGGTTGGTGGGGTTGGGGGGCGGATGGGGTGAAAAGGTAGAGCCATCAGGGATGAGCCGGGTCAAGCTATTTAAGTCAATATCTCTCACCCCCTCTGACAGCCTGAGTAAGACCTTCCTGATCCACAAGGCTGGTAGACGGCGTCTACTTCTCATCAGCAAGGGATTGTGGGGTTTTTGGCTGCGGCAGCAGGGCTGCAGGGGCAGAGGCATGTGTCCGACGGGGTCCCTGCAGAGCGGGCATTAGAATGAAGCCTTCCACTGAGGTTGACCTAGCCCCAGGGCGTATGTGTCACCAGACATGCCATCAGCGCTGGCATGTCAGCACATTTGCACTTCAAAAACGCCAGGCGCGACTTGATAGATTTGATGGCCTTCGTCAGAGGTGATTCATTAGAGAACATAAAGCGCACCCTCCTGCCGCACAGGATATTGGTGTTGACTTATAGTTTAATTTGCAATATTGCATTTAATTTGTCTGCGAACATTAGGCCTCTATGAATATAAAACCATTGGGCTAATAAAATGTTGTATCTTTTGGCATGGAAAGATTGAATGCATACAAATGAGTTCTGGCACACATGTTTTCATATAAAAATAAAAAGTCTTCACACTTCGCACATAATATACATTTGCCTCACAACAAAGAAAAATCCTCTATCCTCTCCTCTTCTATTCTGTGTGTTTGTCTATTAGAGCAACAATGATAGCCAAGCTTATACACAGCAGACAGACAAAATGTGACACCCTCTGTGTAAGGTCAACAGTTCCACCTCTTTGGAAGCTTATAAAATGTCCCCCATCAATATTTTAGCACATCAATTGTAAGCCTTGGTAAACACATCTTCCCCTGAAAAGTAAATTATCAGTGGACAAAGCCACAAGGGATTGTCTGTCTGGGCGTTGTCAAGTCTCTCTCTCTCTCTCCCCCTCACCTCTCAGTGTCTCCCCCGCCCTCTATCTTTGAGTAGGCCGACCAATGCAATCAACATAGCCCTTGTTGGGGATTTTTCAAACTAAACAATGCCGTGGGCATATTGTATTCCCATGAGAGCTATTGGTCCAAAAACTGATGTCATTCACCTGCCAGAATGATGGCCAACATCTTTGCCATTAACGGTGGATGGTCAAGAACAAATTACATTATTTTTTAAATTCCAGAATGTATTAATCTATTCTCATTTACTGTACATATGAGTTCTAGGCAAAGTTTGTTTGAAAATATTTACAAATTGTGAAGGTAAACCATATATTTAAAATTAAATATTATTAACACAAATCCTATATCCTTAATCCTTGTATTTAAACCTTGGTCAATACAGTTAAAGTACAAGCATTTTGAGCAGATAGATTATGCTATTTTTCCACTTGAATCACAATTATGGATCAAGCTTTCAAATGTAGGAGCAAGACTGGACAGTCTTGCTGCTAAGACAGGATAGGTTGAAGTACTCTGTGCTGCATTGGAAATTAAGTGGAAATGTGTCAAAGTTCTATTCTACAAATTTAACCACTTTCAAACGATTGCTGTTTTGGGCATGTCATTATTGTAATTATTTGTGAAAATCTACAAGCTCTTAATGTGTTGTGATGCAGCGTGTTGCAGAGCTTGTATGTTGTAGATTAGGCTATTTTTTGCAGCGTGACAACGGCGTGACGAAGTATGAAATTTAGGTGGTTAAAGGAAATACTCGCACTATTGACCGATCACATTGGCTCGGCCTTGGCTGGATGTAAAACTGCTGCTGGTCAGGGCGTTTGGGCGAAACATCTCTGTGGAGCAGAGAGGTTCATCACACACAGATGATGCTGCTCACCGAGGTGTGAAGTTTCTTCAGGCAGGGAAAAGCAGAGTTACCACCCGTGAAGCTCGCTTTTTCCTCTTGGAAAAGCTCTTCCATCGGCTCACATTGAGTTATTTGTGTTATTGCTCTTCACTGACCCCAAGTCTGAAGGTGTTGTTGATAATTATTAAGTAATGTCACATACTCTACCGTATATATCTGTCAACATCTATGCAGCCTGCGGATTCACAAGTTACAGAAAATAGAAAAAAAAGGTTAGTATAACTTAAAATAAAAAAAACAACAACTAAATGTTAAATCAAGCAAAGCCATGCATGGCTGCATGTGTGGACTCCACGCCTTCATGCAAAGGTGCTGTACTGTACTACTTGCACACCCACCCACCCCCACACACACACACACACACACACACACACACACACACACACACACACGTCACACACACACACACACACACACACACTCACTCACACTCACACACTCACACACTCACACACTCACACACTCACACACACACACACACACACACACACACACACACACACACACACTATTATTTAAGTCTAATGCACACAAACCACATGGCCATTCTAAAGGTTGCTTGTCCATCACTTTAACAAGGGCACAGTGGCAGCGGTTTTGCCAGGCAAAACAACAATTTAAGTGTTGTGGTGATGGCACGCTCCCGTCACATCCTATCACACATTACTGACTTTGGTTTGCAAAAAAACTACATCCACAGCCAAAAGCGAGGCAGTGCTGCTCAATGTTATCTGCAAATCACAAATTGTAGCTCATGACACGAACCGCTGCACAGAAGCCAAGTGCCAAAGGGCCTCTAAGCCAGCAGTCTTAGAAGTGGTTTGAAACAGTGAGCAAAAGAAGGGGCATGAATCTGCCTCCGAGCCTAACAGAGACAGAGCTTCAGTCTTCAATGGTGTGTTAGGGGGAAAGGAGGAAAAAAAACATGAGGAGGGGGGAGGAGGGGTTAGGGAGAAATGTGGAATGGCCATCTTATCCATCATTTCTTTAAAAGGTCAGGATTTTTGTAGGTGGGAGTGGGAAGAGCAGCCAGTTGCAGATGCCCTGAACAGCAGGGTATTTTCCGCTGCCATGGTCAGCTAAGGACGGCTCCTTTAAAACACATCTGCCAGTAAACATTTTGGCCCGACTCTGGGTCATCTCTCCTGTCTGGTCGAGAGACTCAGCAGAGCGTGAATTTGTACTGTACCTGCACAAACCTTAAAACTACCAGTCACTCATTCTAGACTGTCCTCTTACCCTGTGTGACGTCCTGCCTGTTCCCTGTTGAGGGTGTTAGGAGGATGTGCATCATGCGCTGGAGCACTTGGCTCTTTAACCACATTCTAAAGGGATCTCTCTTTGTGCTTGCAGATACCATAATTACAGAATTAATTTAATGTCTTTACTTTTTCCTAATGTACAGTACAGTATGTCTCTGCGGGAGGCTGGCCAATAAGAGGGTCAGTCTGTATGTTTGTCTGGGTGTTTGTCCGGAGCTATCAAAAAACATTGGACCAGCCACAGCCTAGTGTCTTGTGCACATTGCTAGTTCCATTGTATTGTCACATGGGCTGAAAACATGTCTACATTTGAGACATGTCACTCACATGTAATGCATTTTGGTAGACAGTAAACATTTTTCACACACAAAAAATATATACAGTAAGATGCCTATGGGCATAAATCTGGCTCACCCTAAAGGTCTAAAACCAAAAAGCTCCTTAATATGGCACATTTGAGCCACAGAATTGCAGGCTCACAACGGCGTCCTCTGAGACTGTGGTGGCGCCACTGCCGTTCTCTGTGTCCACATACGGCGACATGATGTCACAATGCGTAACCATATATGGAGGGATGGTTGGGAGTGATGGAAAGACGGCATAACAGTCCCGGATTGACTACTATTGCAACTATTCATAGTAAACACTCCATTTGGGCATTTTTGACCCATAACTCCACAAGCTGGCTGGCTTGGACGCTACATTCCTGTGCACGTAAGTCGTGCTTGCACTTTCTAGAATAGCAAATAACTGGAATAAATGACTTGGGCCTAACAGATGATGGCCCAATGACCATGATAACCTAACTGCCATTTGACCTCATCCACTCACCAGAGAGAGGACAAAATGGCCCTGCACGCAGCTCTATATGGGCAGGGAAACCAGGACAACACATGCCAGTCACATGACATGACACACGCTCTTCAGGGTGCACAGTGTTTACGGGGGAACGTGCACACCATTCAGTGCCGTTGGAGAGCAGGTTCCCTTCCACTGTCACAATGATGAAACGGTTGCTCTGCAGCGCCAACAGAATGACGGCAGCAGGGACAGATGTTAGCGCACTGATAAGTTTGTCCGTCAGCTCCATGTTTGCTGCTCGTATGCCCCCATGGGGGAGACAGGGACATCTGGAAGGAATTGCCAATGGGATTGATACATTATCTGGCTTAATGAAAAATGAATTTCTCTCCCGTCGTATAAACACAAGATGACCTGAACCACTACAAGTTTGTTTACAGCCCTGTATCTGTACGGTGCACCAGTGACTGTGAACGGACACACTTTCGAACGCGTAGAAGAGTTCCGTCCGTTCACATAGCTGAGAAGTCAACAGAGAATGCAACAGAAAAGCACACAAGAGCAAGGCTATGGAAAGCTCACCTTGTTTTTGTTAGGCCCGAGTCTATTTGGAAGTGCAAACATGACACTGTAAAAAACAAGATCAGATTTTACAACAGCATTGTCAAGTCAGTGCTGTTATTTGGATTTGAATGTTATCACAACATCGATGATTCAGGAAAATCGGCTGAATCTGGCCAAAGAGGATATCTAACTATGACCAAGTTGAACAGTGATTTCAGTATGGAGATCAAACACTGTAGATTCCGATGGCTGGGACATGTGTTCAGGTTGGCCCAGGATTGTATACCAAAGGCTGCTTTTGTATGGACTGTATAGGAATTAAGGTCAGTCCAAAACAACCTGGTGCCGAATTGTGGCACCTGAGCTGAAAGTGATGAACCTGTCATGGGCCGATCAAGACACTACAGTACATGCAGCACAAGACAAGGCCTTGTGTCCTTGTGTGAGGATTAACTAAGTGAATAATCTGTACTCTATTACTAATAAAATAAATCACATTGTGTGAAGCCAGGGACACAATGAGGGCACCCGCCATGACCATTATCAAGCGATAATTCCCAGGATGCTGCTTAAGCCGAGTTCCCCGACAAGGCTCCCCCGACAAGTCTGGGAGCCGACTGACACGATTGCATTGATAAGACAATGCATTGATAAGACAATGCCTTGTTTTACGCACTGTGTCAGCGTTGCGACGTGCTTCCGAATATGTTTAGCTTTAGGGTTAGATGAGGCGAGTATATTGACCAAAACGACCGCAATAAAGCATCTGAATGTGCATTAAAATGGACTGAATCGCGACGCACTCGCAATGCAGTCGGGGGGTGGGGCTGAGGACGCTTATCAAGTCAGACGGCTGGCAGCCAACGTGCCTGGTTGAGGAACTCGGCTTAATAAGCAGCCTACTGGAAATACTTGCTTGATTTTCGGTAGAATATGCTGGTGTGGGCTGTATTTATATCAGCTATATTCCATCCTACGCAGACATTTACTGTCCTAAAAGTTTATAGACTTGGCCTGCAAAATATTTCATTATCCACAGGGGTTGACACTAAGATCTCCGAGTCAGGTTCTACTTGCCCTCAGGTCATGGTCACTTGCCCCCCAAAAATATATTGTAAATTTTGCATTTAAGTTTACTTCCTACTTGGGTGCTTTAAACCAGGGATTTTCAACACATGTCATGATCCCTGAGGGGGTTCCAGGTGGTCCCCAGCTAAGTTGGTTAATCAGATGTAACTCTTGAGAACGTAAAAATGAAACCAAATGGACCCTTGCGGGTCCATTTGGTTTCATTTTTACACTCTCAAGAGTTAAAATTCACCATCTTAATTAGCCCAGGTCGCAATGCCCACCTTCAAGATCAATGTATCTTGTGTTGTGTTACAGTGCACTAAGTTGCACACTTGCCCGATCGGGCAACCAGGTAGCAGTCTTCACTTGCCCCACCATTTTTTTTACTTGCCCCGGGCAAGCGGGCAAGTGTTAGTGTCAAGCCATTATCCATACATCCATGTCCATACATTGTCTTGCAAAGAATTACACAATAACAGCCAACAAACAACAGCCAAATATTAAAGGTCCATAGACTTGGCTGTCCTATGACATAATTTCGGAAAGATGTGCATTGGAGGATACATCAAAAAATGTATCAAATGTGTTTTTAAAGGTAGGGTAAGTGATTTGAAATTCATTGTGTAGTACCAGCCTGGTGCACTAGGGGCCCCCAAGAGTAGCTACACTATGTGAACCTGCTGCTCGATCCTGATTGGAGGAGAATTCACCCACCACCTGGGGAACTTTTATTAGCTCCTCTGCTAACGTGGGGGAGGGGGAAACTCCATATATGGTCTGCACACCTTATAATAGAGCATTTTAACAAAAAAAAAAAATTGGGTGATATCTGACAAAAGTGAAATCACTTCCCCTATCTTTAAGGCCAACACAATCAATCAGCTAACCTTAGCTTTGGTGCGGCGTCGGGGGTGTAGTGGAATTCTGTTCGGTCATTGATGAAGCAATAGAACAACATATTGAGACAATATTCTAGCTGTACATACAGTATCTCTCTATGTAGTTGTTGGTGTTCGTTCTGGCAGTCGGATCACGTCCTACATTAACATTCTCAGTCACCTGAGGAAAAATTGCTCTTCTGTTTTTCCAAACACATTACACTACACGGTCATCGAAAAGTGCAATCATTATATTATGATGATTACATTAATACATACAAATATGTATATTATACAGGAATGTGTCGTGCTGATTATATGTGCACATGTCCAACATGTTACTAAATGATGCAGGATTCACCTAGGATCCCAGTTCATGCAGTATTCAATACTTATATACGATCCAATACTGTATATGTCTGCTGAAAGGACCCCTATTATGAGAATGCGGAAAACGCTACATTATTGCCTGTAGTAGATAGTATATATAAGAGCTAAAGCTTCTGCTCAGTCAATCTTTGCAGCATCTGACGGCGAGACGAGCAAGAGCGAGGGTAATACATTAATCATGAATTGTTCGAAGGACACAAAACCGCATAAAAGCGTGCAATGGCAGGGTCACGGGCACTGTGCACGATGCGAGTCAAGAGGACAGATTTGCTGGGAGTCTGTTTAATGTGCGCGGTTGTGCTTAACATTGTTTAGAGCTCAGTGATTTGAGATTACCGCCACAGGGGGCAGCCCGGGGGCATTTCCTATGATGAGCTTTTGAAAATGTCACGAATAATGGGGCTTTGCTTCTCAAGGTGGGCTTCCCTTTCTTCCCACTCGTCCACAGAGGGGGAGAAACCCTTTTAGCAACACGCAAAGTTATACTGCCGGCCCGCCCTGAGATCACATGCAAATTCCAAAATTCCAAAAAACACTCAGCCTTGTCCGTTGAGTTTATACATTCGCGTGGCACACAAACCGAGCATGTTTGGTGCTCGTTTAAGCTACCGAAGTGTTTTGCTACATCAATAATGTCCGCTGGTCTTTTCCTCAGCCAAGGATCGGCCCTGCTATTGAACCGTCAGTAAGGTGTGGCCTTCAAAGCTGTGCCTGGAGACCCTCATCTCGGTCTCCTTTGCCGCACTGGTGAATCCAGGGACACCAGTCAGGTTGAACTGCCGGCGGCCCACCCCCCCGGGGACCACCTCATTAGCTGTCATTAAATGTTTTAAAGTTTGCATAATTGATCCTCCTCCAATAAGTCGTCATTGATTTATGGAGGTCTGGTCTGAGGGAGGCATTGGTTAAAAATTCATAACCCTGCTATGCGTCTTCACAATCCATTAGCTGCTCCTAGACCTAAAGTCCTTCCATTGATTGACCTTGTGCAGAGAATCTCATGGACGCTGCATTTTTACCCCTTTATAACGCTGTGGGAAGAGTTATGTTTCAGCTCTTTCCCCTGATAGATCTGACTTTAATTCTCTCTCTCTATCTCTCTCTCTCTCTCTCTCTCCCAGCATCTAAACTGAAGACCTTACTCTGAAGACGATGAATAAATAAAGCATGGTCCATAAACAGCTTTCCACTATTATTTAAGCTTCCAGGACCTGGTGCATTGACAGCTTCCCTCTCTCTCTCTCTCTCTCTCTCTCTCTCTCTCTCTCTCTCTCTCTCTCTCTCTCTCTCTCTCTCCACCATCAAATTCAAGTGTGTAAATTTTCTAAAAGGCACTGAATGTTTTATGATGATTTCAGGGAATGATGGAGTAATAGCTGAATAGTGAAGCTATTAGTTTTAATATTTATATTGAGTGCTTTGAATCATTAATGTGACAGGATGTAAAATCAGAGCTGCGGGACTTATGTACTTCACAGCCACAGCCACTCAGTGAAAAATATTTGTTTTCCTGAGCAGCCACACCAAACTGTTGTGAGCTATCCATCGGGGTGGAACAATGATGCTTTCTCTTTTTTTCCATAAATTTTAATCTTGAAGAAGGAAAAAAGCATGCTTCTTCTTGGAAAGCATTGGTTTAAATATAGAGCATTCATGAGTAAAATAAATAGAGCACATCTAGAGAGATGTTGTGTTCATAATTCAGGGGTCAAGTGAGATCACCGGCTGCGGGCGTAGCGTACAGTTTGTTACTCATACCCGGTAATGTTGGGTAATTTGTGTCATGTCATTTTTGCCGAGCTAGCTGATATTATGGAAATGCTAACCAGCGGCGACACATTACCAGCGTGTTCAGCAGAGAAGTGTAAAATCTCAAACCACTTGACTGTTTCAGTTTTCATTACGTTTGTGGCATAGTTTTCCTGCGCAAATATTTAATAGATGATGTAGCACACCCGTAAGTAACCACATTATCTAGCAGCTCACAAGTCAGTTAGACTGTTAGGGTATAATTATCTATGTGTGAGGTTGAATTGAAACTGACTTTGTCCATGAACACACAGTTGCATTGCCTTCACACACCCAGGTAAATTAGTTGAAAGTCCTTGCAACTACCGCCTGTTGTGTTGGAGCCGATTTTTAAGAAGAAGAAAAAGGAACATCTTATTCTTGACTTTGGTTCTCGAGTGACTTTAATCTCAATGGCAGAGCTTATAGAGCAGGATTTCTACCAGTTTTATGCCCTTGGTTTAGTGTGGTGGAAGAAGTACTCAAGTACTGTACTTAAGTACACTTTGTACATTGGCTATTTGTGATTTTTTTTTCTTGAAGTACATTTTGAATATGGGACATGAAGTTGTAACACAGAGTATTATCTACATTGCGGTATTGAAGTAGTAAAACATGTGAGTGCTTCTTCCATGACTGCTGCTAGCTATGTCCCTTTGGCTCGGGGAAGCATTGTGTATTTTGTGCACTGCAGAGCTTTGGAGTTAAAGGCCAGTTTATTCTTGCGGGTATCAGGCAGCCTGGTCCTGGGGGAGCAGGCTCTTTCATGCACAGTTAGTGCACTTGACTCAGCATGGAGATGCTCTCAGATGGGAAAGCCATGTTTAGAGCATGTCTTATGAGACATTAAAGCACTACTGTTCCATTGTTTTTAGCTCTTCCTAAATGTCACTTTCCTCTCTTGAGCCTGCCTCTCACCACAACATGCATGGCAGAAAAAGGAATTTCCTCTGCTCCCATGGTCCATCTGAAAGGAAAATCAAAATAATGAAGGAAGTCCGCACACAGATCAGCTCCACAGTGTTTATTAAATTAAAACACCGAAAGTGTCACGACGTTTCGGCCATGTTTGGCCTTCATCAGGTGATGAGGATGGCAAGACAAAGACAAGACCTTATGGGTAGTCTGATGTGTCACATGACCACAGACAAGACAATAGGCAGATCACTTAATTGTCTGACACACCTCTCCTTTAAGTGATATATACACCCACCAACTTCAAACAAAACAATGCACAATAGTACAGCCTAGTGGCTAAAACCTGCTGCATGCAATGTTTAAAAGTGTTTTTAACCATTTCCCTATAGGATCACCAGTATTGGGATTTTTTTTAAGGTTTTTTAGATTTTTACAATTTTTTACTAATTTTATACTTTTGGTACCAAAAGTGTGATTTTTTTAAAAAACATTTTAAGAGCCTGATGCTCCCTTAAAAAGAAGTAAAGGGACTAAGGAGAGACCTAGGAGTAGCAAACCAACGGCCACTCGAATAAGCGCTGAGTGACAACACTATCTAGACCCTGAGGGTCTTACATATACCACGAGGCAAAATTCAAAAGGGGAAGAGTAGAGATAAATATAAATGTTAAGATCAACCACTATCCTTAGCTCACTGTACAGACCCAGAAGGTCTTAGGCATACCAATCGACTAATAAAAATGAATTAGAGAATAACCACCATTAGGGGCTCTGGGCCCACTGTACAGACCGCAAAGGTCTTAGATAAACCATTAAACATTATCAAAAAATAGAAAAGGTGAAGATGAATGTAATTCCTGGGAAACTACAGTACATATGTTTGGAAGCAAAAGTTTACAAGAAAGCAGACAGGTCAAAGTCTTCATTTAGTCCATTGGGTTGTAGAGTTCTGAGAGTATATATCCAGTACGTTTCTCGCTTTGTGAGAAGGCTACGGATGTCCCCGCCTCTCCTTGGCAGAAGTACCTTCTCTATTCCAATGTACCTGAGTGATGCTACCGGATGTCCCATAGTGTTAAAGTGAATGGCTACTGGGCTCTTGGGATTTTTCAGTCTAATGTTGGATCTGTGTTCACTTATCCGAGTCTTGAGAGCTCGGCTGGTTTGACCGACATATGAGAGACCACAAGGGCAGGTAAGCATGTATATCACATTGGATGTAGAGCATGTAATCGTTCCTTTAATTTTTATGGGCTTCCCAGTGTGCGGGTGGTTGAAAGTTTCACATCTAGTCGTGAAGTTGCATTGTGTGCAGGACCCACATTTAAAGTTGCCCATGGGAATTTTATTGTCCAGGAAAGTGCGGGTTACTGGTGGATTATGGTCCGATCTAACGAGTATGGATCTCAGGTTAGGTGCCCGCTTGTACACAATTTGTGGTGGTCCCTGGTACACAGATTGGAAAGCAGAGTCAGATTGAATGATGTGCCAATGTTTTTTCAAAATGTTATCAATTTCTCTGCCTAGTGGGGAGTATGTCATGAAACATTGTGGTCTCTTCATTTGTGGCCTGTTCTTGGTGCTTGTGTTTAAACACTCGGCCTGTGAGATGTGATCAACCTTGCTTTTTGCATCTTGAATCCATTCTTCCGGGTAGCCTCTCTGTGTGAACTTTGCTGACATTCGCTGGCTCTGTTCCTCGAAGGCCTCCTGTGTGCTGCAGATCCTCCGTACTCTATTAAACTGGCTGATGGGTAGACTCTTCTTCAGGGCTGTGGGGTGGTAAGAGTCACAGCGGAGAAGTGTGTTACGATCTGTAGGCTTGCGGAATAAATCGGTTGTGAGTGTATTTCCTTTTTTAACTACCTTAATGTCCAGGAAATTTGATTCATTCTCATCTGCGGTCACCGTGAAGCGAAGATGGTCGTTGCATCCATTCAGGTAGTCATGGAAACGGGTGAGATTGTCTCTTCCATCTGAAAATATTATATAGATGTCATCGATAAAGCGTTTGTAGAACTTTATGTGTTCATAGAATGGGTTGGCTGGGCTCAGTATGTGAGTATTTTCAAATAGTCCCATGTATATATTTGCTAGCTGGGGGGCCATTTTGCTGCCCATCGCACAACCCTTTTTCTGAAGATAGAATGTATCCTTGAACAGGAAGAAATTATACTGCAGTACCAGGGATGTCAAATCGAGTATACACTGCCACTGGGTCTCTGTTCAAGAAAATGTTTGATGGCCTCTAGGGCTCCCAGGTGAGGTATGTTGGTGTAAAGGCTCTCTACATCGAATGTGACTAAGAGGTCATTTTTACTCACTGGTCCAATCTCCTGAAGTTTTTTGAGAAAGTCTCCCGAGTCTCTGATGTAGGACTGTAGGTTGGCCACACTGGGTTTGAGATGATGATCTACAAAGGATGATATATTTTCGGTAAGTGATCCAATGCAGGATACTATGGGGCGCCCTTTGGGGTTATTTAGTGACTTGTGGATCTTGGGTAATGTGTAAAACACTGGGGTAACAGGGTGGGTTACCTTCATGAAGTCATGTTCGTTCTTGCTTAGGTCTCCATTGTCCAAAAGCTCCTGCAGTTTAGCATGGATGGCTTGTTGAAAATCTGTGGAGGGATTTTTGGTCAGTTTCTGGTAGAAATCTGAATCCTGTAGTTGCCTCTCAATTTCCTGTTCATAATTGTTGACTGATTGGATGACTATGGCTCCCCCTTTATCTGCCGGTTTAATGACAATGCTGGTGTCCGTTTTCAGGTTTTCTAGGGCATCTCTTTCTGCCTTAGTCATGTTGTTAAATGTCCTATGTGTTTGTCTCTTATTGAGCTCAGCTTGGACATCTCTCTCCACCAAACGGCAGTATGTGTCAAGTGACGCATTCCTGCCTTTATATGGGGTAAATTTAGATTTTGGCCGGAAAGCATTTGTTGGGGGTACCATGGTGTTCTCTGTTGTATCAATTTGTGGTTCATTACAGGTCATGTTTGGCTCTGCATTTTTTGGTTTGTTAAAAAACTCTCTCAGTCTTAATGATCTGAAAAATTTATGTAGATTAATGTGAGTTTCAAAACTGTTGCAACTCTTGCCATCCTCATCACCTGATGAAGGCCAAACATGGCCGAAACGTCGTGACACTTTCGGTGTTTTAATTTAATAAACACTGTGGAGCTGATCTGTGTGCGGACTTCCTTCATTATTTTGATTATGTTTTTTTAGTCCAGCACCAGAGCTGAATTTGGATGTGCGCATGCCCCTGTTCTTTACTAGTTATTGTTATTGCTGCAGCACTCCAACATAGACTCCTACTAGCAAACTTTCCACCATGGAGGGACTAAGGACTCAGAGACCTAAGGACAACGAAGGCAACACTTTCCAATTCTCCACGGAAGATATTGAACGGATCATCTGGAAAGAACCCCTGTTTGACAGGGAACCCATAGGCAGCAACACGGAAGTGGGTATGTTGAAATCTTTGAGGAAACTCTATACACAAGAGACTAATCATTTCCTTCATGCTCTCACACTGAGCAATTACCTGCGGAATAAGAGGATTCCTAGAGGACTACGGATACAAAAAGCCCCCACCCTGGGTAGCAACAATGATGACTTTTGTGACAGATGGTGTGAAATACTTAACAAATGTTCGTTCGACCTGATGGCTCTAATAATCAAGGAGGAAACGGAACAACTGGAGCGCACACGAGAGGAAATCAAAACTGTCACTCAAGAGTTGGCTGCAGCCGTCCCAGACAAACAAAAACTGGACGAGATGTACACTTCCTTAAATGAACATAAAGCAAAAGTGGAAGAAAGAAATCGAAATGAGAAAAAGGAAAAATACATGAAAAATGAACGCGACTATGAAAACAATTACGTTTATTTCTGGAGATCCAAGCACAAGCGCAGTATCACCACGGAGGACCCGGAAGGATTACGGGATGAACAAAGGGGCCGGAGACCGATGCGGTCCAACATGGAATGGACTTCTAATTCCTCCATCGACTCCCACACCAGCACACAATCTACTGACAACCACCAACGTTTTTTAGGCCATGCCAGCGCCCGAGGGGGACGCCGAGGCCGTCGACGAGGAGGCGGTGCCGGAGAGGGAAGGGGAAGAAGAGGTTGGCATTCCCCGCCATTGACCCGCAGCCGGACACGGTTATAAACATATCTAACAGGTCAGTCACAGACACTGAAATCTCAGCCCTCTGCAAAGGTCTCTCGTTTGTACCCACAGCTACTTGCAACAGTTTTGAAACTCACATTAATCTACATAAATTTTTCAGATCATTAAGACTGAGAGAGTTTTTTAACAAACCAAAAAATGCAGAGCCAAACATGACCTGTAATGAACCACAAATTGATACAACAGAGAACACCATGGTACCCCCAACAAATGCTTTCCGGCCAAAATCTAAATTTACCCCATATAAAGGCAGGAATGCGTCACTTGACACATACTGCCGTTTGGTGGAGAGAGATGTCCAAGCTGAGCTCAATAAGAGACAAACACATAGGACATTTAACAACATGACTAAGGCAGAAAGAGATGCCCTAGAAAACCTGAAAACGGACACCAGCATTGTCATTAAACCGGCAGATAAAGGGGGAGCCATAGTCATCCAATCAGTCAACAATTATGAACAGGAAATTGAGAGGCAACTACAGGATTCAGATTTCTACCAGAAACTGACCAAAAATCCCTCCACAGATTTTCAACAAGCCATCCATGCTAAACTGCAGGAGCTTTTGGACAATGGAGACCTAAGCAAGAACGAACATGACTTCATGAAGGTAACCCACCCTGTTACCCCAGTGTTTTACACATTACCCAAGATCCACAAGTCACTAAATAACCCCAAAGGGCGCCCCATAGTATCCTGCATTGGATCACTTACTGAAAATATATCATCCTTTGTAGATCATCATCTCAAACCCAGTGTGGCCAACCTGCAGTCCTACATCAGAGACTCGGGAGACTTTCTCAAAAAACTTCAGGAAATTGGACCAGTGAGTAAAAATGACCTCTTAGTCACATTCGATGTAGAGAGCCTTTACACCAACATACCTCACCTGGGAGCCCTAGAGGCCATCAAACATTTTCTTGAACAGAGACCCAGTGGCAGTGTATACTCGATTTGACATCCCTGGTACTGCAGTATAATTTCTTCCTGTTCAAGGATACATTCTATCTTCAGAAAAAGGGTTGTGCTATGGGCAGCAAAATGGCTCCCCAGCTAGCAAATATATACATGGGACTATTTGAAAATACCCACATACTGAGCCCAGCCAACCCATTCTATGAACACATAAAGTTCTACAAGCGCTTTATCGATGACATCTATATAATATTTTCAGATGGAAGAGACAATCTCACCCGTTTCCATGACTACCTGAATGGATGCAACGACCATCTTCGCTTCACGGTGACCGCAGATGAGAATGAATCAAATTTCCTGGACATTAAGGTAGTTAAAAAAGGAAATACACTCACAACCGATTTATTCCGCAAGCCTACAGATCGTAACACACTTCTCCGCTGTGACTCTTACCACCCCACAGCCCTGAAAAAGAGTCTACCCATCAGCCAGTTTAACAGAGTACGGAGGATCTGCAGCACACAGGAGGCCTTCGAGGAGCAGAGCCAGCTAATGTCAGCAAAGTTCACACAGAGAGGCTACCCGGAAGAATGGATACAAGCAGCAAAAAGCAAGGTTGATCACATCTCACAGGCAGAGTGTCTAAACACAAGCACCAAGAACAGACCACAACTGAAGAGACCACAATGTTTTATGACATACTCCCCACTAGGCAGAGAAATTGATAACATTTTGAAAAAACATTGGCACATCATTCAATCTGACTCTGCTTTCCAATCTGTGTACCAGGGACCACCACAAATTGTGTACAAGCGGGCACCTAACCTGAGATCCATACTCGTTAGATCGGACCATAATCCACCAGTAACCCGCACTTTCCTGGACAATAAAATTCCCATGGGCAACTTTAAATGTGGGTCCTGCACACAATGCAACTTCACGACTAGATGTGAAACTTTCAACCACCCGCACACTGGGAAGCCCATAAAAATTAAAGGAACGATTACATGCTCTACATCCAATGTGATATACATGCTTACCTGCCCTTGTGGTCTCTCATATGTCGGTCAAACCAGCCGAGCTCTCAAGACTCGGATAAGTGAACACAGATCCAACATTAGACTGAAAAATCCCAAGAGCCCAGTAGCCATTCACTTTAACACTATGGGACATCCGGTAGCATCACTCAGGTACATTGGAATAGAGAAGGTACTTCTGCCAAGGAGAGGCGGGGACATCCGTAGCCTTCTCACAAAGCGAGAAACGTACTGGATATATACTCTCAGAACTCTACAACCCAATGGACTAAATGAAGACTTTGACCTGTCTGCTTTCTTGTAAACTTTTGCTTCCAAACATATGTACTGTAGTTTCCCAGGAATTACATTCATCTTCACCTTTTCTATTTTTTGATAATGTTTAATGGTTTATCTAAGACCTTTGCGGTCTGTACAGTGGGCCCAGAGCCCCTAATGGTGGTTATTCTCTAATTCATTTTTATTAGTCGATTGGTATGCCTAAGACCTTCTGGGTCTGTACAGTGAGCTAAGGATAGTGGTTGATCTTAACATTTATATTTATCTCTACTCTTCCCCTTTTGAATTTTGCCTCGTGGTATATGTAAGACCCTCAGGGTCTAGATAGTGTTGTCACTCAGCGCTTATTCGAGTGGCCGTTGGTTTGCTACTCCTAGGTCTCTCCTTAGTCCCTTTACTTCTTCTTTTTAAGGGAGCATCAGGCTCTTAAAATGTTTTTTAAAAAAAATCACACTTTTGGTACCAAAAGTATAAAATTAGTAAAAAATTGTAAAAATCTAAAAAACCTTAAAAAAAATCCCAATACTGGTGATCCTATAGGGAAATGGTTAAAAACACTTTTAAACATTGCATGCAGCAGGTTTTAGCCACTAGGCTGTACTATTGTGCATTGTTTTGTTTGAAGTTGGTGGGTGTATATATCACTTAAAGGAGAGGTGTGTCAGACAATTAAGTGATCTGCCTATTGTCTTGTCTGTGGTCATGTGACACATCAGACTACCCATAAGGTCTTGTCTTTGTCTTGCCATCCTCATCACCTGATGAAGGCCAAACATGGCCGAAACGTCGTGACACTTTCGGTGTTTTAATTTAATAAACACTGTGGAGCTGATCTGTGTGCGGACTTCCTTCATTATTTTGATTATGTTTTTTTAGTCCAGCACCAGAGCTGAATTTGGATGTGCGCATGCCCCTGCTCCCATGGTCCATCTGAAAGGAAAAACACTGCCTCTGGCCATTGTTGTTGTTGTTTTACATACAGCAGATGGAATCCAACAATGTATAGTTAATGTAGTAAACCACTGGACCAAACAATGGCAATCATTTTGGGACGTAGCAAGTTTTGCTCTCCTCCTATACAAATTTTGGACATAGCCAGTCACATAACTACAAATATCTATATGCGATGTTCCATGTGACTTGTTAATGTTAACACAGTCTCAGGTGTGAGAGGTGAGCAGGTGTGTTAAATTTGGTAATATCGCCCCCAACATCTCATAATGGTCACTAGAAGTTCAACATGGCATCTCATGGCAAAAAAACTCTCTGAGGATCCGAAAAAATGATTGTTGCTCTAGATAACATGGGCCTCGGCTATAAGAACATTGCCATCATCCTGAATTTAAGCTGCAGCACCATGGCCAAGGGCATACAGCAGTTTAAGAGGACAAGGTCCACTCAGAACAGGCTTCAAGATTGACCAAAGAAGTTGAGTGCACATTCTCAGCATCAAATCCACAGGGAGACGTAGGGAAATAGTCGTCGAAGTTCTATCAGCATTGCTACAGAGGTTGGAAGGGTGGGGGGTCACCCTGTCAGTGCTCAGACAATACGCCACATGTTGCATCAACTTGGCCTCAATGGTTGTCATCCCAGAAGAAAGCCTCTTCTCATGATGATGCACAAGAAAGCCCTCAAAATGTTTGTTAGCCTCATCAGCCCTTTCTTCTGGGATGACAGACATTGAGGCCAAGTTGATGCAGCATGTGGCGTATTGTCTGAGCACTGACAGTGTGACCCCCCACCCTTCCAACCTCTGTAGCAATGCTTACAGAACTTCTACGACCATTTCCAGACGTCTCCCTGTGGATTTGATGCTAAGAATGTGCACTCAACTTCTTTGGTCAACCATGGTGAGGCCTGTTCTGAGTGGATCCTGTCCTCTTAAACTGCTGTATGCCCTTGGCCATGGTGCTGCAGCTTAAATTCAGGATGATGGCAATGTTCTTATAGCCGAGGCCCATGTTATCTAGAGCAACAATCATTTTTTCTGATCCTCAGAGAGTTTTTTTTGCCATGAGTGCCATGTTGAACTTCTAGTGACCATTATGAGATGTAGGGGGCGATATTACCAAATTTAACACACCTGCTCACCTCTCACACCTGAGACTGTGTTAACATTAACAAGTCACATGGAACTGGGGAGGAAAAATGTCTACTTAGGCCCAATTTGGACACTTAGTTTTGTTGCCATCAGTTTAGACATTAATGGCTGTGTTTGTTATTTTGATGAAAAAATGTTATTACAGCATTTTCCAAGCTGTACAGTGGGGTGTACTTACTTTTGTGACATACTATATATATATATATATATATATATATATATATATATATATATATATATATATATATATATATATATATATATATATATATATATATATATATATATATATATATATATATATATATATATATATATATATATAACGCTTTTGTTTTATTTTTGTTTTATTTTAAACGCTGTTCATTTGCAGTAAAATAGATACATACATGCAGCAGCAGCTTGGTGAGAATGACATGAAAGCGATTAGACAAGACTGCAGCCCTTCGGTCTTATGGTTCCTCCAGGACTCGGTAGACACTTTCTAAAATAGTTAGAATAGGTTAGGTGAAGTAACTTTTAGTTATTACATTTAGAAAGAACCATACTATCCCCTAGCGGCAAGCCAAACTTTACTGCCTGTGTGGTGAAGAAGCAACCACCCAGACACACACAATTTGCATTGACACTAGTGTTGGACTGCCAGCATGTGTCAGGAGGACTGTTGATGGATTTTCAAACTTAATGTTAAGGCCAATTGGAATGGCATATCCAATAGCCCAAATGACTAGTGAACCGCAATCTGAGTCTGAACATGCAAAGACGAGGGAACCATTTGCAGCAAGTTTCTGTTCTCCATTTGCAGCTGTAATTGAAAACACACTCGGTTTGACTGCCACTGGAGCCTTAAACCGCATCAGTAAACGGGGGGGTGAGTTTCAAAATGTGATGTGAATTGTAAAGATTGTAATCCTATGGAGAGTTGAGGTGTGTTGCCCTCCATTCGCCGCTTGGTAATGCTCTCTTAGGTGAATGATAATGACTTGTCTGGATTCAAATGTTGCTATAATTGAGAAAGAGATGCCGTGACTGGAACAGATGTTTCACGTATACTGTAGACCACTCGTCAAAAGTGTCTGCGTGTGTGTGTGTTTGTGCACGTATGTGTGTGCACGTGTCTGCATGCGCATGTGTGTGTCTGCGTGTGTATGTGTGTGCGTGCCTGCATGCGTGCGTGCGCGAAAGTGAGAGATGTCTCTCAATGTGTTTACCTATGAGGTTTTGGAGAGGGTTGCAGTATCCCTGCATACATCAAAATGATGTTAACATCGCCTCTGCTTGCATTAGCCACCGGCACACTTGGAGACCTGCCTTGTTGTACATGCCACAGATCACGATATGATACATTAGTGACGGACGCTGAGGAATAGTTCAGAGCGATTAAGCATGGCTCTTCCTAACTCGTACCCACCCGTCTCTCTCCATGTTCACGCTGTGTCCTCCTCCGTAAGAGAACTTTGGTTTGTAACCGTGAGTGACTTCAGGCGAGTTCATCATTCCAGAATCAATCTGATTTTTTTGTATGTGGCACTTTCCCTCTAGAAGCCTATACTCCTCGTGAAATACGTCGCATATGTCACCACATATACAAGTCAAAATATTCAAAAATTGATGCATTTTATTTTTTTCCATCAATGCTTATTAACCTTTAGACATTTTCACCCCCCAGAATTTAATAATTTTTGAACGATATCAGTAATATTGAAAAGAAAATGGTTCAAATTCCATACCAGTGTCAACATACCTGACATGTCGTTGTCTTTTCACAGCTTTGTCTGTATATACCATACATTTTGTCATTAATGACTTGTTTATATTCTCATGCTCTTCGTACTCACCTGAAAATGTCAAGGGATCCAGTGGATTTTTTTTCAAATTCCCAAAAAACACACGCAAGTTTGCTTTGGAAAATAGCACCAACGTCAAGTTTACAGCACATCATAGTCAATGCCATAGACATCCCAGATTTCCTGCGTTGTCCCTCGAAAAGTCTTTCCCCATTTGACTGTATAGATTAATATTAATGAGAAGTCACTCAGTGGATTTTCTTTATGGCGGTCACCGGTCATTCAGTCTTTACAATCAAACGCAACTTGTCACATTGAAATCACACAGGTGTTGTTTAATTGAAAGTAAATGTTTCTTTTTTCCCTATAGGGGCCTGATTAGGCCTGTATAATGTATATGACAAGTCCCTGAGAGGATTGTCTTGGCTGGCGCCGTAGAGCCAGCGGACTGGCGCATGGAAGCTCTCAGCGGGGAGGTGCAGAGCCCCCATGGGTGACATGACAGTCCTGTCGCAGATCCTGTCTCAGGGTGCACTCTCTGCCATGTCTTACCCCCGTCTTCCTGCCTCACCTTCCACAATGTCACCTCTGACTCAGTGCCGTATCCTGTGCTCGTGTGAACACACACACACACATACACACGCGGCATGGCACGGCACGCACAAACACGCACGCACATGCACACACGCATGTACACAAAGGCAGAGGCGGGAAAAAAAATCAACACTATAGCTGGCTGTTATTCCAGCGACGTTGCTGGAGCTCAGACACAGCACGTGGTTCCCACACAGGAAGAGATCCCTGAGCCGCTGCTAATACACTAAATGATCCTTCATAACAGTAATTACACGTTTTCATCATGCCTTGTATGACAGGGCTAATTAGTGGCTCTGCTTAATTACTGCCATGGCGCTCCGAACGGAGAGAGAGAGGGAGAGGGAGAGGGAGCAAAAGCACTGATACTGCAGGTCTCTTGAATATTCAGGATGGCGGCAGCATTGTCGACATCCCGCGCGTGGCGTTCACATGTACACCTTATCGATCCGCCCGCCCGCGAGGACGCGCCGGGCCCCACTGTGCAGGCCGCGGCGTGCGTTTTAGACACGGATGATTGACAGGCCGCGAGTCTTCCCCTCAGAAGAGCATGAACCAATGAACCTGGTTAATAAAACATTACAAGTGCCCGAGAGGCCTGGCTGAAAGGACGGGTGGTGGTGAGGGGAGGGGGGGGGGGTCACTGGTGTTGAAGCACCGTCACAGCCCCAGAGCTAGAGCAGCAACACCTCCCCACTACCCCCACACACACACACCCCATCCTCCAAGGCACATCACAGGGGGTCCACGCGGCCTCATTAAAATCAAGCAGATCACATGTATGGACCAGAGGAAGAGGGCTAGTCCAGGCTCAAAGCAGCCCGGATTCCCAGGGCACTGCTCTTTGAGGAAGTGCCACTGGAGAACACAGGGATAAAGGCTCAAACCGCTAAAACAATGGGCGTTTAACACAGCCCCTTCTGCCGGACTCATCCGGCTCGCCGCTTCAAAGACGGGCACTGTTGCGGCGACTGAGATTGAACCCCCGACTCGGATTGGAAGTGAGCCATGTCAAGTTCGCCTGATTTGATTTCTTAGATAACCTCGTTGGGGTGGATGTTATAAAAGGCTCTCTCGGCGGAGCCGCGCTTTCGCGGAGCACTTGCATGGGCCCCCTTTGCTTTGGGACCTGTGCCCCGCCGAGACATTCCACTGTACTGTTTCCCAGATAAACACTGCTCTTTTCCTTTCATTACAACTAAGGAGAGAAAACAACCCGCTGTTATTATGCAGCTAAACTGCGTAATTGGAGCTTGGCAACGCCTGCATTCCTTTTTTTTTATTGAACTATTTATTTTTCATGATATCTCAATAATTTACACGGTTGATTGTGCAGGGGGAGAGGAGTAGAGGAGTGAGCCGTTAGGCCCATTTTCTAAGTCAGTGCGTTTGTTCAGCTGTCTGCCTCACTGTCGCAGGCATTTCATCTTTCCCTCCTTTATTTACTCTGGTCTTTTGGATGCCTTCCTAGTCATGCATTAAAGCTTTGCGGCTTCATGGGGACGGTACGGCTGTCAGGGGGTGGGGTGTGTGTGTGTGTGTGTGAGGGGGGGGGATGTGCTGTCGTGCATCATCACCGCCTTTAATGGCTAGCATCAAGCTCTGACAAGGCTGCTTAGCGCAACTTAGAGCTTCACGCCTGAAAATAAAGGGGCTGGGCGTAACGGCGCGCCGGCACGCTCCTGCTTGTAAATAACCCCCCCCCGCGCGCATGAAGGGAGGGATGCATTAGCTGTATACATTTCTAGGAATCCTGCAGCCGCCCCGCTTGAGGTCGCACTTATAGCCGACTCTCCTGGTTAAAGCAGAGGGGTCAGAAGCTATTATAGCAGACAGTAATGCTTGAGAGCAGTTCTGATGTTGGGGTGTCATTAAAAAAGCTGCTGTCAGATGGGAGGGCTCCCTTCCGGTCGGGGTCTGTGGTGAGCAGAATAGCGGCGTAACGAGTGGCTGCATGGCGCAGGCGGGAGAGAGCAGGTTTGTTTACGGCTTTTCCAGTCTGAGGAAGCCCTTGTTTTGGGGGGCAAGGGTTCACGGCGAGCAGAGGGTAATTATGCTCCTTCCGGTGTCTCCGGGACGCTTCACACAAGCTGACACGGGAGGGCAGGCATCAGCAGGCAAATAGGAGGAGAAGGGCTAGGGGGAGAGCCGAGGAACAAACGCTAGTGGAAGTGATATTATATGGGTGCTTGCAAATAACACACACACACACACGTGCGTGTGCACACACACACACTGATGCTTGCATACATCCACTTCTCGCTTTTTTTTCCTACACCCCGCTGTAACACATCCACAGACGTGCGACGCGCACGCGCACACACACGCACACGTGTGTAACTGGCATGTGCCCCTGCAGGAAGGCAGGAATGCCAGGGAGAAAGGAAACAGCACAGAGTTAATTAGGGCTTGGATACACACTCTTAGGGCTCTCACTCCTCACTCACCTCCAGCCTGCTTCCTTCCTGTCATTGTTCCCAGCAGTTCAGCCAGGGAGACACGCAACAAGATGGCCCCCAAATAGCTGCTCCCTCTATGACAAGTTTTGCAGTTTACCTCAGCGCTGCTGTTGGAACGGGGAGTCAGGGGAGGTCTGTGTGTGTGTGTGTGTGTGTGTGTGTGTGTGTGTGTGTGTGTGTGTGTGTGTGTGTGTGTGTGTGTGTGTGCGCGTGCGCATTTGCGTCTGTGTGTGTGTGTGCATGCATGTGCACGCGCGCTTAGTTCTATTCTTAAACATGACCAATATTAGTTTAAAATCCAAAGTACAGTGCGACCACTCCATCGAGCTGTTTATCCACTCATTATCCACTTTTCTGTCTCACCATGTGATGGCAGGGAAAAAGTGAAACTTACCCGTGCGAACAGCATTGAGGATCATGCCACATGTTGAGCCCACACTTGCCTAGAGGTGACAGCAAAAATATGTGACAAATAAGGCCAGTGGTTATGTCAGGAGACAATATGACATGTTTGGGTTTGTGTGAGCAACGCGGAATGGGACGGGCAATGAGCTGATTTATATTAAGTTTACACCACTGCTGTGAGGAGATGCAATACAGAGTGTGGAAAAAATATATATAATATTTACAATATTACAACACTCACTTAGAGTTCATGCTGAGTTTATCTACGGTGTGAGAGTAGAGTGAGTAAACACCTTTCATTGAGAGCTTGGATATCTATAAATAATCCCGCTGCATTTTTTGTAAAGCATTTGACACCATTATAATATTCTTGTGCTCCGTTTTAATTGGCTTTCAACAATTTCTCCCTATTATTTCTGCTATACTGTATGCGTACCTATTTTAGGATTGTCAAAGAAATCCTTTTTTGTTTTTTTGTTTTTTTTTGTACTAGAAAAAGACATTTGAAAATGGCAGTTCTACTATCTCACAACACACAATTTGATGCATTCCAAACTAGATTTTTTTTTTTTTAAGATTTGTTTTTGGCTTTTTATGACTTTAGTGATAGATTCAAAGTTGATGGGCAGAGAAATGGGGTCTGCCAAGGGAGTCGAACCCACGGCACACCGTCAACCTGGCTCAGCAGCCGAGGTTCCCAGACAGTTGATTTAACCAGCCACATGCTAGTACCGGTATTATCATTATGTTTCCTATTTTCACTAAATGTTTATATATGAAGTGCCCAGAATAGGTGAAAAATGAGTGTAAAAATCAGAAAAGTGTAATGTGATGTCCCATAGGGTAATGTGCACTTACAGAGTTGAAGGTTCCATATGTAGCTCTCTAGTAAGAATCATTCATATTAGACACGCCAGTATTTATATTTGGTTTTAGTCAATTTTGTATCATGATATCTAGAAAATAATTCTGAAGCGTAAGAGATAATAGTACAGCTTTATTCACACTTTAAATGCTGTTACAGAGAAAATTAAGTTCCACTTGCATTACCTGTGTTACGGTAATTCAGACATGGGGCTGCCCCGGCCCTTGCTACCCGTAGACCTGCGAAGTGAACCGCTTCCTCTTCCCATTCTACATTTGACTGACACATGTTGTGTCAGTGTAATCTATATGAAGCTGCACTGGTTATGGCAGTGTGTGTCTCCATTTGTCAGTGTGCTGATATACAGTACATCCCACAGGGCCTATTATACTGGTCATTGTATGCAATGCTAACTCAAGAATGTTGTTAATTGTGTTCATGCTTTTCTCAAAAATGTAAACTGAGATTTGATCTTGCTGTAATTAGCCCTTCACTCTTGTCCAATAGAAGAGGAAATCTTTATCAGGAAAGCTTGACCTGCATAGCAACAGTTGGGCTAATTTTACCTTGATGTGGTTTGGACACAGTCATGATGATCAGTATCCATATTGTATGTCAAAGCAGGACACAGTTCTGAAAAAAATAAAAACGTGGATATGCCAATGAATTCCTCCCCACAATCATTCAACACACGTTGAATGATTAAAATTTATATTCGGATATCACAGCTTCAAAATTAATTTGATCACCCTTCAATGTCCAAAATATCTCGTGTTTTCCTATACAGGAGTTGAACATTTTAAAAAGAAAAATAATCTGGAGAAAAAAAGATGTTTACTTTTTAAATATCCCAATGCTTTAGATTCCTCGAGCTTAAGGCTACTTCATGGCTCTGGCTACAGGGAGACACTATGTCATTGAAAAAGATAAAAAGTATTTACAGAATATGAGCTTTCACTAGTTAATACAGTTTAAGCACTCTCCCCTTGAATTAATGAAATTGATGATAACCAAATTAAAAATGTCTTCTGTTAGGACAGGGGTGGCCAACCCGCGGCTCGCGAGCCACATGCGGCTCTTCAGCTGATTACATGTGGCTCTTAAGGGGCTTCCACATGAAACTGTCAAAAATGCTTGGCATGGTGCAGTCATTCATTCCCTATACAGTGGTGCCCAACCACTCGACCACAGAGTGGTTCCTAGTCGACCGTGGGGGTGTAGGTGTATGTTTTTTGACTTGTCATATAATTTTGGGGATTGTAAACCTTTTTTCTAAATACATTTCTATATGTTTTAGTAGTGTGTCTTTGCATTGCGCACCTGCACACAGATGCACGTGTCTTATGGCAGGAGAGGGGGAATCTATTTGTGACCATGATGGCCGTCACGGCGGTTTTATAACCATTGTGACTGTTTGATGTGGCTCTTTGCAGTAACACAGTGAAAAACGTGGCTCTTAGTCTATGACTGGTTGGCCACCCCTGTGTTAGGAGAAGAGATCCGTGCTATTAAATATATATTTTACTTGAAAAATAATAACTTGGCCTACAGCACTACGAACAATTCATCAATGCTCACTCATTATTAAAAGTTAGGTTAATATGTGTTTTTTTTTCTTCTAGTGATATGGACCATTGCTTAATGTTAGTGAACTCCAATCAGGTGTTCAATTGCATTGAGCTTGCAGTACCAGCTGTTACTAATTAGTCTTTATAGTCTAAACCCCATTCTTTGGGGTGTGGTTTACTGTCCAATGTCAATCCAAATAGTTTAGCAACTGTTGGTCTGCCGGTCAAGTTTTCCTGTCTTGTCCCCCTCTGCTAACATACTGAAGGACTTGGTGAAAGGCTAATTCAAAGTTTGGTTCAATTTGTTCCTGTGGACTAGCATTGCAGTGTTTGTTTGATGAGTGTATAAGCCTTGTCTGGTATGTTACCAACTTACCATGCAAAAATGTTCTGTGCACAGTATATTGTTGTCTGACCATATTTGTAGCAAACTATTTTCATATGTAGTACAATGTAATATGTTCTATATGTATCTTATGTTTCAGGGCAGTGAGGCCACATCGTTAAATAAATCTTCACAACCAGGAAAGGCTGATTCCTCTGGGACACACATCCATACCTTGCACCACATTGGGATTGGAGATCCTATTGCTTTCAAAAGAAATGTATTCAACTGGTAAGTGAAGTTAGTGGCATAGGCTTGCTGCTGAGGGTCTTCGTTTTTGAAGGATTGTTTCCGATTTGATTTCAGTTATTCAATAATAGGTTATATAGTCATATACATTTGGTTCTTCCCAGGGGCGGATGTAACATTTCCCAATTGGGGGGTAAAAGAAAATGGTAAGGGGGTAGCTTCATCGTCCGTGGCACCACGGGCGATGAAGCCGCCCCCATACCATTTCAGTAGTGTTTCAAATACTTTTAAATATAAGCACTGAAATATCTTGGGTTGTTTTGCATGCCATCATGTTTGGTGGGGCAGACTGGGCATTTAGGGGGGCACCCCCCCATGCCTATGCCTAGATCCGCCCTGGTTCTTCCTAGAGATGGGGTTTATGGCTCTTTTAGGGGAGCTGGATCCCTTGGAGCCGTTCCTTTCAAAGAGCTGTTCAAAAACCGTACTGTATATTTACAGTATATTTTTAAAAAGTATTTGTTGTAAGCCTGCCAAATTGCATGGTTGCACCACATGGCGAGATTTTGTGTGGTTTGATTTATTGATTGAAATGTTTATTAACAGCAGAGTTTATATTTGGTAGGTACCCCATTCATAGAATGTGTGTGTCAAAATCTGTCCATTCTGACAAAAAGGATACTGTGAACTGGATCCAATCGTTCATTTCAAAGAGCTGTGCATATGACTCGAATCGTCTACAGTATATACACCTATGTACTGTAGGTGTAAGTATAAAATCAAGCTATTGTCTGAACTTAAACATTTTATATTACAACTATAAAATGGCCATGGCTTACCATCTTGGTACCTCAATATTCCATCAGCTGTGTAGTTGCAGTGGATCCAGTGGATTTGAATGCTCCCACTAATTCAAAGACGTGTCAGAATGTTAAAATGCTTTTGATGGCTTGTCAAGACCTTGCATTTTCTTGAGAGAAATTAGAATACTGCTGCAGACCAAACACACACTGGAGACAGGCAGCAGACAGACACAAATGCATTTCAGTTCCATTGGCAAAGTGGCAACATATTAACTGAATCTGAAAATTGCATTTAGTAGTTACTGCTTAGGATGCTGCAGTATGCGATTTTACAGTATGGTACGGCTACTGAAAACCTATACCTCGGTATTTCATGTTATTGGGGGGGTAGAAAAAGTGTCCTTCTGGGCACACACTCCAACTGGAGGATAAAAGTGTGTGTGATGCTCATGGAGTAATATAGATTTTCTTTAATTGAATGAATTTAGCATTTTGAGATAGTGATTACCGTTTTTTGTGATGTATGGATAAAATATGTATGAGTATGTACAGAAATGTGTTTTACCAAAACCGGCCTCAAGGTGGCGCTATAACATTATAGTGCCACTATTATGGCACTATTAGTGAAGATAGTGAATAGTGATTTGCGTGATGTATGGATAAAATCTGTATGACTAATGTAGAGTAATATTTTTACTCAAATCGGGTCTCCCCATGCCTTCGGCCTGATGGAAACAATAACATTGCTGTAATACTGACGTACACTATACCGTGACATACTTTTACTACACATTATTAGTATCTCTGGGACTACCTACAGTAGGTGTATTACTGTTGTGTTTGGACAATATGATGTCATGTTATAACTAGATATCCGCAATTCGAAATGCCCACCTTAAATTATTTTTTCTGTGCATAGATTATTGGGTATATTGGCTGTACACCGAAGCGCCCCACCCGCATGCGGTTGCATGCTGTTAAATTGATCGATCAATCGTAATCCTTATGCTGTTTTCCACACATATGCAATAATGACTATAATAGGACCATGTGTACAGCCGCACTGATGTAAAGTGTCAGATTTCGATTTATACTCTGTTGCAAACGTGCTTATTGTATGGAAAAGCGAGGAGTCTCAAAATGATCTCCCCTCCCAGCTCATGGTGTAATTATTGACAGAATTCAAGTGTTGCCGCTCACACCATCGACAATCCATCTGTTTCCTCACAGAAGTAGCCTAATTGGCAAACTCAATGTTTAACTCTGTCTGCCCCTTATTGCGATAGTGCTGAGATTTAGGAATTCACTGTAAGAAAAACATGTTCCCATAGAAGATAAAGATGGTTGTGAGCGGCATAATAGACCAGTCCCATGCGAAACATTTCTTGGCTAGTTGTAAAATAACAATACAAAGTGTGTGCATGGCACGCGCGCCGTTGTTTGCACTGACTGAGGAATGACAGAAGCGGATTGTTTGGCAGATGTACAGAGCGTCATGTATTATACATGTGGACTCTTTCAGCTATGCACAAAAGCCAGATGTTCCTTCTATCAGTGGGTCCCTGTGCCGTTAACATGTTGGAACAAGATGGTTGAAAACCAAATAACAACAAAAGCTTGTTTTAGCTACCAACGCATGGCATATTTTGGAACAAACAACAAGAGGAAGGGTTGGGAGTCAGGACTTTCAACAGCCTGAGTGCCAGAAACCGTGCCGCCATGATGCGCTGTTTTGCATGAACTCTAATATATGGGAGAGCTGGGCTCTCTCTCTCTTTCTCTATCACACTCTCTCTTTCGTTCCCCATTAGGTCAATCAGGGAATTAATTTGGTTATGTGCGAGTGTGGCCTTAGAGAGTCCCCTGAATCACTGCTTTGGCAGGGTGACCGCGAGCTCTCCCCGGGTAAAAACAAACCACCGCAGCATATGGGTGGGAGGTTACGGATGCCGCGTTTGAGCCACATGCACCAGGAGAGGCAGGCGAGTGCCGACTACTAGAGAACCAAGCATGATGGGGAATGTGGAGCTGATGCAACTAAAACCCAACCTTGAGGCTGTTGTTGGTCAGCCATGTTCTCATGAAGGCGGCACCTCGTTCAGGAATTCATCAGTGGGGGAACGCGACCTGAGCCGTGCCCCCTGATGAAAGACCGACGTCAGGCCAGATCCCCAATGCCGCAGTGAGGGGGAAGGGGGGTATGTGGGGCTGGATTTGGACACCCACCCCTGGGTATCCTTCACACGCAGCAATCACTCTGGAGACGAGAGAGATCTGATAAATAAATCAACTTAGAGGCCTGCTGAGGTTTCGGGGGCCTATTCCCCTTCATGAGTACAGTATGGGGAGAAAGATAGAAAGAATGAAGGGGGGGGGGAATAAAAAGAAGGCTCGACTTCTTCATGCCCTAATCCCAGTAGGCACGAGGACCAAAGACGCAAGTCTGTGATTATTTCAAAAAATTAAATATATTCACTTATCCGAAAGGCTTGGGCTCAAGATCCTCATCATTTTCTTTAACATGCCGGATAAAAGAGTGAGGACTTTCCCATTGGCTTTTCAATCGGCAGCTCTTTGAAAACTCGCACTTAATGATTTGAAGGTCTTTTTAGAACTTACTTTGGGACAACAATTTCTGAACTGCCCCTTTTATGTGGAGATGAGTAGAAAAAGGCATATCTGAAAACATCAGGGAGCTTCAAATTACCCTGACTTAGGGCCTAATTGAAAACGACTGACTTTACTCCAACTGACTCTCTCTATATTTAATCCATATAGCACCTCAAAAGTTTTATTTCTGCAGTTTCTTATGTATTATAGACTAAAGTAAGATGTTCATCGCACAGCGTTCTTCAACAAGCAGCTGTGAACTTTGTCGTGAACTGGGTACATGGAGGTAGTTGCCTGGTTTTGAGCCAATGATCTGTAGAATACAGATTTTGCACATAGTATCGTATAGAGTGGAGGTGAGATGAGCAGAGATTGACGTGTCAACTTGATTGGGTCTCTCACCCCGCCAAAGCGACCGTGTTTCATCTCCTGTTTGCCCAGGAGTTCAAAATTAAACACTTCAGAAGTGGATCTTCAAAAAAAAAAAGGAAAGAAAAAATTGTCATAATCAAAACACCCCTTAGGAACAAAACAAAACAAAGAGTGATTGTGTGTATGTTTCTTTGGAGGGTGGTGGGTGGGGGGCTTTGTTACATAGTAACAAAGGCATAATCCATATTCCCCGTGCACTCTTTCTCAGTAGAAACTTAATGGCTCTGTTTACCTTCCCACCACCACCCCCCACCCGAATGTTGTCTCACAAGGGCTCCCTTAACACACTACATTTGACTCTAGGAAACATTTCATTCGACTTTATTTTCCCTGCCGCTTCCGCATTCCGTTTGTTCTTGGGCTTGCTGTTAAGTTTGCTACAGTTTGGCAAGTGTTACATAGCCTGAGATGGGAGATGTGTCTTAAGGCACATTCCTCCCTGTCAGGGTGCCGGTACGCCGGGGTGACAGCGTCTGCTGCAAATTCTTTCTTCCTTTGTGGCTGGGGATAAGTAAGCGTGCACAACACCCCTGTGATTAAAATCTCCTTCTGATATTTCTATCAAGATTTCTATTAGGAGACAGACGGAAAGGGGGAAAGAAGCTGCCAGTTCAGCGTGACGACAAGACAAGTATATACATCCACCTTCGCTGTGAAATGCTGTTCAAAAGAATCGGAGAGGGTAAGGTAAAATATTTAAGCCAAACTGTTTGGCATTTTCACGTTGTGTTTTTCTTTGTATTTCTTATTTATTTTTTATTGTTTTATTATGTATAGTGATTGCCGGCACGGTTTGCACCGGGAACACATTTTGTGATTTGTGGTGCTGGGTGAATGTAGGGTGTGTGGGTGGGGGGGTGGTGGATCGGTGGGGCAAACCCCAGAGATACATGTCGTGCGAGGGAGACCGTGGACCGTCACTCTCAGGGAACGGGGGAGAATGTGACATACCGTGGAACACCCCGGCCTGCACGCACACACACGCTTGCTGACGGCGGCGTGTTCCAGCCCTGTCTGCAGCAGCAGCTAGCCTGCATCAGCTTGTCATCTCCTAAGTATCCGATAATTGTATTTCCACCGTACAATTATGTAGCGCGAGTACATAAACAAAAAAAAAAAGAAAGAAAAACGAGCTTCTGTTTTGCCACCTAACAATTTCATATTCTCACCCATATCTGCGACAAGAGAATCATTTGCATTTCCTTGGGCAAGTACGCTCTCTCTCTCACACACGCATCTCTCTCTCTCTCTCTCTCTCTCTCTCTCTCTCTCTCTCTCTCTCTCTCTCTCACTAACAAAAGCTTATTTAACCCCAGGTTAGATTACAGCAGTGAGGTGATTGCCTGGCCCTCTTCCAAGGCCCCATTATCAGAGGAACCAGCACCTTAATCTGGAGGAGCAGCTCTTCATTAATGTATTATTAACAAGGCCGTTACAGTGTAATGCGGGGAGAAGACACTCCGCTGGGGATAGTCCTAATGGGGAGGGCAAGAGTGCGCCAACTGAAGCAGATTACAGCGAAAAGGGCCAAGAAACGGGGGCAGAGAGGGGGACTGAGGAGGCCTGCCCCTCATCATTTCCACAATGGATCACAAAGGGTCCTCCTGGCAATTAGCTTAATTGCATATGTTTGGAGTGCTAAAGACAACGGGGCTTTAATTAAAAGGCGTTCTCCTTCCACCATCCAGTATAGCCCCACTACTACCCAGCAGCCCAGCGCGCTGACAGCTCTGCTGTAAACAATCTCATCTCCACAACATGAAGCATCGCATGTGGCATTGCATCAAAGGAAGTTAGCGTTGCATTGTTGCTTCAGTCATGGATAATAATAATGTGTAAATAACCATATACAAGCGGAGCCGTTGAGATATTGCCTGTATGCTTGGGTGGTGTTTACATTCGTATAGTGTCCTCTCAGTGATTATATTTCTTCTGTTAATGCCCTCACACCAAACATGACCCAATTTTACATACACACAAATGCACTCTGTAGCCTATTACCCTCCATAACCTGATAATATATTGTAATATTAACGTTATTAAAATAAACACTGTGGCCACAATATGCAAAACAAGATAGAAGTCCAATTTTCTGTCCAATTTTAGTATTATCATTATGGCCAAATAAAAGCTATTTGGATTCCTGTCATGTTGCTTTATTCATACAGTATCTGTAATCGTAACTAATGCCAGGTAATCAAATTATTCTCATACTCATGCAAAAATGAAAATACTCTAGCAAAATAAAACGAAAGATAAAATGTTTTACTTTAATAGGTACAGTACTCCATTAAATGTATTACTACTCCACCCCTGAAACTTGGTGCTTACATAAAATACTTAATTGCCTCATGCGAGTGAAGTGCTGCTTTCTGTGGCTGAATTGGTTTTCATTTGCAGCCACTGTTCTTGGACAAGTCGGTTCTTATTTCATCACTTGACCTTTATCAAAATGTATCCTTCAGACAAACCGGATCCAGATACCTCCTGCCAACAAGCACACGTTCTCTTCTCTCTTCACACTCCCACTCGCCTCTCTAATTGACTTCATGCCTGTTCATGAAAAGGACCCTGCTTTCCACCTGCTCTGTCTCTATTCACAACGTAACACCAAATTCTCCTGTGCTCTCACTCTATTAACAGAGATCATACCCAGGTTCAGCTCCCTGCTATTATTGCAGGAGATGCTAAAATCTCATTTTCAACTCAATTTAACCTGGCCCGCCTCAAGTGGGAACAGAATTACCCCCCCTCCCCACACACACAGAGACATCTTTAATTTATAATTATGATTTTAACTTTCAGTTAAACATTTCAAACAAACTGATTTGATTATTTGAAATGGTCTCTCTCCATCAACACAATCATTCTGTATATTGTCCTTACAGCTGGTGTGATATATCGCAAGTCATGTTTTGATTTCTCCCAAAAGTGTAATTTCCAAAATAGCTGTATCTTTTCAGGAAGATTTGTGACTGGCTTAATTAGGGATTGACATTTTAACATGATATGCTAAAATATGTCAATACCCAATGATGCTATTTATTTATGTATTTATTTATTTATTTGACTTCGTATTTTTCAAGTAGGTATCCCAATTATAGTTAATTATTCAGTGATCTTTATCCAATTAGTTGAAGTGACCTAGATACAGTAGCTGTGGCTGAATATGATTCTAATGAAGTCTTCTACTTATTTTTTTACATGTTCCACTTCATAGAGTAGAGAGGCCCATTACCTGGGCATCAGTGGATAGTACACATAAATTATGCATCATCTTATCTTATCTTATCTCATCTTATCTTCATTCAGCAAAAAATAGCCAATCATCAAGCTCGCCAACATGTCACCATGTCATGTTGTGATGTGTTGCAGGCTTGTAGTATAAGCTCACAACGCGATGCAACGCGGTGACGTGAACAAGTATAGGGCCTAGTATAGACCCCAGAGGGACTCGAGGGATTAAGTGGTTCATTTCTTGCTACCATTTCAGAATGGATGGGTTTTTGCTGGCAGGGGCAAGGCATACTGTATACAGTACTGTACTACTGTATGTCTGGAAGATATGGATCTGCTTTGATTGATGATCACCCATACATACAGTATTGTTCCATGTGCTTTGGGGTTGGCAGGCTTAATTCAACATCCCGACATGGAGCGTTTGCCACTAAGCAGAGTGAGAGGTGACGTTTTAAGTGGCATCCTTGTGGAGCTTGTCTATGGCTGTTGCTTTGAGCTCCCCTCAAGCAGATACACAGATCCTTAACAGAGGCACTCTGGCTCAGTGTTTAATGGTACACCAATACCAGGTTCAGGCTGATGTGGAAGCTTCCTAACATGGGTATTCCTTCCTCCCAGCTATTGAGCGCCGTTACTGGGCCATCTGTGACTAAGTGCTGTGCAGTTACCCCAGCTTTGGAGCATTACCCCAGCACAACTATGATCGTAATGAACCCACAGGCTTTTCACCGTCAATCAATAATTTAACAGCCACTGAAGGAGCTTTTTTCCAGAGCTATTTGAAGGGGCCACAAGGTTTGCTGAGTTTACCAAGCAAGTAAAAGCATGCGGTGAGAAGCTTCACTAGGTTGGATATAGCATCTCTCGGTGTCTAGACACTCTCGAGCAGAACTTGGTTGAATAGCAGCCATGTGCTGTGATGTGTGGCAGTAGATTTTTAGCATGACAACCAAGCGTGATGTTCCCAGACGGTCTGAAAATAAAGCCAGCATGGAAGTGTTGCTGCATTCTCCATCATGAACAGCAGGGGGTTAGACTCCACTTGTTGAAATAAAATTTAAAAAAGTATTGGATTTGATTATAGTTTTTGTCAAGTTAAATTAAACTTTAATCAAGTTTTAAGATTAGACAAGGATCTTGGCTGTTTTTAGGTGGATTGGATATCCTGTTAGCTAAAAAAGCGTATTCATTTTTTAAATCCCCGGATTATAGGGAATAAAACAAATATCAGGAAATCAGGTGTGTGGCATTGATTACCAAGGTAATTAATCTTACCATCTTTGCACTAAAATGTTCAATATCAGCTTTAGAATAAAGCTGATAAAATAAACAAACTTTCTCAGTGATATTGTCAGAAAGTGGCTCTGTATCATTTACGATAATCAATCACTCATACCCTACAGTATCTTACATGTGAGAAGTGGTGGAAGTGAGGTTATCACACAGCGTTATCACCAACAACAAAATTCCAAAGGGAGTTTTGTTGTTCTGCATATAGAATAACAACCCTGCTAACGCTGGTACAATAACTATAACAGCGCTATGTTGGAATGGGGAAATGTAAGGAATTACAGAAGAATTATTATCAGAAGTTACTGAAACAAATAATCTGTTACAGTAGTGGTGCTACATTGGATGGCGCTATTCTCAACACTGTTTATTATTCTCTTGTTTTGCTATATGACTCTTCTCCCTTGCAATCAGCTCATTTCCTATTGCAATCAGAACTGCATACTCATTCCTAATGTTCTTGTCTGAAAACCCACCTCTTCAGGCTCCATCATAGTCATAGAACTTGCAATAGCCTTGACAACCTTACAGGCGCATATTCCACTGTTAGATGGATGTTACATTCCTAACTTGTCACTCTGTGTCACTCTGGATTTAGAGTGCCTGTCAAATGCCTAAATTGTAAATTGCATGTTTTTGTTCATTACTTCTAAAATGATTCCATGCTACTAGATACTAGCTCCTTCACTTCGCTTCAGTGTTCCACTATGCTATGACATTTCCAGTTGGATACAGACTGTTCAAACAAATGGGAGCAGTAACATTAGCATTGTCTCTAGGTCAGTTGATTGTTAATATACATATGAGTGAAATCATTTGGATCATTTTGAACAGCTATTATTTAACACAATATAATGTGTGCACTGTTGATTTCAGTCAGCTAACTTACAAATACAGATTTAACCAATATTTCTTATAGTGATAATACAAGTGTGTATATAATATATTTTGGCATTTGTCTCTACATTTCATCCCTGCTCAGCCCAATTTAAAACAATCATTAAACATTAAGTAAACGGGTATATATGGTAGATATCATATATAATAAGAACCCCCAATGGGGAAAGGAAATAACAGAGCCCACCTATGGTGCTGGGGTGGGAACATAACCACAAGTATAGAAGATAACAAGAATCACATAAGCAGTGAATAATAATCAGGCCATTCAATCTATGCAAAAAAAATGTGTCACCCAAAAGAAATTGCAATATTAGTATTTCAAGGTTTTGGCCGCCATCACAAAATGTGATGACACAAGCGAGGCAAGTGCCTGCCTATGGCCTCATTTAGCCCAAGGAGTGTTTTTCATGCAAAATTAATGCTTGGAATGGATTCAGAATCATGAGAACTCTCCAGTTTGACACATCACATGCTACATATAGCAAAGCATAATGAAAAATTGAAATGTTTGCCATATGTAGGTTATTAATGGTACCCCAACTTTCATCTCATGAATTTTACATGATCCAGTAATTATTTCATTGACATTTTTTATGTGCCAACCCTGTATACGCCCACATTGTATTGCATGGGGTGTGCCATCAATATTACAATACTTCCTCCCACAATAAAGTGTATTGTATTTACTTCTGGCAATATCACAATATATCAAGTTGTAAAGTTGCATTCAGTGTTTTACTGTTATAGGAGTAGGCATGATTAATGTACTTAATGGACAGTTTATGACACAAAACAAAGCCGCTTGAGTTTAACTGACTGAAATTACTACCGTATGCAATGCATGTCCTCTGAGTTTAGTTTCAAGTCTTCTTCAACACAAGATGATATGCATTTTGTAAAGAATGATCCAATGATTTAGAGTAAAGTAAGCTATTCTTTAGTTTAGGGCATGCCATGCCGCTGCCATGGGCAATCAGGATAAGACCGTCGCAATAAGACAAATAACAGCCTTAGACCATCATTTATTGTGACCCCTCCCCGAAAAGGCCTAGCCGCCCTGACTGTTATTCATCTCAATTGCTCTTATTACTAATCCACAGCTCCATCCTCTCCTCCAAATACAGTCACTTCTGGCTGCAAAAATGCATGATATCGATGGTCAAATCGGAGGACAGTGATGATGCTGTGTTTTAAGCAATGCACCACATGGATGTGCACAATGCGAGTCAGTGGAGCAACACCCATGTAATCCCCAGTATAGTAAACATAGCTGCACGGCAATCGTGCACGTTCACGCTGTGAAAAAGGCCAATTGCTCTGTGAACAGTGAACGCGCACACATGTGCGTGCACATACACACATGTGCACAAACACACACAGACTGAGTAGATGGTCTCAGCCGTTTTTCTACGCTTCTCATTTTCACCTCATTCACACCTATGGATGAATGCGGCTGCCATTAACATCAGGTCATAGCCCAGGCCTCCTCAGTACTCTTACTGGCTAAACAACCATCAAGCAAGTGTCAAGGCAGAAACAATGCCCAATAAAACCAGGACTGAGGCTTGTATTGGATTAATTCAGACCTCAGGTATCAGACTACGGGTACATTTAGAACTAGCATGTGTTCACAATGCAGCTAGAGCAAGGGCTCTTCTGGCCTACAAAGCCAAAGAGCAGTTGGCTTTGTAGGCCAGTAAAACATGTAACCAGTGGCGTTTCTAAGCAATTTGGAGCCCTAGGCAAGATTTTCCCTGGAGCCCCCTGTAAAATGGCGCCCCCAAGGGATAAAATTATTAACTCTTTTTAAACTAAATAACATATATGTGTTTTAAATGTTCAATTCTAGTTATAGATGATAAGATTAATGTATTTACCCATATTAGGCTTATTAGCCTGGTATCCTTTTAAAGCATGTCTGGTGGTCACATCACAGCGTGTCTGTAGATGAGCTCTTCCTGTTAGCCACAGAATGGCGATGCTCACGTCCTAGTGGTTGAACAACACTGTGCCAGCATGTAGGCCTATAAACGACATGGATGAACCCTTATCTTGAAACACACTAAGTGGAAGTGATGAATTGCGCCTGCCTGTGTTTATGGTGACACTTCTTATTGAGGCGAGCCATAGAGTGGAGACTCGGCTCCATGTTCCTCAACGCGGGCTGGCAGCCGTGGCGTTCTCAGGATGCTTTTAGTCGGGAGGTTAAGCAGCTGAGCGCAGAGTTTTTCTTCCTCTGGTAATTCCCCACAGGCGCTGCTCTGTCCCTGGGTTCCGTTAGCCTTCTTAATCCCCCAGACTTCCTCAGAACAGACCTTAGCGCCGCTTCCAGCTCTCCTTTATGGCATCATCATTGAGTCACTTGTGACTTGTAGATAGCGCAGGGTGCTGAAGATGAGCACGCGCTCATCCATTATTTATGAATTGTGTTGTGCGGATATAAATGCCGGTACCTCATTGTGGACCATTGGCCTTTGCGTACTGCAGCCTACCCAGCCTTCATTCCATGACTGCTGGTGTGAGGATTACGGCACGCGCCTTGGGAGCCGCAGTCCTAAAGGGGGACCTCAAGTCATTTGCGATGTGCATTTAAAATGTTACAAGTTCTTCTATGAATATGTGCGTAAGCAAACTTTTTTTAAGCTCTTTGATATATCCCTCCGCACAGCTCCAGATGTTCGCCAGGCCACAGCGAGAAACGGCAAAGCCTTGGCCCTCATTCTCCGGGGAGCATGGAAGCCATCTCCGCGCCAACGTCCCCTTAATTAGGTGGACGGCGCTTAATGGGAATACGGTCGACTTGTTATGAGGGCGGACAGGGAGTTTGACTGACAAGGTCCTGCTCCCGCCTTTTGTTGAATTAAGAGAGGATAGCTGTCCAAGGTTTGGTATATTGAAATGGCCATTTGCATATCTGCGGCTATATTAAAAGGGATCAGTACTAGCCGGTGGAGCATAACAAACAGAAGGAGTAGGATGCTGCAGTTTAATATCACGCGAGTCCCAGAGTGCGACCCCAGAGCTCCAAGCCTTGATTGCGGCTTCTTAATTAGGACAGTCTCCTCAAATGCTCACACATCATCTTCTCCTCTCCTTGCTCTTCTGTGTACGCCAGGAGTTTAGTACCAGATTCAATATTTACCCTGCACTCCACTACTTGTATCGGGGAGTTTTTACAGGGGATATAGAGGTGAGTCAGGGGTAATATTAATCACGATGTCTGCTCCTCACATGCAGGTGCAAACCAATTAGCAAGCTGGCATTTAGGGGGCTTTAATTAATATCGCTCCACAGATTAAATCAAATGTCTGATATGTTGAAATGCCTTCCATCATGTGAATAATCAGATATTGAGTTCCGAAGAGTCGTGCCGGTGCAGCTAGCGGGGTGGGGTGGAGAAGGGTGATGGTGGGGGTCTAGTCTTCCGCTGTTGACAGTTCACGTTCACATGTACAGTGTGTGCAACTGTGCAACGACACAGTAGCGCAGCTGTGCGATGTTGCCACCATTATCACCTGTGCTGTGTGTACTCAAAGATTTTCTGTGAGGAAGGAAGGCATTTGATTTAATCACTATCCTATGTAAAGATTACTGGCTTTTCTTGTATGCATTATGCATATGTGAACTCACCTATTTGTTTTAATCAAAGGATCATTTGTTTTGTTGATTTAGCTACTGTATAGTGTCCCACAATTGCATTAGGTTGGGAACTTAACTAATTGAGTTAAGTAACCAGAGTACATTGTAATCTTTATCATTGTTGCAACTGAGAACATAAAGACAGTATACAGTATTCAACGCACAGCATTGTCACCTCACCAGTGTACAGACATGGAGTTCAGTACTGAATGTCTGAACCAAATTAAGTCTATATACTTTCATTTTACAGTTTTGTGTGACAGTTACTGCAGGGCTCTGTACAGCTGCTACTGTATGTAGAATATAATAATGAAACAGACCCCTAAGATGGATATACGAACAGTCCATATTTCATTGAGTGATAGCAAAATACTTGGGAAATCATCCATTCTGCATTGACTTCATTATCCAGAGGATGTACGGATTTATTGGCTACCATATTGAGCTTAAGTCGTCTAATATCTTGACACGGACAGAAACCAATACAGAGAATATATTAGAACTAGTCTCTATCTGGGCTATCAATGTTTCCGGCCTATACTGCTATGGGATCTCCTTTTCTCCAGACTGTGCGGTGGATCGCATCGGCGTCATCCTTATTTTATGTCAAGGCTCAGGTTTAGGAAATCACACAGGGGCCGCTGACCTGGGACTGTGGGCCCCGATACGCTCTTTTCACATTCTGTGGCTGCCGGGAGGTGAAAGGTCAACTGTCACAGAAGCCACGGAGGATCCTCCTGGGTGAGGATCCTGGAGACCTTTCCCTTAAACTGAGACACCATGGCCAGGGTTCACAGGGATGCCCTCCAGCTGCCCTGGGGCTTGAATGCATCTGCGTGTTTATAAGACGGTGCTACCACAAGAGACCTTTGTGTGTCAATATTAAAGCAAGCTTTCTGCTTTTACCGTATAAACATGATACTAAGCTGCCATTTGGTGGAGTTTTTTTTTTTTAATCTGAACTTTCTACCTCATAAAGTTGGTCATATGCAGCTTAAACAACATAAACAATTCATAATTAGCACTGTGCTGGTGCAGTACAGTCGGTGACAAATGAGCTTTTGCTCATTTGAACGTCAGTCAGTGTTTGGTAAAGCATATTCCAGAGTCCTAATTGGAAATCTACTCAGCCAGAACTAAACTGTGTTTGCTCTATCCACAGTGGAAGGGGGAAAAAATCATATTAGCAAAAATAAATGTTGGTGGGTTGTTAGAGAGTCTGATTATGTGTGTCTCAGGCAAATTGGCGGTAATGAGTCAAGAGACTGCACTCGTTCACATACATTAAAACAGCGATCATTAGGAAATTAGGGCCCAGATTAATCCTGTTAATGACACTCTGGTGCTCATGGGAAAGAAGACGGCCCCAGATGTCTGGATGCGCGGTGCCGTGATGAAGCATCGCACGCGTGTACGATGGTGGTTCCTCCTCTCTCTCTCTTTCTCTCTCTCTCTCTCTGTCTGACGGTAATGCAGGGTTGCTCCCGCACAGCGCCGGCACTTGAAATGCAAACGAGGGGGCCACAGCCGACTGCTAATGAGAACAGATCCTAGCGATAAGGAGATAGAGGAGAGAGGGAGAGAAGAAGAGGGAGAGTGGATGGTGGATGGCGGTGGGGGAGACAGAAAAGTGAATAAATTAAAATAGGGGAGGGTGGGGTGGATCTGAACTGAGGATAAGGCGCGGCAGCAGGAACTCTGATGTCCCCAATTAGAAGGGATGTCACCCCCTGTCTAGGCCGCAGTAATAAAGCCCTCACTCTGTATTCGGAATCACATGGCTCCAACACTGTTAACATTCTAATGTCTTGGGCGTGCATGGTAACATTAATTACTTGGCCGTTTGGATGACTTCTGAATCTCCTTAATGTTTGCCTCCAAATGGATATCCGAGCTTGGGCTTAGGGAGTGTTACATTAGAAAATAATCAGTCCTATTTACCCAACTCGTGAGAATCCATGTCTGCTTTGCAACCATGAGTTCCGTCTCTTTCCTATTGACTGTTTGGATATACCGTGGTCCTGCACCAAGCAAAAATTATTCTGTGAATTTTAACAAGATGTCGATGATCCCTGGAAATTGTGTCTTTTCTGTGGGTTTCTGGTTGCCTCGCAGCTAAAGCCCGCTGTTTGAGACGAACCGTGGCACATTTAGATTTCATTACAGGTGTTTTAAATCTATGCAAATCTCCCCAATCTATTCTTAACAGGCAAGTCCAATAATTTAAGAGGAATCTCGCCAGCTCCTATTAAAATTCATGGTCACCTGGAGATTTTCAACCGCCTTTAAAGGCATATATCTGTATCTGAGGATCCCATCTCTCTCGGCTTGTCTCTGTCTCTCTCCCTCTCCATCTATCCATCCATCTATCTATCAATCCTTGTCACAAGCCCTCTTGTTCTTTAGCTGATATGGTATCAGATAAGAAATTGCAGAGGAATGAACATTCTTCAGATGGATCCAGTGTCTCCAAATGGTCAACTTTCATCTGGCGGAAGGCAGTCGCACGGCTAGTGTATTGTTTTCAAAGTGTAGTGAACCCAAAAAGGAAAAGGGTAAAGCCATTTTGGTGTGTGCGTGTACTCGCGCGTGTGTATGTTGTGCATGTGTAGGCTATACACCAGGAATGTGTTCTTTGGGGTGGCAATATAAGAGGAATTGCCCAAGATAAAGGAGGGAAGAGATTACAATTTCTTCCTCCCATGTTGCGGTGGCAGGCAGCAGGCTGCCAGCGAGAGGCTGAGTAGAGAAGCGAACGTAATGGTTGTATTACTGCACTCGGCGATGCATTATTAATGTAAACGTGATCAAGGCAGGTGGACAAGCCCAAGAGAGGTAGCGCTGCTTAATGAACAGCCACCCCCCCACCACCACCGCCTCCCCCCTCTCTCTAGATAGAACAAGGCCTGGCAGCTGTTAGTGTTGCACTGTGAGGTGTGAGCCTGTACCTTTGTGGCGGAGGTAGCCCCTATTTAATTAACAAATAATCTGCCGCCGCTCCTAATTGACTCAGCTCATAGAGTGGTGCACGTGTCAGCGCCGCGGTCACGCCCGCCCGCATTTTAAATGCAACCATAAGTAGATGTTGTGTGTCATTGATGATTTGTTTTTATTTTTTATTTTTTTTTTAACAAACCGGAGCAGAGCAAATTGTGCACATTTCAATGGAGCGAATTATTTGGAATGTGTCTGTAAATGGTGTAAACTGGCCAAACCAACACGTTGGTACAATGTTGAATAGAATATGCTTAAATGTTATGTACATAAATGAACGATTCATTCATTTGAAGAAAGCAATTTGAGGCACTAACCAATTGAAATGGATTGGCATAGGCTATGTGGACAGGATCAGTTAAAAATATTGACTTTAATCCTTCGATGACAATGACCCAGAGAAAAGTATAAAAATGTAATGTGCGGTTAAACCTACACACCATACACTCAGGTGCTTCGTATTTTCTATACATTCGACTATAGCAGTCGTTGCTGTGGCACAGCCTTGCGTGTATTATTCCCTGAAGACAAGTAGCTTAACTTTGTCAGCAGTGGAACTGTGCGTACCATAAAACTATACTTTAAAAACAAAGGAATAGCCTCTCATCTTGCCAAGGTGTTGTAATGTGAAAGGTCATAGAGGGGGATACGCTGCTTTAGCCACAGGATAGGATTGTTTAGGGTCTGCTAAAGTCATTCTATATACATGGCTTACTTCAATGTTGCTGATGGCTGCTGTGAGAATTACTTTTACATAGTGAAGGACATGAATTTTATTTTAAATTTTCATTGATTTTTTTTTTAACATGGTCATTAGGGCCTTCTTGGAAGGCCTTGTGTCCAGTTGTTCCTGTTTTTTAGTTACATACTGCCCCCTGGTGTGAATGTTCAGTATTGCAGCCACAAGTCTGGCAGCACATACAATATTGTAACATTCTGATATACTTTGAGATACAGAGTAACAAAACCGCATTCCGTTAACTTAATGGAGAACATGCTTATTCATTGGCAATGCATGTTTATCTCAGGCAGACTATTTGTTCTAAACAAAAACTTGTGCAAGTGTGAGAGTATGTGTACATTTTTGTACATGTAGATGTTTAACTTAACAACAGTTTGCTCTGTTGATGCATTCTTTTGTCCTCAAATCCTACTGGATCCAGACAGGTGATGTCCTCTCTCTTGTTGTGTAGTTAGGGACAGCAAGTGCACAGGCACACGGAAGGCCTTCCACACAGCCACTGCAAGTGCAAGCACTTTAATAAGCAACACTTTGTTTACAACAGGAGATCCATGTTAATGAGGTGCCAGGAGAAACAATGCAAAAAAAACAAAACAAAAAAAAAAGAAAAACAGGAGCGGTGGGCATTCTGGGCAAATAGCCATTTACAGGTATAGCCAGCCAGCTTCCAGCCATGCATGCACGTCTTACACGAGCACTGTGGCACACGCATGCACGTGTGCATCTGTGTGCGCACACATACATACACGAATACATACACAAACATTCAAACCCCAACACAAAGTCACACTGAGCCAAAAGCTTATGGGCAAAATTGCATCCCAACCCATAATACACACACACACACACACACACACACACACACACACACACACACACACACACACGCACACACACACGCACACACACGCACGCACGCACACACACACACACACACACACACACACTCACACTCACACTCACACACACACACGCACACGCCTGAGCACACACACGTGCACTGATTCACTCATGTTCAGCTCTTCAGACAGGTATGACTGGGGTTAATGTAATACTTATGGATGTAGTATGGCTGAGGCTGAGGCAGAGATTGGGGCGTGGGGGGAGGGATTTGGGGCCGCCCGCCGCCTCACCGAAGCCCCTGCTAACCGGCAGAGCGCAGCCCCCTCGTCAGGCTGGATTAAGTGCATGTCAGCCCAGACACTGCAGAGGAGCTGGGGGTTTATGCATCACCGGACGGACAGACGCACTGCACCAACACCGGCACATCATATCCTGTCCTTTTACAAAAGGATTTAGTCACGGCACAGTGTTTTACGATTCCAGATATGGACGGACACAAGGACAATAATTCAAGGATTAGATACCCAGATGATGCTCGACAGACATCAATGTCATGAATGTGAATTAGATGGTAATGAACGACAGCCATGTGACATCTCCATGTAGGGACAATTGGGGTGGGGGGTGGAGGGGGCACAGCGCGCTACGGCTGTTAGAACGTGGTAGAATTTAAAGCGAAATTGCTACTGAATCCGAACGTTTGATATGTTGTGTACTGGATAATACAATATCCAGTTTTTCAAATTCTGATTCAGTAAGGCCTAAGTTGTACTTGGTTGCGGGTCCGGGTGTGATAGCAGATCGACAATTTCACAGCGTGTGAGCTGTGAGCTGTTAGTGTTCCGTGTGGTTTGTGCTGATGTCGTATAATCTTACATTGTGGTTTATATTTTTCATAGGCTGCATCAGACAGAGGGATTGTATCTAAGTGCTACAGTCTATGTGTGGTTACTTATGTATTATTTGACAGAGTCTCTTCTGCACCAAGCAGGATCATTGTGTAGATACATTACTGTATGATTGGAATCACCAGTTCGATTGAAAAAGGAGCGCTCCCTTTATTGTACGCCACCGCCCGCATGCTCTACAAAATGGGCCGGATCTCAGCCATCCCGCCACGGCGCGGTTTGCTCCGCACTGACATCAAAGCCTCCCGCTCGCTCCGTCATGCGTCGGAAAACTAGCACTCCTTTCCCAGTCACACTTTAGCATATGTATCTGTATACTCATAATAGTTTGACATTGTCTTGTCTATTATTGTGATGTTATTCCTCTGTACTTCTTTGCCCTGTATGTGTAGCTCCTACTGCTGTGCTGGGTCCCACAGGATCCTTGCTATTTCAGTGTGCCAGCATTCAGCGAAGTACTCTATATCAAGCTTTACTTTTCATTATAAATCTCCCCTAATATATTCTAAGGGTGAAGTGTGACTTCTTCCGTCATCGTGAGTGTTTTGGGTCTTGCTCAAGTTTATTTTAGCTGTCGACCTTCCTTTAACCAAGGTTGATCCAGCTAGCCAAGGTGTGCTGAACTCTCCAACAAGACCACTGGGCAGCATCATATCTCGGAACGACAACTTGTGAGGCCAAGAATTGATTGTGGCTTTGGGGAGGGTATGGTTGTAGGTAGCTATTGTAGCTTTGCCCGGGGCCGAAGCTTACCAGTGCTTTTATACATAGTTTATTCCTACCTGTTCTCTCTCCATGTCTTGGACCTGTATGGTGGTATCTGCTTCTATTCCCCAGCCCGGGCAATCTGTTTGAATCCACAAGGTCGTGAATAAAACAAGCCCCTTCTTCTGCTCGGCTTAGTGTATAATGCAGGACCTCGCCATTGGTCATGAATTGACAAAGTCCACATAGAGCTATATCCCGCACCCTTACCTGCTGGAAATAACCATACAAACAACGGAACATGTGAGATCGAGTGCAGTGGAAATCGCATGGCGGCATGCATGAGGATTCTATAGAAACACTGAAGAGCTGTGTGTATGTGTGTGCGTGCGTGCGTGCATGCATGCGTGCACATGAGTGGGTGTCTGTGTGTGTGTGGGCAATGGCTTATATACCTTAGATACCTTATATATAGAATTTGCCCATGTCCTATTAATATAAATAACCCAAATAAACCTCCACGGGTTTATTTTTACACTGAACTAGTAGGAATTTAAAGGTGATCTTTACTGCCGCAAACCTTGACGACTTGATCACTAAGAGAGCAGTTGAATTCACAGGCACCCCATTAGACTTCTCCAAACAGCACAAAAGAAAACAATGGGGCTGTTGATATCCTGCAGGCCCTAAAGGGAGACGTTTAGCTCCGTGTGACTTTGTGTGCAAACTCCCCGCGCGCGTTGCCTGGCACGTGGCGGAGGGAACAGCGGCGCCCACAACTCGAGTGCCGTCTTTGACAACAGGGAGCAGGGTATAGTGGTGCCTGGGAAGAAAAAAAACCTGTGCACCACCTATACCATTCCCTCCCTAATC
>CM076979.1:20766925-20894425 GCA_039105355.1 Benthosema pterotum
CACAGCACACTTCCCCAACACTCCTTTTCTATTTTGGTTCCAGGTCCGAATCATCTTTGAGGATTCTTCTGAACCAATTCATTTTCAGTGGGAAAACACTCAACAGTATTAGGAGGGAATAACTAACTGCACCGGTTCACCCCCAGTGGAAAAGGAGCCCATGTGACCTACGGTTTGATCCCCCTTTTAAGTAGTTAAAAGCTCCATTTTCACATTTTTCTTTCCACTTACAACAACATATAGTGCATAAAAAGGGACATCAAAGACCTGTCCCCATTCTGCAACACTGCTTTGCACCCCAATGAATGGATCATACCTTAAGGCTACTACTTACATTGCACTGGCTGTGTGTAATGTATGTTTATGCATATGTGTGAGCGCCTGTTGTACTGTGTCCCCTCTGTGGTGCGCCGCGTTTGGGAGACAGATGGAAGACAGTCTATGCGCACAGGGAATAGGAAAAGATCTGAAAGCGTTTTAGAAACAATTAAAATCTTTGATGGTTTAATCTGTTGACATCAAAAGCGGCAATCCCACTGTTTGATTTTCTTTTGATGACACCGTATGAAAAAAAGGAAAACGATCCCACCAATTGTCAGCAAACAGACTGATGCAAACTGCAGAATGAGTGCCGTACAGTGACGGTCCCTACGCAGAACAGAGAATGGTAGAAATCAAACGCACATACGCGGATGTTTTTTGTCAGTAGCACTTCAGTCCAACATTATAATTGGCTACTTTCTTCTGACATTTCGTCAAATTTGTTTATATTCCAAGATTTTTTTTTTATTCCGTCAGTTTTCTAATCAGAAGAGCTGTAAGCTTGAAGACAGAAGTGATGGCTCACAATTGAGGGATTAGGACAGTTGTGGATGGAAGCAAGGTATTGTATTTGTTCTTCCTTCGCTTAAATGTTTGGCTCTGGGGAGTTACCATGGAATCCACGTCACATCAGAGGGCCAAAAGTCCATCAAACTGCTTGAGAAGCGTTATTCTGACCTCTTTCCCTGCTGTCTTTGTTCATGTTCATTAGGAAGTTAATCACAGATGGGACTTCCTCACAGGCGTGGGGATTAGTTGAGTCAGGAAGGCTTTTTGACATTCTGAGAGGGTTCCACATGCAGGATCACCCCTCCTCCTCACTCACTGAGGAACTCTGCCTCCCTTTTTGTAACTCTGGACTGACTACTGTCTGTCTGTCTGTCTGTCTGTCTGTCTGTCTGTCTGTCTGTCTGTCTGTCTGTCTGTCTGTCTGTCTGTCTGTCTGTCTGTCTGTCTGTCTGTATATCCGTCTATACATCTGTATTGAAGAAAATATTCCTGCAACCTAATAACAGTAGAAATTGTAGAAATAGTAGAGATTGTACTGTTGGAACTAATCATGTTTATCTGCGCTGTGATCTTGTTGAGCGTGTGCTGGATCACAAAGCCCCAGTTCACGGAAACAACACAATGAGCCCTTCTCAAAACCCCACCCTTTGGGCCAGACTTTAGTCACTGACCAATGCCAGTCCAAATAGTTTAGCAACTGTTGCTATCCAGGTCAAGCTTTCCTGGTCAAGGTTCTCTCTTCTAGCGTGCCTATTGGACAAGGACAGATTGGGGAGGGGCTTAGTCAAGGGCTAATTACATTACATTATCTGTGTACTTTTCTTGATATCAAAAGAATAATCGACGAACTGTCAAGTGAGTCCTTGTGACATGTGACACGTGGGAATCGTATGAATCATCATAACGTGTTTGACGGTAGATCTGGAGCACCACGCCCACACCCAAGCTGTGTTGGCGGTGCCCAGATTCTAACCCGAACATGAGGAGACGCATGTGAGCATCAACCGGCTGGTGACATGACCTATGCCTGTACAAAGTTTGCATTTACAACTGAGTGCTATAGCACCACCCTTTGGCTAATGGCCGTGGGCTTCATAGCCAGCATAGCCGTCAACCATATTGCTCCGACTTCATAGTTCAGCCAGAACTAAGAAGGAGAAGTGGGCGGGAGAAGAAAATAACAGATAAATACAATAAGGGACCAAGAAGTCCCCTCTGGCTTGGTCCCTTAATTATATGCCTTCAAATCTCATCATTTTCTCGTAGAGAACATTTTAGTTTAATTTAAACTGCAAGCCCAAAGAGAAATGAATTCCCAGTGAGAGCTGTGATTTTTTTTAAGACAAAGGAAAAAAATACTTTTTCAATTTGCACATCCTTAGTTCAAGGGGAGGTCAAATCACATTGTTGTCTGCTTGTGTTTTGACAACCCTTCGCAGGGCTACTGAGATTTGCACTTGTGTCTTGCTCTGTGCATGTTTACATTTGTCTAAAAGCAGTGTAAATTGAATTCTCCTGTATGTTTCCAGCCGCGGCTGCAAGTGTAAAGTGGCGTGTACAGAGTGGTATGTAGTGCTCCTCTGGGGGCCGGGGGGGGGTCCCCTCCCTTATTGTTCCATGCAGCCTCAGAATGATGGCTCTATGAGAGCAGGGAAAATAATCAATAACTCACATGGCGTCCAACATCCCGGACGATTCGGCTGTAAATTAACTTGACAATTGGGGATGAAAAAGGAGCGAGCGCTCCTCTGGATATCTGTTTGTCTGCTCCGCTTCCTCCGACGCGGCAGGAGGAAGAATCACCAAACGGGGAGCAATTGAATGCAAAGTGCTCGTTTTCTCAGCCCCGACTTTTCTGCAAGCGCAGCCCCCTGCTCCCCGACCCCTCGAGGCAAAGACCAGCAGAAACCCGCATCAGATCAGAAGGTGACATATCAAAAAGTGCGTTACAGAAAAAAATAAGAAGAGGCAGTAATGGGTGCCTGAGACATGGCAGCAGTTCTAGGTTTCTACTGGGCTCGTTCCATAGTGCTCCCTCGGTGACGGGGGTTGCAGGGTATCAGAGGGAAAGCGTGCTCTCAGGCCTGCCGTCGAGCAGCCCGGATTTGATCTTGATGGCTTTGTGACAGTTTGGGATGAAGGATAGCGGTTAGTGCTGAACAAGAGACTCTGCACTGATCAATGGGACCTCTCAGACAGGCCCGACGCGCCGAGAAGTTATGGCACGATACCTCTGTGCTGCTCCAAAAGCTCCCCTTTCCACTTTCTCACTCGTTTTACCCGCCCGTTTTCTTTTCAACTCTCTCTGGAACACATAGCGGATGGCAACACGCACACGCCGGCAGGAGAAAATGACCCTCTTTCATTTTTATTGTATTTTTCTTACCTTGCACAGCAAAATCTGAAGTATTAATTTCACTCGGAGTGAAAGATTCACCCATAAGTGTCTTCTTTTTTTATCGTGTGCTTCACTTCACTCGTGCACAAAACGACAAAGCTGCGACAGACCCAACATTTCAGGATGTTCCTTCGTAAGCAGACGCTGGGGCGACCCGGGGGCGGCTGGTCATTTTCGACGGTCGATAAATGGTTTGATTACATGGCATTTCGATGTAACCTGCCATAGTTATGCTCTTTTTAAAAAAATGTAAGAGAATGTTTGAATCGCACCATAGCAGAACTCTCCACATCAGGGTTCTAGGTCCTTAAGTCGCAGCAAGAGATTGAGGTTCCACCCTGCTCGTTCACGGAGCCTAATCAAAGAGCCCCCCGAAAAGGCCAAGAGATGAATGTCGGAGGGACCAAAGCATTCTGACAGGCTACTGAGACAGGTCCCTGAGGGGTGAGTGGGTGTGGGGGAGGAGGGGGGGTGGTCAGAGGAGAAGAAACGCGTTAAGGATCAAATGCCAACAACCAAGCGGGATCTGAGGGAAAGACACACCGCGAAAGCCACCTTTCACCATTTAGAGGCAGCAGAAGAGGAAGTGCAGGTTTCATTATGGATGTAATGGAGAGCAGGCCGAGGTCAGGATAACAATCACTATTCTGACACCCATCCCAGCAGGCGGCACTGGCCCCCAGAAACGGCAAGGCGGCGAGAGGTGCGCTTCACATAACCGCAGCAGAGGACAGGCGGGGGGTGGGGAGGGGTGTCCAAGGGCAAAGTCACAGGCCACCCTTCTATCACTGATAGTGCAAAACACCTGGAAGAGTGTTCTCTCATAGCAGAAAATAGCGCCTGTCAATGCAAACGCACCGCAGGGCTCCACGTCAGCATGGGGCTGACAAGTGTACGCTTTGGAGGTGAAAGTTCCATTTTGGGGTTTTCACCTTTGGAGCGGTATGTATGTACAGAGCCAGCTCAATAGGCAATCTTCCACTTTACACTTTTCCAGAGGTACATTGGCGCGGACATAACCGAGCGCCGCATAGCGTATACCGTATATGGACTCAATGGGATGCTTCAAGGTTTGAGCATTGTGTGTTCTTTCTACAGCCAAACCCAAGGCCAACATATGGTGTGGAACACGGTGGCACAGAGTGAAGACAAGGCATAGAGAGAGCGTCAGGCAGGTTCTCTAGGCATGGAGCTGGCATCCCTGTAGAGGAGCCCTGTAATTAGCAAGGCTAATGAAGAACAGGACTGAGACTAATGTCACCGCTGACCCCCGGAGCACTCTTGGCAAAGCGAGAGGGTGGACTTCAACAGTGCTGTACATGGTCCTACACTCTAGCCATTAACCCTGACCCGGCACTCCCCTCAGGCTTACATCTGGTGCAGGACTGGACCAGTACCAACTCTCAGTGGGCAGTAAGACTGAATACCCAGCTATGCTGGTTAATGAATTGTCTGATAGAGAGCATACCGGTAGAAGAATCCCACCCTTGTTACGTTCGATATGAAATTCGGTTCTGTCTTTCCCGTAGCCTATTAGTAGTTTGTTAATCGACGCGAGCATGCCTTTTTGTGTGTTTTGGTAACAGGTGTTGTGCTCACTAAGTCCCACTATAATTAATTGGCGAGAGCATCTGAAACATCCTCAACTGTCTGCAGCATTGCTTTGTGTCCGCAAAACGATCCCGTCAGTCAAATAAATTGGCGTGAGGGAGAGCATGGTCAGTCATGATGTATTTACATGCACCGGCATTTAGAATGTTTGTTTTCCTTGCATGTCCTCAGCCCAGTTATGCAATGTTTATGCAAGGTATAAATGATAAGATAATGATAAATGGTAAGTAAGTCTGCAGAAAATGATTTCAATTCACTTAGAGATGGGGCTTTGGGGCTAGCTCTTAGAACTCATTTTCTTGGGGGTAGCAAAGCAGTAGGAGATGAGAAAGAGGGGGGAACTTTTAAATAATATCAATCCTAGTCATTGAAGAAATCAGGTCAGATTTTCTCATTAATATATCACTTTAAAATTAGTTAGTCACTTTCTAATGCTCATAAAAATGCCACCATTCCAAACACTACCAACCAATGATCTGTGTCATACTTTCATCTGGTCCAATTTGGAGTTCTAACACTCCATTCATCGTGAAATCTGAAGGACAGGAAAAAGGCAAGTTACACATCATCAAAAGCGGAGGTATAAATTATGCTGAAAGAAAGAAGTTCATAAAGACTCTTGCACTGTAGCACGGTGGGTGGTTATCACCATCTCTTAAACAATGCACATTAGGAGAAAATCCTCTATTCTCTTCATTTAAAACTTTAATAGGCTACACGTTGCACTTCAAACGTTTCAAAGCACCAAACACATTGCCGCCCCACACATTAAATCAGAGCACCAGAAACCTCTGCAGTCAAAGTTTGTGAGAACCTTGTGCCACTCAAGACTCCAGGTCGTTTTAGTTTAATTAACCACATGAACTCTAATGTCACTATTCTTGGCCGAGCAGTCAGCTTAAAGTGCTCACAGTGCTCGCCGCGCTGATGCATTGTGAGCTTGTGGATTGGCTAAAAGTACAGAACAGAACAGAAATGTAACTAAACTCTAAATCTTCACTAGGAAGCTAATTGTGATTTTCCTTGCTCTCTGTGTGTGTGCACACGTGCGCATGCTTGTGTGCCTGTGCATGCCTGTGCATTGTGTGTATTTGCATGCATCCACTTGATTAGATCTGCTTGCGCAAAGATGAGGAGATAAATATTGCATAAATGAATTTATTGTTTAATGTGAGCAATCAAATTAATTAAAGGGTCCACAGCTGTTGGAGGCCAATGAGGTCATGCATTTTTCAGAGTTACCACTCGCGTTGCCCTAAGATTTTACAATAAAATATTTCTGGAGGTCTTGGATGAATTTTTCATGGCTGAGTGGAGGAGATGAAAGGCGAACAGGGGATCCAGGGGACGGGCGCTGCTCTCCGCTGCTGACACACCACAGGGAGGTGCATCAGCTCCAATCTTTATCAAGGACAACGTGGCCAACACCATTGTTTTAATTACTCTGCTTTGTCAAGCAGCTCGCCATCAATTGAAGGAGCTGGGGCATGTGGTTGGCTGCCGGGATCGCCTGGGTTGGATGCATTTTCATGTCCTCGCCCCTTTTAAAGAGGAAATGATGTAATGGCGATCAAACGGAGCCGGAGCTCCGTCTGTTAGTGCCGATAACACCTCCCTATGCATGCCGCAGCAACAAATGGAACCATAGAAACTCTGTTGTAACGCTGTGGGTGGAGGATAAAAGATGAACTATTTTTCGAGTAAAACCGCCATGTTGGTGTCAGTAACACCAGACTCTCTTTTATTTTTCATGCGTCGATTATTCAAACCATTTTGAGATGCAGTGCATGAAATTGTGATGAATGGCATGGATTTGCATGCCATTGTCTACGCTCACAGTGTAGACTTGCACTAATAAATCAGAAATGTACACAAGTTGTTCACCCCCCTGCGCACTTACATATTCAGCACGGATGCTGAGGTAACTAATTCAGGAGAGACATCTGTTCTGTGGGCAATGCACCAGCCATATTCCGCCTGGAATAGCATCCATAAACAGCATCCCGATGTTTTGGTCTGCTAGTGCTACTACAAGATGAGGAGGTCTGTGGTGGGATGCTGTGGAGATCACTATTTACAGCCCACTCTGATTCTGAATCCAAATAACATGTACTGTATTTGCCTCCATGTCTCTGTGACCCTTATTTGTACCTCTCCATTCGGCATGGGGGGTCTGATCAACGTATGAAATGAATTCTGTGCTGGCCATATATGGAGCATATCTTGAGTGTCCAGGGTTTGATGAGGTCAGACCAACCACGGATCAACATATGGAATGTCACAACAGCTCAGCTGTACATATGGAGAAAGCTTCGTTAAGACCTGAATATACAGTACATTCGCCTCGGTTCATACCACTTGTACTGTGGGAAATCACACCGCGCCTGTTTGCGCAACTTCTCGTCTTTGTATTATTGACTTTGTACAAACGTACAGTATATAATGGTGGCACTACTAAACATCAAAGTTTGATCACAGCTTAGGGATTTGCTGTCAGTTGTAGACTATATTGATGACATCAGGGATCTCCATTTATGGGCTTAATATTGATGGCACAAGGCACGACCATATGGGAGTGTGACCAACCAAACAACTGATGTGATAGTAAATGCGACTTTTGGTCATAGTAACCGATCTACACACTTATCTTAAAAGTATATATTTTGTAAAAGAAAAAGGAGAAGGAGGTGGCTGGAGAGGTCTAAAAATCAAAATTATTGATGTATTTGAAGGACAACATCAGTCGTCAGAAAAAAAGTGTTTTCAATTAATCTCACATGGTTAAAATGGAGTTTGAAGTTACAGTGTTACAAACTTAAAAATGTCCTGGGTGTTCACGAGTATACAATAAAATTAATATATTTTTAAAGTGAAATATCCCTTTAAATGCTGTTAAATGTGTGACAAATATGACCACAGGACTCTCTATAGATGCCTCTGTAGAATAGCTCTGCCTGGAACCCTAATCTGTCCCTTGGTCAGGTCAGGTCAGGTCACTCCCCTTTGGATCAGCAATAGACTATGTTGGTTTGCCATGCAGGAGATGTGAACCTGAAATCAGGAGGTTACATTGGTGTAATAACCTGTACCGGATTTCCCGATGGGAATGAACGTAGCAGATTAAAGCAGATGCCATCCAGAAGATTAATATCTCCCTTAATTATGCCAAAGAGACCTCCACTGAATCCACATCTTAGAAGGTTTACAACCCCTGGGTGTTAATGAGGATATTCAGTGTTGTAAATACTATAACTACAATATTATATATTATAATATAATGGTTATTATTACAATAGTTGCGCTGCATTAGCTGTACAATTTGTACAGCTAATTTGTACAGTTGTGGGTTTGTTCTTTTTTTTTATTATGTCTACGTGTTGTGCATAATTACACTGAATGTGACAATGTTTTTCCTTTATTTTTTGATGATGATTTGGTTCTAAGATTCGTCTTGGTAGACAAGGATTTAGCTCAGACTAAAATTCCAAAAGATAGACACCTCTTCTTCCAAGATTCTTACAAAGCAGAGCAGAAGCATGACCGCATTTCCACCAGTTGTGAACCAATTCAGTTCTTTTTGGCTTTTAGTCCGTGAGCCAGACCTGCAAAATTAGAACTTTGAGTGGGCAAGACCATACCTATATTATATACCATACCTATATTATACAGTATATCATATAAGAAAATTAATATATGATAACCCTTCTACAGTAGTAGCTTTTTTCCATGCATATTTTCCTATATAATTCCAGAATGCCATATTTAAAATTGTAAGATTTGTGATGAAATAAATTATTGCCTTTGTGGTAGTAATCAATGGGGGACGTTCCATGGAGAATGTAGTACACGTTGGTATGGTTTTGCCCATAGTTATTGTACCAGTTTTGGAGCTCTGGCTCATGGACTAAAAAACGAAAAGAAGTGAACCAGTTTCCAACTGGTAGAAAAGAGGCCCATGCTTGTGTCACAGGTGTCCCCGAAAGGTCACACTGTGATTGGCTAGTAGTCGCTTGAGTGGCAGCGAGAGCCATGGAGGAGTCGCATGAGTGACGGCACTTGGGCATCGGCACAGCCTGCCTTCAGCAAATACCTTCAGCACTTACGCTTGACTTCCTGCCTTCAATGGAAACACGTTGCATCTATTTTATTTTTTTTTATCTATGGAGTATTGCTTCTGCTCTGTAGTAGCTTGTATTTAAACCCAGAGATATCTCACACTTCACAGTGTTTTGCAGACTGCTGCTGCTGCTGTTTGTTGTGTCCTACTGGTTTCCCATGTGTGAAACCCGGTTTGGGCTCCAGGAGGTAACATCTTGTGACCTTGAACCCACTGAAACACTCAGACTGACCTAACATACTGGAGCAGGTTCTGTTGCTGGTAATGTTGTTCTGAGATCTATTAATTGAACAGAGAGGCAGCTTACTATAATGGACAGCTCCGCTCAGCACTTTGGAGAACCAATTGTTTAATTCTCGTATATTCTCGCCGATCAATGCATTCACTTCAAAGCGATGGGAAAACGCTCGCATCCAAAGTAGATTGATCAGTTCTAATACAAGTCATTAACATACAAGTTGTTAACAAGTGGGGCCTCTGTACTGTATCTAGAAATCAAGAGGGTTGTCAATAAAGCCAGTTTAGGACTTTTAACATCTTAAAACCTTGAGCACACACTCCTCCACTGATGAATCGGATCAACCTCTTTAAAACGTTCCCTCGATCTCTTGCTGCACTCTCTCTATCTCTTTCTCTCTCTCGTACTCTTGCACCCTTAAAGGACTAGAAATATTTGTCTTGCGCTGCACTGAAAATAACAGATCCACAAGCCCGATCTACAACTTGTAGATCTGCAGTATTGGTGCATGACACCGGCATGCAACAAAGTACAAACCTGGCCTTACTCAACACTGCCACTTAGCATGAAGCCTGTGCTTAGTGCATGCACTGGTGTACTTTACTTGATGATAAATTCATAAGCCAAACTCTGTGTGTGTGTGTGTGTGTGTGTGTGTGTGTGTGTGTGTGTGTGTGTGTGTGTGTGTGTGTGTGTGTGTGTGTGTGTGTGTGTGTGTGTGTGTGTGTGTGTGTGTGTGTGTGTGTGTGTGTGTGTGCGTGCGTGTGTGCGTGTGTGCGCGTGTGTGGTGGCTATTAAACAACCTTGCAACCTTGCTGGGGTTCACTTTACCATGCTGTTGGTGGCGTATCCTTTTCATCAACAAAAATAACTCGTAAAAGGGCAGTAAAAGCATTCTTGGAAAGTGAAAAACGCCATTTGAGCAGACGGAGGATGGGGTGGGGTTGGGAGTGGGAGTGAAAACAGTAACAATACAGCCTCAGACTTTTGATAGCCAACAACCCATCGCCCAACCCCTCTTTTTCCTGCCATTCCCCACCCATGCCATCATAACTACCACTGGGGCCCCCACCCAAAAAAAGAAAAGAAAAGAAAAAGAGCTAAATCAAGGCTTTGAAAAACATACAGTGTCTTTAATAATTCATGCTTCCGTGGGTTTGAATAGCCTCTTTAGCGTAGAAATATGCAGTCTCCTGATATAAGATCAGTCCCTGAGGGGGATCCCTCTCCGTGTTCTTTATGGGGCTATACTGCAGTGTGCCCTTTCTTACCAACAATATGGGATGCTGCTTAAGATGCAAGCACCTGCCTGATTTCACCAGAAGTCGTCCCGTATGGAGCCCTGCGTCATGCAGGGACAGCAGGCGTTTGCTTCCTAAAGACAGCATTTCCCTGTTTTCTCCATTAAGAATGTAACCATTAGCCTTAGCACACAATGAATCCACAAATGAAGTGCAAAGTTTTGCAGCAAGGCAATTATTGCTGTTGACTAGCATCTTTACTGGGGTTGTAGTCTAACACAGCATTGTAAATATTTAACCATCTTTGCACCCAACACACATTCATATTTCATCAGTTTTCTTGCGGTTTATTCTCAAAGCAAAGTGTTGGACTGCATAATTATTTCAGTTTAGCATTTTCTTCCGACCTATTACTTTCATAAATACATGAATTTGAGTTATAGCTCCTCAGAGGGCTAATTTAAGAAAAATGCTTGCATAAATTAATACGGAACCGAAGAAAACCCCTATGTGAAGGCTGATTAATACTTTGTCACGTTGTATAGCAACATTTTCTGAACTGTACAGGCTCACAACGAGTCATCCCCGACATGCTGTGAGCTTGTAGCTCTGCATTTTTAGGCGCACAATGCTGTTTTGTGACGAAGTAAGAATGGGGCTTAAGTATGCTGTTGGTGGATATCAATGATGGAATTCACCTTCAAATGAAATGGGGACACATGGAAGGATGCAGTGATTCGAGTCGATAGTGGTGACTCTTGAGGCGAGCTGGTACGGTCCATCTCTCTCAGCGGACGCCTCCAGAGAACAATGTCTCCATCATTCAGTGAGCAGTGTGAGCTCAGGCCTCTGGAAACTACTCCCAAGTTGTAGTTCCTTTTTTATTTTACAATGACCTCAGTGGTCATTTGAAGGACTTTAAAAGACGGTAATATGGTGCTTTGCTGTACGGGAGGAAAAAAATACTATGTTGAAATATTAATCTGAGTTTTTCTTTGTCTACTTCAAATAGCACAGTGTATGCGACTTTAAATCTTTTTGTTTTGTATCCCTCCCTTTGTGTGTACGTCCGTTCTTCTCACAACCCATGCTTGGAATAATGAAATAAATATCGAACTGTTTAATATTTTAGTGCCATCCAGGAGTAAAGTGGAAATGTTTTTCTGCCAGACCTTGTTTTTTCCCCCCCTTTCTCTTCACAAATGCATTGTGTGCACCGGCCGGCCCAATCCATCACTCTGCGTCTGGCGGGAGAAAAAGCACTTTCCCAGGGTGTGTGTTTTTTAGTTCTGCCAGCGCTGCTGTTTCAGTGGGCACCCGGGAGACCTCACTGATGGACACTCTGGTCATCACAGGCTGGGAGCTGGGGGACTCCTTGCTGCATCCCCTCCCCCGTCACCCCTCCACCCCACCACCCCCTACTGTTCCACATCACCTCAGGTTTTCACCAGCACCTTGCTTTGTCCCAGCAGTGTTGTCGTTGCACACTTCCTCTTCTGACAGTGATGACTGTCGTACGTGGATGAATTCTCCCACGCGGATATATGGCCATGGGAGACCCGAGGCACGTGGGGCTTCGCGCGGGTCCGAGTGCCATGAGCAATGAAGCGCAGATTAGTATCTGCAAAGTTAATTGGACTGTAATGGGTAACTATTATCACTGGCAGGTGGCAGCCATGGCAGATAACAGATTCCAGATGATAATGTGGGTTTTTTGTAATCAGACAATCGAATTATTATGGGTTAAGGCTGCTTTAAATTTGTGTTGGGGTATTGCCCATCCACAAATAAGAGATCTACAAGCTCATAAGGCATTGCTGCTGTGTGGCAGGCACTTTGTGTGCTTGTAACCTGTTTTTGTCCTCACACAAGTAAATATAAACTCAGCCTTTAGGGAGAGCACTCTGAGAATATGATAGAACATGATATGTTGAAGTAAAGGGGGGTCTCATTAATGTGCTCAGAACAATTACACAGGAAAAAAAAATCTATTCGAATTGAAGCGTGCTCCACTTTTGCAGCCGACAAACTGAGATTTGATTTCCAAAATGCTTTCTCGTTTTCCTCTACACAAAGAAGCCAGCGGGGTAGAAGGTGCTATATATCGCTGAAGAGAAGTGGGCTGGAAGGCAAATCTAGGTGAATGCGTATGTTCTCCGAGTGCCCCTGGGTCTTCCATGGGTAGGTAGGATCTGACAAAGAGATCTGTACAGGAAAAAAATCCTCCACTCTGCTTGAGCATGGGAAATTAAGCCAAGATAAAGATTCTATCTTAAACACCCCCCCTCTCTCTTTCTCTCTTTCTCCCTCTCTGCAGTGGCAGAAGAAATTATCCACTGTACCATTAGATAAGCCCAAACAACCCTCTCCATAAGACCTCCAGTTTCTTGTGCACTGCAGTCCCAGCTTAGTGTCCCTCGGGTGTTTGTTCAAAAGGAAAACTCTTCAGTGCCTCCGGGGGATGTTTAACTCATTGCAATGGCAAGTATTTAGAGAAAGCTCAACAAGTTTGAGGGCTGTCAGAGTAGGTATCCAACTGTCAGACAACATAGTGTCTCAGAGGACTCAGAGGTAATGACCAATTGCATCATTTTGACAAACCCACCATCGATTAGAACTAGCAGCTAGGGCAGACGGAAAGGTGTTTTGTTTTAATTTGAAACGCTGGTGCTAAGTGCATTAAATGATGCTGATTAACTAAGATTACGGCTGCAGTGGAAACGTGTTTTCTGTTTTGATATCAGGCGTAAATTGTGGTAGAGCAAACAGCCTTTTGAGTGGCTGATGAATAATTGAAAGTCAGTGGAGGATACATCAATGAAGTGGTAATGAACATTTTTTGTGCGTGTGAAATATTTGATACTGAATATCTGTCACTCTTCAAATAGCCTGGAACGTCTTGCTTTGGGGTTAAAGCTTGCTGTACATCAAACACTCAACTGATAGTTGTAACAAAAGCAAAAACAATAAGAGCTACAAGATCCCATGTTTTCATTCAAAGAAAATACAATAAAAACATCATAGTAGTATAACTCAATAAATGTATTGATATTGGACCATGCAAGATGAAATATATTACAGTAGATTATTACTTATAATTCCCTGTCTTGGGGCTCTCACAGAAATCATTTCAATACTAAGGTTATGGTGCCCTCTATCTTCTACTCAGAGTAACAGAATCATTGGTGGAAAATGTGATCACCTTAACTGCTTCTGTATCAGTATTTGGGGTAAAAGAGGTTTAATTAAAGATATGAGCAATAATATTTAGTATTCATTTGTTTGTTTATTTTAGCGACACCAGTGTGATAATTGTTCATTTGTTTGATTACCGGTAACTGCCAAAACACAAAGGACAAAAGTGCAAACGTTTCATTTTTATGCACACATAAAACAACTAATGCAGTGTATGTTTTTATGTATTTATTAATTTATTATAATAATTATTATTATTATTGTTATCACCTGTCTAAGAAGCAGTCCATCATCTTTGAATTTTTATTTACATCAGTTTCTGCAGGTCGCCTTCTTCAGGCTAAACCTGTTTCTTTTGTTTTAGCCTTTTTTCTAGCACTGTTGTGGCATGTTGTGTCCACCTGGAGTACTGTTGACCTTCTGTGAGGCAGCTATCTACTTAAAGAAGTCCATTTTCAAGGCCCGTCTTGCTCAAATCAAAACTCCATTATAGATTTTACCTCCAGGGGAACCCAGGGCTCACAAGGTCCTTGGCAATTTTACCTGAGGAAGAAGCTAAAAGGATTGGAATCTCAGAGGTTTGGTGAAGGGAGAAGAGTGTGAGGACGTGAGAGGGTGGGATAAGACACCCAAGGACCTGAGCTCTAATCTTTCTCTGCCCAGCAGGGGGCAAAGCACAGCAAAAATGGAGGTTTAGAGATGGTTCATTGGCCCCAAACATCAGAAACCCACAGGACTAGGAGAAAGCTCTTGAATACAGGTGGAGATGAGCAGACTGCAGGGGTTGTCGTACAAAGAAGTCACTTTTTTCCGACTTTTCCGACTTGCAGTTTAGTGCATTTTAGTTTTACTTCTAAAACAACTTAAACGTAGTAATATGTAAATTATTATATTATACTCACTCAAAAGATAACATTGTGTCTTAAGAACGAGTCATTACTCAGTGTTTTGTCATTTGATGACCATACCATATAATTGCATAAAATAATTCGCCCAAATTTGAAAGGAACTATAACATATGTGGGTTTGACATCCTAAACTGATTAGCATTTCTCACCGAAAAGTATGATTTCCTAAAAACACTGTATGTGTGACATAAAGTGAAATCAATCAATTATTCAGTTGATTGATTGAAGACTTTGTAGCAGTTTGCAGAAATTGCACAGGGAGGTTCATCTCAATAGGTCTACAAAGAAGAATTAAGCCTTCATGGCTTGTTTGCACTGGAGTCCATTTGTACTCAAAGACAAATACAGTACTTAACATAATATGCAAAACTTAAACTTCATATAAACAGAAAAAAAAACGTACAGTAAACAGTTCGAGGGGGAGATTCTAGGTTTGGTGTGTGTAAGATTTAACTTTTTTATTGAGGGCATAACAGGAAAACTAATTAACCCCTTGAAAAATCAGTGGAGCTCCTGCTGTAGAGACTGTGGACATAGAAGTTTGACAGGTGCGTTGTATGTGGGTGTCTTTGTGGGGTAGACAGTGCATCGTGTAGACCAGGGCCATTGCAAGTTGCTGTACTCTGAATGCCTTTAACATGTATGAAAGAACAGCACTTCACTCCCACACACCACTCTTAACCATTGTGTACTAACAAGACAGATGGAGGCCAAAGATGCAGACAGATCACATCAGGACATCTGTCACTTCATCGCAACAAACTCCTTAATAAGTGACAAGCCTTCCTTCCCTGTGGGCATAGGACACGGATGTCTCAAAAAGGTGGCAGGGCAAAAACAGCCATCAAAATCACGCGGTGCCCTTTTTTCCCTCCCTTTAAAAAAATACAACATGTCCCAATTACAGCCCATCACTTGTGATCCGTGCTCTTGATTATCTTGCTGGGCAGGAGACATCAAAGCTGCCAACTATGGGTGTTGACCATGGAGTTGACACAAGTGTCAGAGTTTTAAGCAGGACCCAAGCACACAGGCAGGGATTATGGACCGGACAGGACACAGGCTTGAATTCTACTGTGGGAGATAGTGAAACATTCTGTGAAAATTGCCAGAGGAAAGAGATTGTAGATGTAGAGGAAAAGATTAGGGCCGGGGTGTAGTACATGACTCTGGTCATGATGAACAATCAATACAGGTGTAACATGACACGGATGAGAGAGTGAGTGGGTCATGGGAAAGAGTGACTCGATTAGGACTCTCTTGAAAATCTTAAACATCCACCCAAAGCGTTCACACATCATCCATCTGGCCACATAACATGCCTATCGCATGTTAAGTGATCAGACGGGTGGGCCGCATGCATTTATAGAGTATTTTAATTTGAGATATCAATAAATAGATTGTGTCTATTTATTGATTGTGTGTTGACTGGGATTAATCAAAGGAGGAGGAAGATGGCACACCACTTTCAGTGCTCACACAATAATTTGTTTTCAAATAGCGGTAAAAAAAATAACAGTCTGTTCATACTCAGAGTTAACTCCTCCATGCTGTAACTGATAAATAATAAAAGTCACAACTATGAACTTTTCTTGTAGCACCGGTATTATTGAATCGATAAAGTTTTTTTTTTAACAGTTCTGAATATTTTAGTTTAAGGGGCTCTAGCACGTCCCACTGACCATCTTCAGTGCGGCCATCATGCCATCAGAGTTTACTTTGGAAGCATTAATTTCAATACTGTTTTCCTGCATTATGTGCAAATTTAAAACAGGTGGCATGGGCTGTTGAGCACTTCCAAACTCCACCACAACAATGAATAAAACACATGTGTTTAAATGTTCTATTACAGTATCTTTTACATACTGGTGTATAGGTAATTATTTTGGGGCCTAGGGAGTCACTGCTATATACGCTGAATATCTGCAACGATGACAGGGGACATTTCCAAGGAAAGGAAAATAATGATTTGCATCCAACAGAGACGGCACTCATGGCATGTGGTGTGTGTGTGTGTTTTTTTTTTACTTGGTTGGCCTGACAGCATGGCTCTAACTAACAACCATACTGTCAGACCAGGTCACAGTCATATGCCCTGTCTGTCTCACTGCCCCTTAGGACCTCATTCATATTCCACGTTCCGTCGTACAATGGTGTTGCACTGCGAAGATCTATAGTACAACAAGGTCACAACACACACGCACGCGCATGTACCGGTATGTGCTATATGCTCTATACGTCTGTCTGTCCATACCCATATGTTTGTGGCTATAACACACGTAACTTGAAGGGATATTCCACTTTCAAAGAAACTTTTGGTCATATTATGGTCTACTCAGTCTCAGGTGAACACCCCAGACAGTTTATGTTACTCCATTCAGTATTTAGATATTTGATGTTCATTTTAGTGCATCCGCCTTCCTATACAAACCCATTATAAACTACAACTCCATTTTAACCATGACAGATTATTCGAAAACAACCCGTTTTTTTTTTTTTTTTTTTCGTCTGGTGACTGATATGGTCCTCCTAATACGTGAGAGGGCCGTGGAATTTAATTTACAGTTTGCATTTATTTTTAAAATATTGTTTTGGAAAATGTAGCAGCCTCCATATATGCCCACCCAAATGAATAAAACATTATTTTTAATGAAAACTGTAAATGTAAATGAAAAGATTTGTTTTTCAATAATGTGCCATGGTAAAAATGGAATGTTGTAGGAAGGAGGTGGATGCATTAAAATGAACATCAAATATAATATGAATGGAGTAACTTATAAACTGTCTGGTGTGTTCACATGAGGATGAGTAAACCATAAATGACCAAAGTTTTTTGAAAGTGGAATATCCCTTTAAGAACTGTTCTGTTTCCCCACCGACCTAAAATTTGGCACACATGTTGCATGGTGCCTGGTGTCGAATCCATTGGACCCAACGGTCCAGAACGACCACAACGACTTTGGGCAGATCTACTGCCCAGGCTCCATAGACTCCATAGACTAGACATTTGGCTAAGCCTGTTCTGATTATTCAAATAGGGTTAGGGACACAGAGAGACAGATACAGAAATGTCCATAAGGGCATAAAAGGGACACAAACAGATGGGTGAAATGGGTACTCTGACCCGGTTATAACGGGTATTGCGTAGACGGGTGGGGAATATTGAGGCGTCCAGATGTGGGCTTAAAATGGGAGGATTTAGTAAGCCAGGATAGTCTAGTCTGGCTAAATGCACAGCTTGGCCTTTTCTTTCTAGACCCCTTCGGTAGAATGCAGAATCACTGATCCTTCTTCTTTGTGGGGTATTCTGGCAGTTGGCATCCTTAATGGTTGCATTACTTCTGTATATCTTACTTTGTAGAATAACTTCAACCTATCCCACAGGTTTACTGTGACATTGATGCAAGGATTTAAGCTTCCAAGACAAATAGTGATGCTATAATAAATGTTTCCACCCTCACTCAAGAGGGGCCACAATGCATATTACTGTCATTGCATAGCTTGTAGATTGTCTGTTTTTGAATTATTTGAATTGAAATCCTGAATATTTTTGGCTACTTTTGAATTGGAATCCTTTAAAAGTAATCATTTTTATCTATTTCCAATTATTTATTCTGGTACTTGTTGTTTAACTTTATGAACTTTATGACTTTATGATTACAGTACAGTGAGTACAGTACATCCACACAGTAGTGCATTGTGATAAAGTACAGTATGATGGTGTGCCATACTGTACTGTACCACACAGCACTGGGCCGTACTACACTGTACCACACTGTATGGTTTGATTTTAAATATAGAACTTTAATTAGTCATTTAATGGCAATGTGTACCAATATTATGTTATTTATTGGTTTGCAATATGACTGCAGACCGATAAATAAGGCAACATAACCCATAATAATTGAAAAAGTGTTAAACGCATTGATTTGTAACCAGACTTTTAAACTTGTCTGTTAGCCTCGTCTGAAGTCCACAGCATAAGTTTCCATGGTAACTAGTGTGGCATTGCTTTCATGGCCTCAACATATTTAGATTAGCTGGCCAAATTACTTTCTTAATTTCTTAAATTAAATTCCTACTACATATGATTAGTTTTAGGCATGCAATGATTGATAGGAGCTAGGATAAGTGACCATTGCGTGGGAATAAGTGAATCTGTTATGTTATATTTGTGTACAGGAGCATATTTGCAGTATTTGATTCTAAAGCTCTCACAAAAGATCGAAGGAGCTCTTTGCAACTCCTGACAACTCTGTGTCAATGTGCAACAAGACATATCACACCAACCTTGTGACCATGTGGACCCAAGGAGTTACAAGGTGACCCTCTGGTGTGAAAATGTCTTTAACTTCACATGTCCTCTGTTTTAATTTTGTTTGCTTTGATTATCAAATTTCATATTGTAGTATTGATACTTAAATATTTAATAATTCTGCTTAAATAAACATTTGAGTAGGCTAGTTCTTCCACCAGTGACACTACAGTATACAGTGAGAACAGCCAGGACATTGAGTGGAATGTAGTAACAATGCATTACCACATGAGGGCAATACTGTATACCAAGATGTACCATTGTGGCATGGGTTTTGTGGCAGAGTGCATGTACTGTTTAATCAGGTGCTGGATATACATGTAGACTTGTCTTGTTACTGAACAGTCTACTTTACACTTTCTGACTTAAATTAATATAACTATCACTTCAGCCATTTAGAATAATTATTTATTGTCTATCTCATCAAACAACTATAGGTTAGACACAAGTTCATGCTAAACATTTTTTCAATAAATAATAATCCTTTGTTACAGTATATGAATGCATCACAGACGCATACAATCCGACACTGATCCCAAATGTTACAAACTAAAAACAAACAAGAAAAGCAGTTTGCCATCACAGTTCACTTATAATATTTGTATAGTGCATGTTATAGTATATACTGTACATGCATATTTACAAGTGCAGGCCTATTAGACTTATTTATCTTCTACGAGAAGATATAATCAAGCACTTGTAACTCCTCGGTGTCACACGGAAATCCCTCTTGACCCTCTTTAAGGCAGAGGCAATAGCCTATGGCTTGTGGGAGATATTAAACTTTTGAGGCAATAAGAATTCTCTCACATGCCCACATACACTTGCATGTATGTGCACACACATGTATACACTCACTCACTCACTCACTCACTCACTCACTCACTCACTCACTCACTCACTCACTCACTCACTCACTCACTCACTCACTCACTCACTCACTCACTCACTCACTCTCCCATTCTCTCTCTATGCAACCAGTAGTCAGAAATTGGATTTTCTAGAAGTGAAGCACCAAAATGCTTCAATAAATACATAATTGCAAGTTAGATATCTTGTTTCCAATACACAGTTCATAGCTTTATAAATATTTTATTCAGTATGGGATACTTCTTTGTTGAAATTACTGAACAATTATCATGTACTCAGAGGCATTTTAAAAGGATATTTGGAACAACTGAATGTTTACATTAGATAAATACAGTGCATCCCTTTATATTCTTAAAAAAAACAGCAAGACATTATTTGTGTTTGACAAGACATGATTATACTTAAAATGTGTGTTGCGTAAACTGTGCTTATACCAAATGGCAAAAAATAAGTGTTCATACATAGCAAATAAAAAGAATCTCTTATCATAAAAATATTCCATTTGAGAAAACTATTTGTTTCCACATAAACAGAATAAACAGAGCAAAAATAAATTACCATATTGTAAAAGTGATCTATATATGTTCCTTCAACATTGTAGTTTTGCGAATCTGGCACAATAGTATTAATATTGGTCAGCAATATTGTTACATTGTATTTCACTGTATATGGGCAAATGTCTGCAAAAGACAAGATGGCAATAAAAGGAATAGGTCAAGGTCAAGGATAGACCCCTGCAGGGCCATGCAAACAAAGTATGTAGAATTTAAGTTAAGAGGTCAGTGAAGGTGTGGTGATGTCAAGGCCTGTGGGTGTGTGCAGCAATCCACTCAGAAGTAAAACACAGTTAAAGGGGAATTCCACAGATTTTCAACAATGTCATTAATATACCTGGAAATAATAAAAAGGTCCTCTCATTCTGTGGGAGGGAGAACTGGAGGTGTGGGAGAAAAATAAAGCAAGGGAGAAAAAGAAAATAAAAAGGAGGAGGCTATAAGAACAGAGATATAAACTTGAAGATGTCCCCATGGCATCTGTTGTGACGTTTCAAAGGAAATGTCAAAAGGCTGTGCCCCAAATGCAGACCCGGGTCCTCAAAATCTCATGGTGTCTTTCAACCAATTGGTTTACAAACACAAAGCATTACAGTGCAAACTTAAATACCCGACTTTAAATAAAAAGTGACAGACATACTTTCTGTTTTAACAAACAGAAAGTTGACCATTTTCTGATGCCTGAAAACAAAATGACCAGTGCTACTAACCCAGAAAACAAACATGAGTTTGTTTTTCTATGTACTGAGCTTAATGAGCCAACACATAGTTTTGTTCAACAATAATCCAATTTAAATAAAATGCACCAAATAGTGCACACAGACTTTCTGTATTGACAAAAATCTGAATGTTTGTAAACAAACGCATAGGGAGTAGCCTAGGCATTTAGGGTGGATTTGTTGCATCCGGTCAGCCTATACTGCAGCAGTAAACAGGAAGCCACTTGAAGATAAAATTGCCAATTATGCCAAAATCATGCTGTGTTTGGGGCTGTAAAGCCAAACGCTACACTATGTATGTAATTTATGGATTGAATTAAGCCTAGGGCTTTAACCGTTTTCATGCTTTGAGTCTAAACACACATAGGCATCCCACATACGCACACTAAATGCAAAGTGTATAGCCACTCCCTGCATTCGATCAGTGTTATATGGAGAGCATAAACATGGCCAGCCCAGTACTCCCAAAAAATAAATAAATAACATACTTTGTACATTTATCAGGAATCGGAAGAAAATAAGAAATCTGTAAACACACATAAATGTATGCTGGTCATCTTGATCTAATACTTTTAAAAAGTTACATTATTTATGATAATAGTACCCCGGTGCGGTGATCAGGCAGCAATGTCAGCAGTATCCACTCAGAAACTTGTGTTGTGGTGACGTAATGTTGTGGTCTATTGAGTGCACAATGTTTTAAGTGCATTTAATTCTTCCAGATTGCAGCATGAAACATGATGATGTTCATTTTGTATGTACTCTAACTACTGTTGCTGCATTACTCATGAGATGGAGCAGGATGATTCGCTCACTGTTAATGAAAAACATTCATTAAGCAATTAAATAAACCCCAAAAGGGTTAGATTTGTGAAAAGACGATATAACAGTGATTGGCAATGTCCATTAGGCTCCTGCAGTATGACGTAAAAACTGTGTTCAAAATGTAGTGACATAGTTAATTGTTAATTGCACACTCATATCCCAAACACAGGTTACAGGAGTCAGTTGTATTTCCTACTTGTGTGAAAGAGGTAGGAAACTTGAGTTGCTCAACATTAGGGATGTAACAGTATAGTAGTACACAATCTATTCATTAGTTCAAATGTATTTTGGCCCATTGAAAAAACAATCAAGCATTGGTGTGTTTATTTGAAAGTCGGATGTCTCACTCACTAACATTTACGCAGTTTATACAGTACCTGTATAGACATTTAACGCAATTGTTAATGTATACCATGTCTACAGTATTACAGGGAATGGATTATAATTTAGTTATGAATTGTGGTTGACTGATATCGCAGGACACTTTTAAATGTTTTACCATTACATCCATACTCAACACTAGCATTAAAACATGAATATAGTAGCAAAGTAACGTACCAGCAGCATATGTGACAGCTACCTGGTATACACACTGCTATACCACTTTGCCCTGAGCAAAACTTTTCTTTTGCATACTCTAGCATTAAATAATGAACATAGCTTTTCCTTGGTGTACATTTTAACAATATGCAGCTCTTGCTGGAACCTTTGTGATCCAATAAAGGACGTGACTACTCCTGACCCCTACACTCCATTTGCAATAGTGCCATTGGATTCCTGATTGATGGCCTCCTTCACCTCCTGCGGGAGTGAGTCAAAGAGATGGTCTTCCACAATTAGGCCGCTCCTGCGGAGCAGGTGACACTGGCCAAGCTGGACCGGGAGTCTGTCGAGGCAGTTTGCCTTTAGTTCCAGGTGTGTCAGCTGCGAGAGTTGGCCAATTTTCTCAGGAAGGACAGAGATACAGTTGTGGCCAAGGCATAATGTTCTCAGTTTGATGCACTTGAACAGCTGCTTGGGTACCACCTCAACTTTGTTGCCTGTGATTGCAAAATGATGGAGATTCTGGAGAAAGCCTATCTCCAAAGGTATTGCCACTATTGAGTTATGACTTACATCCAGGTACCTTAACTTGAGCATGTTGAATAAAGGTGCGGGCAGAGAGTCAAGTTTATTGTGGGACAGATAGAGCGACTCAAGGTTTTTCACATGGCTTATTGACAATGGAATGGTAATGATGTTATTGTGCCAAAGTTTGAGGCAGATCAGCCTTTTGAGATGCTGAAAGCTGATGACCTCTTCAATGGTGCGAATGTTATTGGATTTCAGATCAAGCTCCTGCAGGTTGATCAAACTGAAAATGGCATGAGGGATTCGTTCCAGTTCGCAATTGTGAAGCTCTAGCTCTGCTAGGTTCAACATTTTCTTCAAACTATTCAACACCACGAGTTTTGTGCCATCATTATGAACCACCAACTTGACCAGGTGGGGAGAGAGATCAGTTATGTTCGTCGGAATCTTTGTTAGGTTGCTCTTGAAATGCAGTATCTTCAGATGCTTGAGGTCTCTGAGAGACTCTAGTCCAATCATTTTGTTGTTTTCAGAGTTCAGATTCCCAACTAAATACAGTTCCCTTAAATTCTTCAGCAAGTATACCCAAGTGGGGATCTCGGCAACATCTGTAAATTTTACGTGAAGGCATCGTAGATTGTCACGTAGAAAAATGAATGCACTCTGCTCAACCTTAGCAGGACAGTGATACAAGTGCAGCTCCTGGAGATTTGTCATTTGTGAAATCTTCACAGTTATCCTTGCCTCCGGGATCAGCTCCAGTTTGAGGATTTCCAAATCAGTGAGGTCAAAAACAGCTTCCGGCACTCCAGACAGCATGAAGAGATGAAGCTCCAACTTATCCTGAGCGTTACGGGTAACGTGCTGTCGCAGTTTCTCAAAGGACCATTCATGGTTCAAGCTGATTTCCCGTAGCTTGTTTTCACTGACTTCAGAGAGGAAAACGCCAAAACGCTTTGAATAGAGCTGATCATACTGATCCACCATGTGCAGGAGGAAAGCAAAGTCATTCTTAACATCAGGAATGTCACTGAAGCTGCTCTCCTCTCTGACTTTTTCAAAGGAATACTCCTTCAGGGGTCGCCGAAAGAGCCAGAACAGTGTGTATATACAGACCATGCCGTAGACACATATGATGGCAATATAGCTGACCAGAAGTTTTTTCAACATGAATGCCATGTTATGGGTGCATTGAAATTTGGCATATCCTGTCAAATGCTTTATTTCTGGTTCACATACATGGTTGAAATTTATTGCAGCGACAAATGTCGTTGTGTAGCACAGGATTAAAATGAACTTCACTGTTTTAATCACAGATTGAGCAACATACAGCTTGTAAATCGTGTCACTGTCCTCTACATGAGTGCGAAATTTCCTCACTTTTTCAAACAGAGCTTTTGCCTGCTCACCATCTTTTCTGTCCAATATGGTCATGCACGGTACTTCCCCCACAAGCTTTTCAGTTGAAAACTTGACCTCGGACTTCACGAGCTTCGTAGCAGATTGGTTTGGACTTCCCTCTTCGCTGCTTGTTGAGAAATGCTTTGGCAGGAAGGAAGCACCAGTCAAACGCTGCTTGTTCTCCTCAGAGTCCTCACATGCGGTCTCTGACAAGGCTTTTGTCGTCCAGGGTGACTCGAAACACTTCCCCAAAATGGAGACAAAATGTTCTATTTTTGAACTTGTCTTTGGATATTTAAACCAGAAGTTGCTGCTGACCATTAATACAATAGTGTGGATTAGAGCAAGGTATGGGAAGTATTTGGAGTACCATGGGAGGGCAACATGGTAGCACATCTGATTAATGAAAACATACTGCTGGAAATCCAACTTGGTTCTGACACCTGTTGGGAGAGGCTGCCCAAATGTGTCTGATGGTGTGAAGTGGATTTTATGGACAATGCCGTCTGCCAGGTCATTAGCCATGAGGGGTGCTGCTTTTTCCTGCCTGGCTCTGGTTTCTTCCTCCCATGGGCCAGCAGCTCCTACGGCTGGCTGCTGTGTTGCAAATTGCCCCGGCCCATTGAAACCCTGCTCCAGGACAGGAAGGCAAGCCACCTGGTCTTTAGTCAATTGCATTGTTCCAGCAAATATCGCCAACATCAGCATGACGATCCCAAGATAATCCATGAAGACGTCCCACCATGGTTTCAATATTTTATAAGTTGGCTGGATATCGTTCAGAGAGGCAACTTCTGTGAGAGTGAACATCCCTGGAAAAGAATGTCGTTGATTAGATGGTGCAACCCATAGTGATTAGATACTTCACATGCACATGCACACATGTGTGTGCGCGCGTGCGCACGCACAGACACACACACACACACACACGCACACACACACACACACACACACACACACACACACACACACACACACACACACACACACACACACAGACAGACAGACAGACAGACAGACAGACAGACAGACAGACAGACATGTCTAATAATGTGTTTATAAATACAGTATAGATGTGGATGTCCCAGATTTATTGCAGAACTACAATACAGTACATGCTGTATAATAAATGCATTGGGCTACAACAATTGTATTCTCGTACATACCTAGTGTGATGGCACTCAGTCCTCCTAATCACTGTATTGTTAGCCTATCTTATAGAGATGCCTATAGTTAGGAACTGCACAGTTGTTATTAATTATAAAGGGCTAATTATGAGATGGGGCACACACACCCACACAAATAGGCTATGCCCTCCCTGAAGCTAACCCGCATCCGAACTCGAACTTTATTGCTGCATGCCAGACATGCCAGCCACCCCCCTCTCTCTCTCTCTCCCGCCCACCTCCCCTGCTTCTTTCTCTCTCGATCATTGAAAACCAAATAAAATAAATAAGGAAAACGCGCTCACTATGCATGACAAAACATTATACTATTCCTGTCCCTCGTGTGGGCTGGGCCACGATAGCAACAGAACAGTGAGTCAACATGTACGTTACAGTAGATAGGCTGCCGCTACACTGCACCCTTCAGCAGACATTCTTTGGGTGTAGATGCAGCAAAACTATCACTAGCCTACTGATGAAATCACATCGAGAAACTGCAAGACTGCTTTAGACAATATACACAGGAACATTAGAACGTCCAGATATTAACAATGTAGCAATTTGAGGGAGTGGAAGCAGAGATACGTGGATAACAACGGACTAAGCAGTATATGGATTATACCATTAATACATGGAAATAACATTGCGTAAATCACATATTTAGGTTTTTGCTTCGTTGTAGACTTTAGTCAGCTTCGTGAACTAGAATATTGCGGCTGTGATTTGTCTGATCTGCACAAAAATATACATACATGTAACGTCATGTGGCCTATACGTACCTTATCTTGATTCAGGACCGCTATCTCCACATCAGTGCCAAACAATGCGTCGTGTTGTTCGCCTTATATCCCATGATGTTGCGACGACGCCATAACAAAGCCGTGTTTTCTTTCTTCTCATCAAGTGAACCGTACTGTAGGCCTAATGGCCAGGCTGGTAAGCTGCTTTAGTGCTTCCCCCGCTCCGCTTCAGATGGTCGGGTCCGCTGCTCCAACGACGCTGCGGAACAATGCAGCCATACAGCCACTGTCTGTCTGCTGCAACAGCTGTGGTGGAGCCCAGTGCACTGCAAGCTATTTATGGCCATGTTTTGTCACATATCCAATATAAACCAGCGCATAATTTCATAATTTGCATTCATTGCGTTTCTTTCCAGCAGAAAGATGATTTCGCTTTTGTTTGTGAATCTATAATTATATTGCTATTGACACAACATATCAATCGAGGATGACCGTCATCATTCGAATGGAAGGCCTTTCGCCTGTGTTTTTTCTACCATAAGTTATAAGTAATTCTCAAATCATAGGCTCTACAATGACAGGTATGGCATTGGCATATAAAACATATGGTTGCAATGACTCATAGTCCACCACCTACTGACCTACATGTATTTTATATTTAAATAGTAGGCCTATGTAACATTTCCATTTGACATCAGAACCTGCCGCTCAGTTGTTGTTTTTTCAGGCTTATATAGTGGGGTGTGTGTGTGTGTGTGTGTGTGTGTGTGTGTGTGTGTGTGTGTGTGTGTGTGTGTGTGTGTGTGTGTGTGTGTGTGTGTGTGTGTGTGTGCGCGCGCGCCCAACACAAGAATTATAGGAGCAAGTTAAATATTAGGCCTACATATTTTAATTCTTCATCATTACCTTGAATCAATCACATCCATTTCTTGTTTTAAACAGTATATAAAAATACACAGGTTATTTTTTAATATATTGTCTGTACACTCAAGAACTGATGCACAACACCAGCTTAGGCCTACTATTACCATAGTTTTTTCTTTGCATAAATAGCAGCTACAGTATATAACAAAAAAAAAAAAAAAAGATATTTGTTTGAGTTATGGTCCTGATCATCCCCACGTCTGGGCAATAGAAAAGTTTCTATATACAAAAAAAAAAATCTGTATTTTGTATTATGTCCAAGGCAGAGCTGGAGTTCTTCTACATTAAAAAGGGGTTTGGAGCAGTGTGTTTATATGAGCAGTCAAGCTTCCTCAGTAACAGGCTGTAACAGGTCAGAGTTTTAAGTGCACACCTGTTCCTGTTCGGGGCGCCTTATGAAACAATAGATGTTTTTTGTAAGAAATATAGCCCCAGCACATTTCTGAAGGCAATTAAAGGTAAAGAAAAAGGGAAAAAAATACAGTCATTGTCACACAAGACAATTTGTGTGTCATTTTGTGGTGCCATGCCTGGGTCTATGAGTGGCTCCCTGGGATAACTTCAGCTGACAACACAGAGGGGTTGTCCAAGAGAGGAATGTTTTCAGCAAATCGACCTAGTCACAATTCTACCCAATAGTGCAGCTTGATGTAGCAACCGTGACAGCCATTGATGTCACTCATGTTCCCATGATGTCACTCGCCCTGTCGCCCATACTCTCATCTCATCATCTTTGCCTCTGTCTTGTTTTTGAGTGGTGTAACCACTAGAAGCTTTGTACACCTGTCCATTCCTGTCCCTATGTTTAGTGTACCAATACGGGGCACTGTTTCACTGGTACGTTGTACATACAGCTGATGTTGGTGTGGAGGTGTGATTTTTTTTCTCAAATGTGCTACTGCTACTTTGGAAACCAAACAGAATGGCACCTGGAAAATATGACCAATACGTCTTGATCACATTAAAGGGATAGTGTGTTGCCTATTGATTTCTACTTTTGGAGTAGCAAAAAATGTGATTAGATGAAAATGGGCATGGCCTACATGATGACTTGCACTATGATCCCAGGAATCCCTTGATTTATGATTTTATTTTGTATATTTTATTCTTATTTATTTAGTTATTTTATTATTAATATACGGTTGGCAATAAAGACTGAATTGAATATGGTAGAGTTATAGGCCAATACTTGAAGCAGCCTCAATGAGGTCACTTGAAATATTTGTTTCACACCAATCAGTTCAGTGGTGTGAGAATTTAGCCAATTATAGACCTGAAACATTATGTGAAAACATAATCTGCACCTTCCTGGCATTCCGGCCTGGTGAAGATTAAAAGGAACAAAAACCTGATGATTCAAATGTGACAATGAATACTAAGTTTATAAATAACAATGGCTGACCAATAGTAAGCATCCTGCTTAATGAACCCTATAGGATAGATGCTACATGTAGCTATAGAATATACACATATGACTTATTGACCTCCATTATGGAGTATTATTTAACAAACTTACATTTCCATTAATGATAGTCTACAAATAAGGTTGAGTAATAATGTAATATAAGCTAACATAATGCATGTGCTATGACTATAGGTAGGCATCTTACTCTGCCTTCATCATCTCCCTGGTGTCTGAAGGCAACGTCTCGAACAGTACATCCTCCACTATAAGGCCACTACGCTTTAAGGCCCGACAGAACCCAAGCTCGGGAGGCAGAAACTCAAAGTGGTTCCCTTTGAGCTCCAAGTGAGTGAGCAGAACTAGATTTGAAATCTTTGGTGATAATAAGGACAACATATTTTTGCCAAGCTTCAATGTTTTGAGCTTTTTGCAGAAGAAGAGCTCATCTGGAAGATTTTCAATTTTGTTGCAGGTGACAGAGAAATACTGCAGACTCTGAAGGACGCCGATCTCTGGAGGGATGAATCGAATGTCGTTGTTGGACATGTCCAGGTAGCGCAGCTTGTTGCATAAGAACAGGTGTGAAGGCAATATCTCAATCTTGTTGTGGCTGAAGTACAGACGCTCTAGGCTGCTGAGCTTTTTGATGTGCTCTGGAATATACATAATGCTGTTGTGCCAAAGCTTGAGACATGTGAGTTTTCTGAGATGCTGGAAGCTCAGAATCTCTTCAATGGAGCGGAGGTTATTTTCTTTTAGGTCCAGCTCCTGCAGGTTTGTGAGACTGAAGACAGCATGCGGAATGCGTTCCAGATCACAGTGAACAAGCTCCAGCTCTGTCAGATTCACCATTTTCTTTAGATTGTTCAGCATGACGAGTTTAGTGCCATCGTTGTATACGTACAACCGTTGCAAATGACTTGAAACATCCACAATAGACTGGGGGATCTTGGTGAAATTACTCTTTAGGTACAGTGCCTTCAAACTTTTGAGCTCACGTAACGACTCAAGCACAATATTCTTTGAGGCGTCAGGACTTAGCGATCCAGTGAGGTACAGTTCCTCGAGGTTCCGCAGGCAGTACAGCCAATGTGGTAGCTCTCTGCTGTCATCAAATTTCACCCGGAGCACTTTCAGATTCTCCTTGAGGAAAGAAGTAGCCGTGGTGTGCAGCTTGACGCAGCACTGATGGAGGGACAGCTCCTGAAGGTCCTCCAGTTTAGAGATAGAGGCAGGGATGGTGACATTGTTAATGATCTCCAGTTTGAGTGACTGGAGCTCTGTCACCTCAAATACGGTACATGGGAGCCCAGAGAGCATGAAAAGCTGAAGCTCCAACCTGTTGTTGGAGTTTGTCTGCAGTCTCTGGCGCAACTTTTCCACCGTCCACTCATGGTTGAGATTGAGCTGCTTCAGTTTATTCTCGCTGACCTCTGACAGGAAAACTGCAAACCTCTTTGAATACAGAGGATCATACTGATCAGTCATGTGCAGCATGAATGCGAAATCGTTCTTTACGTCTGGAATGTCGTCAATGCCTGTTTCCTGCCGCACATACTCAAAAGAGTACTCCTTCAGGGAGCGGTAGAACAGCCAGTAGGATGTATAAAGACTTGTAAGTCCGTACACAGCCACAAAGCATAGATAGCAGTAGGAGAGCTTGGAGAAGAGATGGGCCATGGTGTGATTGCATGAGAAATGCTTGTAACCTGTCATGTCCTGGATGTCAACATTGCACTTCACAGTGATCTGAACCTCAGACACTAAAACGCTGTTATATGCAATAATGAGGAGAAATTTGAGCACCTTGAACACCGTTTGGCGCACATACATAACGTAAAGCATGTCGCCTTCCTCAACGTGTAAGCGGAACTTCTTAACCTTTTCAAAAAGGGCTTTTGCTTGTTCACCCTCTTTTTTATCGAGAGCACTTGCTGTGGGTTTGTCAACTACAATCCTGTCTGGGACGGACTTGAGTGACTGTGTCTTGTCTGTAGTGGCCTCGCCAGTAGGCACACTAATACTGGCCCTATTGGCACTGTTCTTTTTGCGGTCCTTTTCCTCAGGGCTTTCTCCTGACACTTCGGACAGGGCACGCGTGGTCCAGGGAGAGTCAAAGCACTTGGCCAGGATTGAAATGAAATGCTCTATTTTAGAGCTAGAGCCAGGAAACTTGAACCAGAAGTTGCTGCACACCATGAAAATGAGTGTGTGTATGAGAACCAGGTAGGGGAAGTATTTAGCATACCAATGTAAGGCCTTCTCATAGCACATCTGATTGATGAAACTGTACTGCTGGAGGTCCAAGTCTGTTTTCAGTCCTTTCATTTCTTTCAGCAGAGGTAGATAGGACTCCATCTCATGTTCTGTGTTATCTGGAAAAGCTGTGGTTTGATTTGATGAGGACACTCCCTGAGGAAGGCATATGATCTTGTCTTGCATTACCTAAAATGAAATGAATGCACATACATGTAAGACATGAAATGCAATTGCATAGGAAGTAGGGATATGAATTCAAATCAATATCACAATTATGTCAAACTGTTGACTTACTTGGCCTATGTCTATTTTGGATATAGCACATTGTGAGCTTGTAAGTCAGCCAATTTCACTATTTCTACTTCACTGCCAATGTACAATGATGTAGGCTATTGTATACTGCAGTGGCTAATCACAGTCGTTCAGAAAATAAATTGTTACAAAAATGGATGCTTCTTAAGTAATCAATGGGCCTACATTAGCAATATCAAATCCGTTGTTGTTTTTATACTTCGGTTTTGATATATATTCGGTTAATTTGCCAGGCCCTAGAAAGATAGAGAAACATGTACTCAGAAATATAACAGTATTAGCCACAAGGTGGCATCAGTCAACAACAAACTACACCACATGTAGGCCTATTTAGTTGTAGAATACACTGCTGCTTACTAAAATGAGACTTAAAAGGACATTTTATTAAATGATGTCTGTGTTAACAGGAAGTCATTTTGACTACTTTATATTTTCTAATTCGTAACTAACCACAATGTGGGAAAATATTTCTAAAAATACAACCGACTATATATCAGCCAGGGTTCTGACTAATGCAAAATCTAATTTTCCCAATGAACCCATTCTGCACAACATGATGCCATTAATTGAGAGGATAAAGCAGTACTTCAGCAATGGTGCAAATGAAAATAGCAATGTCAGGTCGGTTCAGGTCTCTCAGGAGCAAAGTAAATCAGCATAATCTTACATACTATGGCTTGCTCTGTCTCTTTCTCTCTCCTGCTAATTATGTTGGTCAAAAACAGGACATTTGTGTCTAACCTTGTTTAGAAATCTACACCTGGTTAACAATACTATTCTTTGTTTAGCTCTTTGAAATTAGAAACTCCAGCTGTAGGATAATTCCTGGAAACACGATAATTACACATACAGAAACATATCTGTGGAGTAAATATGCGCTTTATCAGATGGTTGACATAACTGTGCACTCTGTTTACTGACCAGGAGGAACATATCCAAACAGTGGTAAGTGTAGAGTAAACTCTGTGGGCAACAAAGGAGCTTTGCACCATGATGTATATATAAGGACAGTAGCTTTGTATGAAATTATATTTAGGTGTCATTTTGGGAATTTATGCTGCAGTGTGGCGTGGTGCAGCTGCACAAACCCATGGCCTTTACAATTCCTTTCGCGCACAGTTGTGTGAAGTTCAGTGACAGGCCGATGGCCTTTACAATCTTATGTTTATGAAAAGGGGGGTTGGCGGGTTAAAGTTTCCGCTAGTAAACGCCCGCTACAGTGCAATGAATGCTTTCTACAGTACACATAGGGCTAGATCTGGTCCATACGCAAAGGCCCAGTGAATGCAGGCACTCTTAATGGATTGTGGGCGTGTATATATAAAGATTGGGTCAACAAACTGAATATATCAACTCATGAATGTGTCAGAATGCACCGTGGGAAGGCATACTTTCAAAGTATAAGCTAATTAGAACTAGTTTTCAATTAACATGGCTATGGGCACCAGCCTGACACACCCCAGTGTGTCATGGTTTTGAATCCTGCAGTGACATTTGCTGTGTCTCACTTACTCCCTATATTTCTCTCTCTCCCTGCTTAAGTTCTAGTATAAAGACAAAAAGGCACACAAATAAATATTTAATATTAGCATGCCAAATCAGCGTAGCTCTTTTGTTATCCAATTGTAGTGAACTAACCACTTTCCTGTCTTGTACACATTAAAATCTGGGATGTTCATTGAACTTTGTCTCTGAGGGTGTACATTTCAACCTGTAAGGCTTAGTTTTTACACAATGGTGTAAATAAAAGTTCTAAAGAATAACCAGGATGGGTGGAGTATTTACTAACCTGGAGAGTACATCCAAACACTCCAATCATGAGCATCACTACCGAGAGATAGTCTGTGAAGACGTCCCACCATGGCTTGAGCACTCGTAAAGCTGGCTGCTGATCTGTAAACTGACGAAACTCTGTCACAGGAATCATGATGCCTGTTGGGACACATAATTAGACCATTAGATGTTCTGGGAACAAATCTGTTTTAGGAGTAGGCGCGTCCAATGCCCTCTTGCATGGCACATTGTTAAAATTATACAAAAGGAACTGGTTTGCTTTATGTTTATAAAGTTCTACTGGGAATCATGAGTGATCATCAGATGGCCTTTACATTTTACACTGAATTGTTGAATTAAAGTTCCTTGTAAAAGAAGTGCATTTTCTTTTCACATGTTCCATGTCAGTGTTGTTATCTGACTCAGTGTACTGTGATGCATTGTTTTATTTTATTTTTTTATTACGAATGTGTTTTTTTTTTTACTTGCACCATATAGCTCTGAATTCAGTAATGAACTATTTATTATCTGAATTTTATGCCCTTCCTTCTTTTATACCTGCCCGTACATCTGAGCACAAGTGCCTAAAAAGGTCAAAAAGTGAGTTTTTTTAGGGATCTAATCTTAGATTAGACGCCGATTAGATGTCTAAACAACATCTAATCTAAGATAGGGATAGATATGTCTAATCGAAGATTAGATCTTTAAAAAATGTAGACATTTTAGATCTGTTCTAAATGGGTCTGTTTGTATTGCATGTGTTGTTTGTCTTTTCTTTTTTGCATTGAGACTAATTCCAATCAGCTCTGCTGATATGGCAAAAAAGTATTGAACTTGAAACTTTTTTTTTTTCATTTGTATTCTTGCATATAGGCTATACAAAGTACATCCCTTCAGCTATTTCAAAACAAAGAAAGAAGAGTAAAAAAAGAAAGTAAAAGACATGTAGACCCATGTTAAACTAAAAGATGATCTTTCATAAATTTATGGGTGGACTGGTGCTATTTAGTCAACCATCTATCTACCCTGCGTAGTTCCCCACTTTTCCAACTTCTGGCATTTTCAAAATCACGAAAATGACAGTATATTAACAGTATATTAGCTTATGCAGCTCTCCCAAATATTTGTTCTACTTTTTTGTGAAACTCTGGCCCAGAAGGTTTGTATTGTGGGGCATAAGGAAAACTGCCTCCAGTAAGTGGAGTTTACATGTGTACTTAGATATAGAGTATACAGAAGTGTTTGGAAGTAGATTAATGCTGCATTATAACACAACACAACAAACACATTTGGATGAATAAAAGTAATTTAGCCACTATATATTGTAGAAAATGTTAATACAATATATCTTGCACATCTGCTATCGTTGGAGTTAGTATGCCTAATCCCTACAGACCCTACATGTTATCAGTTAGTCAATAATGTTTATTATCACAATAATCTCAGGAGAGACAGAGACAGAACTGTATTGCTGTTAACCCAAACTATAGTAAATGCTATCAACACAAAGTAAGCCTGTTCACTGTGACCTATACCACATATTATTCATTATGATGTCTCTAAGAAAGTTTCAAGAGCGTCTTTATCACTACATTAGTGTCTTCACTGTTGTCTATTGTGTTGACTATTTTTAGCACTGCAATTTCCGCGAGGAATCAACTTAGGGCCTAATCATAGTGATGCATAGTGGTTAGTTAAAGCCATATCACTAAGTTACAGTATAACACTCTTATTCTCTGCCAATATTAATGTGACATATTGAAAGAATGGTCCGACTCAGCGCTGTTGCAGTTATGTCCTGAGAGGGACAGGGACAGAATAGCCTACCGTGCCAAGGCGGCTTGTCCGTTCTTGATTGACTAATGTTGCTGCCTTATGCTATTATTGCCTTATGCTAAAAACTAACTTTTATTGAGTATACTGGATAGTTATGATTTTGTCATGCCTTGCTACATGCTTTGTTTTATTGTTTTATTCTTGTTAATGTTTTTCTAATAAGATTAGTCCTGGATATTATTATTATTACTATCTTACTGGTATGATCAATGCAATGCAAATCAGAAGATATTGCATACAGTGACTCAACAATTAATATGTGTCTCTGGTGTCCCTGTCTTGTTATTGTCACTCTCACCTTTTGTAATTTGCTTACTACAGCTGATGGTAGCCTATCATGTTCTCAATATCTGTATCCGGTCCAAGCAGAGTTATTAAAGGGGGATTCCCTCCATTTTCAATAATTTATTATATCATTAATGTTATCTTAGAAATATGGTGTGAACAACATGATAAAAACGTCCCCCCATTCTATGTTTCCTAATAATGGAGGTCTGATCGAAAATCATTAACATGGTGAAACACAACTTGATGACATCATCAAGTTGTGTTGTGATTTTTCTTTTAGGATCCTTTTTCTTGAGAGTGTACAAATACCAAATGGACCCGTTAATGTTCATATAGTGGGCCTACAGCTCTTCACATAGGCTGTATACAGAAGAAATGTTGAAAGTGGGTGGAATTCCCCTTTAAAGCCATTCATTGGCAAACCTGGCACATAAATATGGCTAAAGATGTATTAAATATAATATACAGGATATAGATCAAACAATAGTACTATGGATAACACTTTAAATATTACAAAGGGGGAGACAAAAAAACATTGGAGCAATGATGGAAAGCTTTGCCCTTTTGACTTGACCTTTGATTATTTCATTACATTGTCTTTGAAAACATTCATTTTTCTTTAAATAGGCTTAGTAGTGTGTCATAACACTTGGAGCCAGACAGGAAGAATATGACAATAACTGAGGGGATGTGTAGACAATAGTTTAGATACTGATGTATTTCATGCTACTCTTTTAAGTCAGCACTGGTTTATGTTAAGAGTTAAGACCAGCAAAGAGAAATGTATGGAGGGTGTAATGTGTTCAAAACGTGAAATTATTACGCTATAGCATTATGTGCTCTGTCTGTTGTATTCAGTGATCAGAGGAAATTACTTCTTTCCACTGGATGAGTCAGCTTGAAGCTGACCAGAGGTCCAGAGCTGATCCTTTGTGCCGTCGCTGTCTCTTTCCTGACAGGAAATGTTGCGAATCTCAGATATCCAAAAACAGACTGTTACTGGATCACACCCAGCCCCGCGAGGACACAAACCTCTGGCCAAAATAAGCTTATTGAGCTTAATGGAAAACACACTTTGTTACAAAAGCCTATACTGCCCCCGTGTCAATTCAATTATATTTAAATATTAATAACTAAATGTACGTGTCTTCCCCCAACAGAAATTGCACACATTACAGCAGTGATTCATTTCGTAGCCTAGCGCGCACGCCACATCAGCTTTGGCAACTTTGTATAGCCTACTATTCATGGATGTATTTGCTTCCCTTTACGGTGATACATTTAAGGTGCGCAGCTGTATCATCATTCGCCGTCACAAAATGCTTTGCAGCTGTTTATGGTAGCTACACTAACTAGCCCATAGTCTATAATATGCAGCGCCGTCAATGACAGAGCAGATTGACAGCTGACGAATTCTGAGAAATATTAAACCTCTCTGGCAACGACAACGTGGTACGACAACGTAACATCTCCGCCGAATGAAGGCATCACATGTCGAACTAAAGAGCAGCGTGCTCTCTACAATGTAAGTCCACATCATAATCGTAGTACAGTATGCTTTTCCATTACTTACATGAAGACCGTTGAAGACGTCAGCCAGAGTTGGGAAACTGAGCGGTGTGTTCCCAGGCAGGCAGGGAATAGGGATTCTTAGGGCATGGTATGTCCTTGCTGCGCGGTCCCTTTTCCGTTATGTCCGGATGGCCTTTCTGGCTTTCTCATTCCCAATCGCTCTCTGTTGGCATGTAGGAGAGCTGCGCCACCGGGGCGTGGACTTATTCCGTACTGTGGACCAAACGAGAAACTTTTTTGGGGTTGTTATTAAGTTGCTTATGTTTTCAATCTCATGTGGTAGTATAGCCAGAAAAGTTGTATACACGAGTTTAGATGATAATAATAAGGGCAATACTACTACTACTACTACTACTACTACTACTACTACTACTACTACTACTACTACTAATAATATAATAATAATAATAATAATAATAATTATAATTATAATTATAACAAATATAGCTGCAAGCAGTAATAAGACAGGACCAAGCAATAAGCCCATTTGGCCTGGTCAACCCAGTAGTAGCCTAATGGGGTTCAAGCAAACTCCCTAAACCAAAACTTTTTCAAACTGCATGCTCAAAATGGTGGGGAATCTGATGACACAGCTTAGGCCTACTGGTCAGATGTGACAGATGTGTTCTACTTGACAAGAGAGTGAAGACACAAGGTGCTAGAGGTGACGTCTGCAAGAAAGACCTCATGCAGACGCAAAGTCACATGCATGTATCTGCTGGGAGACTGCTGGCACTGGGGTCATGAAGATCAACATATGGAATTAATTCTTACTGGCCATATATGGACAGTGTCTTGAGTGGGTTGGATGTGGTCAGATCACCATACTGGTCTCCACTGTGAGGTCAGGTTGGCCTCAAGGTGGTGCTATAGGCCAATGTGAAGTTACCATTTAACTTAACCTAAGCCTTGTCCCCTTTAGGCCCATATACTGCATGGAGGGTTCCATACAGTGCATACTGTCCTACATTGTGGGTTAGGAGAAGCATATTTCGACCATATGTATCAAGTCCATGAGGTAGTGGCAGACAGAAAGTGTGACTTTTGAGGCATGCTAGCCCCTCCTATGCCTGCAGCTTTGTGCGTCTCTGTGTAGCTATAATCCAGAAATAATTTGATTAGCTTAACATGGAATGTGATGTATCATGATGTACCTGTATGTTGATAAGCGCCCCTCACAGTTTTTGAGTTTTTTTAGGGGAGGATGTAATTATGCCAGTCAAGCCTATAGACTGTTTAGTTTATTTAGTGCAGGAAATTACATTGTAAAAAAAATACATCATCTTGTCGATATAAATAAACAAATACTTCATTTTTCACGTACATGAGAACAGCCACAATCCGCTAAGCGGAGCGGGTGCAAGTTAAGCGATCGGTGTGTGGTGGTGCGCGGTGCACGGTCGGTGGTCGTCGTCCCTCGGGGCACTTCGATTGGCCGGTTGGGTGATGTAATGGTGATGTAATTGAAGTAAAAAAAGAGATCTTTATAACTAAAGTCATGAGCATTAGCCCACTCCAATCACGCACAAGTAGGCCATGGCCTACTTGTGTGCAACACGCAAGTATGCACTACCAAGTGGCAAGTGCTGATCTAGTTTATCCTGAGCATTTGTGAGGACCCCATCCATGTGGCAGAAGAGATGCCATGTTGTGTCCTTTATTCTTCAAGAGTCATGTGGGAGAGTTGGGCTACTGGGAGCAAATCATTTCAAACAGTTGTGTCTTCATTGTCTCCGCAAGGCTGAAGGTGGCCAGAGTCCTGCACCCCATCTGTCGGCTGCAAACCAAATCTTGTGATATTACTCCCAAAGATTTTGTCCATAAATCACGCAAATCCGCACTCAGCATCTCTAGTGATGCATCTGGATTTTCCATATTTCATGCGCATTTTCTAAGATTGACTACCAAAGGTTAACAAAATAAACAAAATATATGCCGTAACTCATGAATGCAGTTTGTGATAAATTGTGTTCAATAGCATTGATTTATGAAATACATAAATACATAATATAAAAATAAATATGAATGGTTGGTTATATCTGGATAGCGATGTCCTTGTGTTTTTGGTGAAATTTGTAGTTTCAATTTGTGATATTGTGAATTCCAGTGGTGTCCAAATTCACAATTTCAGATCATATGCCATTTTCCTATGCACACTTCCATGTGGTTACAGGAGAGTCACGGTCTACTACTCTAAACTCTGGAGAGCCTTGCATGTGGGATCAGCTATGGTCATGAGAAATTGAAGTTCCTTGATATCACACACAGCATCTGGGACATGCACTTAAGGATACACGGTGGAGCATTCACTGACCCCGAGTGTTGCAAAAACAACTTCTGCTTTAGCTTCTCTGGAGATTGTGAATGATTTAGAATGAGAGTTGCCCGAGAGGAACTGTAGGCCTAATTCTTAACATCTGGCATATTTCACTGAGATTGTCCTAATGCAGTAGGCTGAATCAAATAAGTCTTCTCTAAAATATTTGCATTTCATTGATTTATGTGACTCAAGACCATGATTACATGGTATGAAGCACAAACAGAACATTAGTTAATGTTACTGTGTGTGTGTGTGTGTGTGTGTGTGTGTGTGTGTGTGTGTGTGTGTGTGTGTGTGAGAGTGAGTGAGTGAGTGAGTGAGTGAGTGAGTGAGTGAGTGAGTGAGTGAGTGAGTGAGTGAGTGAGTGAGTGAGTGAGTGAGTGAGAGAGTGGTGGGGGTTCTCTCTTTTAGTGTGTGTGTCCTTCGTGTGTTGGGAGTGACGTAATCCCTTCCCAGCTGTTACGTCACTTCCTTCCCTTCTTTTATCCTTTCCTCATAGGCCATCCTCAGATGGTTTATAGTGTAATCTTAGTCGCAGGTCAATCCTTTCCCGATCCTCTTTATTTCCTAACCTCAATCCTTTTTATTTCATCCAAGTCCCCATCCAACCTTGAGGAACCCTGATTGCTTCTGGTGACCCTGCACGTGTGACCACTCGCGACCCTTAACAGTTATAAACCATCTCTCTTGGTCGCAGCGGGAAACTATGAAGCAAACCCGAAGCCCACATCCTTTGTGAAGGATGAACCGATCGGAATCCTGATTGAAACCCCATTAGCCCCTGGAGCTCCTGGCAGGAGTCAGGACCAAGGTCCACGAGATCATGGACTGCTCTCTGTCCGACGCCTCAGCCTGAGGCCAAAGACTTTCTGTTTTGGAGGCCACAGTTAAGGAACAGTCCCGCCACTTGATCTCCTCCTTGACCTTCTCGTCCAGCAGTCCACGAAGCTTGATCAACTCCTAGACTGTTTCCCCCAACTTCAACCCAAGCCGGAGCCCTTTATCCCCCCTTACCCAGATCCCATCTACCCTCGCGACTGAAGAGTTCCCCACCCACCCAACCCTGAGATCGTTAACCCACCCAACCCTGAGACCGTTAACCCACCCAACCCAAACCCTACCAAACCTTACCATGTTTTCCCCGACCCCGATTCCAAAAGGGTCATTCCTCCCACCGATGCCGGTTCTCAAAGGGTCATTCCCCCACCGATCTCGGTTCTCCAAGGATCGTCAGTCCGTCGCAGGCGCACCCGTTGGGGTACCTGATCAACACCCCACCTGGCCACTCCCGTCTGGCTTCAGCGCCGTCGGGTTCCCCGCCTGTCCTGGGCATCTTTGACGAAGCCCTCCGATCTCCCACCTGGCCCCACTTCTACTCCCGTCTGGCTTCCACGCCGTCGGCTTCCCCCACCTGTCCTGGACGCCTCCGACGAAGCCCGCCGTTCCTTTCCCATGCTCACGCGCGGACGCGCTCGTCAGAGGGGGAGTACTGTTGGGAGTGACGTAATCCCTTCCCAGCTGTTACGTCACTTCCTTCCCTTCTTTTATCCTTTCCTCATAGGCCATCCTCAGATGGTTTATAGTGTAATCTTAGTCGCAGGTCAATCCTTTCCCGATCCTCTTTATTTCCTAACCTCAATCCTTTTTATTTCATCCAAGTCCCCATCCAACCTTGAGGAACCCTGATTGCTTCTGGTGACCCTGCACGTGTGACCACTCGCGACCCTTAACAGTGTGTGTGTGTGTGTGTGTGCGCGCGTGCGTGCGTGTGTGTGTGTGTGTGTGTGTGCGCGTGTGTGCGTGTGTGTGGTATTGTCCAGTGACCAGCTCCACCTGCAAGGTCACTGGTCAATGACCAAAAACGTTTTATGGAATTGGAATGATTAACGCCCATATAAACACAAGGAAAAGATGGACTTAATTCTTGCTTGGATGCAACAGTGATAACAGTGATAACTGAGCCAGTATGCCACCTCCTGGCTGTATGCAGATATGAGTCTTACCATCACTGTGCCTTCTGCAAATGTAACCACTTCATGGCCTTTCCTGTTGTGTATGTCATTCCATAAGAAAATGGTGAAACAAAAAAAAAAAAAAGTCAAAAAGAGAGTATAGGAGAGGGAGCATGCATCTGCCCAGTTCATCTGTTTTCAGTTTTATAAAACCTCACATTTCAGGCAAAAGTTCAGGCATGAGCCAGGCCCTTGGTGTTAAATGCAAACTTGCAAACTCCTTGCATCTCAGACTCCCTACTTGAAGGAAGTGCAGGCTAAAGCGCATCATCCGTCCACTGACCTATTGACCCCAAAGGCAAACTGCAGTGCCATACAGGGCATGGCATGATTGCCTTTAGACTGTCAGAGAAGCCACTAAGCCAGTACCAATCTTTTAATCTTCACCAAACCACAACCTCCCAAAATGTTCAGGTGTTGGATGTACATATCGTAATTAAATTCTGCTGACATAGAAGTTAATGGCCCATTTCTTGATAGCTTGGTGTTCTCTGCAGTTGTGCTAATGAGCATGACCTTAATATACTGAATATACTATAGCTCAATGTTCGTCAAATTATGGAATCACAGACTTTTACATTTACAATTTCTTGCAGACCCCCTTTGTGTAGCACCCAGCCATGAGCCAGCGAAATTCAACAAACAGGCTGGGATCTGTGCAAAAAGCAGTCCTGTGTGTGTGTGTGTGTGTGTGTGTGTGTGTCTGTTATGAAGGCAGTGTGTTTAGGCAGAGGTATAGTTCAACTTCAACAATCCACATCCAACCCATATTCGACTGAAACAAGGGATTAAATTAATGTTGCTACGATGCACACACACACACACACACGCACACACACACACACACACACACACACACACACACACACACACACACACACACACACACACACACACACACACACACACACTGTATAACTGTATTTATGATGTTTTTGTTATTTCTCAACGGTTTCGGATGCAAGCCTGCCCAGCCCCTGGGCCACGTTCTTGTTGGTTGTCTGCAGATACCCCAAAGTGAGTTGCACCACTTACTTCACACAGGTGTGATTTTTACTTTATTTATGATCATTTCCTGTTTTGAGTTGTATATACATAAACGGATCTAAAAATATTTTGCACACACACTCCCTGGATACCCCCTTTTTTTTCCAATTTTCCAGAACGGCCTGTTATAGCACCACCCAGCATGCAATTTTACCTGCATGATCTGCATGAACAGGACAAAATGTGTATTTTTCATTTCAGCTTTTTTAGCACCACCAGGAGGCTGTTTTTTGTAAAACAAAAACACATTTTCTCTCTTATTTAACATTCCATCCTATTCCTAATTGTCTCCTCCATAAGGTGTTGTTTTTCACCACGTCTGTCCGTCTGTACATCTGTCCGTGCAACTGTTACGTCACCGTCCCTGTCCGTCCCTACGTGACGTCTGTCCACTATTACGTCACCCGCAGGGTGACCGGTGACTGTGACGTGACCTGAGCTGGTGGAGACACAGATTAAAACATATTTTTCCCTGTTCTGTAATGTGACAGTGTGACAGTTTTCATATGAATATCAACAGCTATGGAATAAATTCCATACTGACCATAGGTGGAACGTGTCTTGACTCTTGAGTGTGTAAAAGGTCAGATCAACATATTGAATGTCTGAACAGGTCGGCCTGTTCTGGGCCTGGCCTTATTTGCCAGGCCTGTTGAGAACTGATTTCGCTAGCTGCAGGGGCGGATGTAACATTGCCCATCGTTTTAAATATAGGCACTTTAATTTAAAATATCTTGGGTTGTTGCATGCCATCATGTTAGGTGGGGCACTCTGGGCCTTTAGGGGGGATTACCCCCCCCCCCCCATGCCCAAGCCTAGATCTGCCCCTGGCTAGCTGCGAGCGCGGCCGCACTAATAACCATAATGAGTGGAAGGAGATCCACAGCATCTGTCCCAAGCTGAAGGGGTTCTGCTTACCGGTATTTCTATTCAAACTAAACATGTTTTTCAAGGTTTTATTCGCAGACTCATTGTAGCCTGTGCCCGTGTCAAACATGAAATACACTGCGAGGACGCAACACACTGGTGGTCCATTGACAATCCATAACATGCACGCGGGTCTTCGATGTGATTGGACAGGACTGTAGGAGGGGACTGTTTGGGTGAGCTCGATTGAAGCATGCTAGTGTCTGCTCCGCCGGATGTGTAAACCCCGCTATAGGGTTTGACAGACCGCAAACGCACATTTTAAACAAACAAAACGCACCCCTTTCTGTTAACGGAAGTGCTACTGTCTTTCAAGAAGAACGCCAGTACTAGTACAAGAAGCAACCCGCTGTCCGCACGTTTTCTTCTCCACTGCATGGTATGTTTATAGTCTGGCACTGTTGTCTCCCTCACGTAATGTTAAGAACAACCAGACTTCGCTTTCTATGGAGCTATCGGGTTTAGCATAGCTTGCACTCGCTAACGAATGAGAGAGTGTGCATTTGCAAACAGCGACCCGGGGCCATTTACTGTTGGATTCTTGCAGATACAATTGTATTGGCTTGTATTGCAAGCAGTACTTACAACTACAATTGGAGTGGTTCCAGGGGGTCCCCCGCTAAATGATAGGCTGGAACCAAATGGGCCCTTATGGGATTGTAATTGTTTGTGTGAAACCATTCAAACAATAAAAGCACATTTTTTAATATTTTGTACAGCATGAATATTACACGGACAGTCCGTCGGAGGTTCTGCCATCTGATCGCTTCGGTGAATGTGAACTGTACAAACAGGTTTTCTACTCCACACGTAAGTACATTAAGTACTTACAAAAATATCTATTTTGTACCTACATTTCAAATAAACAGACATGGTGACGAGGGATACACCAATTGCTGCAAATATACATAATGCAGATTTGTTTTTGACAATATTGAGGTGTCTAATCTCTAGTAATCTGGCATGCCATAACATTGCTATAATCACCATTTATGGGAAAGCGATTCCCTAGTCAAAAATCCTATAGGATTCCAAGGATTCCAATGCAAAAGTCCTATCCGATTTTGGAACAATCCTATTAGATTTCCAATAGGATTGGATTCCTATTGGAAATCCAATAGGATTTGTTTCAAAATCTGATAGGACTTTTCTATTGGACTTTTCTAAAATCCTATAGGATTTTTTGACTAGGGTTGTAATTTGCTATTACGGTAGTGTTCAGTATCGGTGAGCTGGAGTCGGCATTAAAAAACAAAACAAAACAAAACAATGCATACAGGTCATTGATAAAACTATGTCCTGGTCTAGAGTAGGGACCAACACAAACTGAGCTGTGGACCAGTGTTGTGTTTGGATGCATTCCTATCCCATGTATTCATGGGTCTCATCTGTAGTCCTCCAGCCATGTTTAGGGCCTCACAGGTGATTCAATGTCTGAACCACACCAATTGAAAGCCTAATCAGACAATGAGGTCCTAAACATGGCTGGTGGAGGACTACAGATGAGACCTGTGAATACCTTTTCTGTTCTTGACCTATACCACATCATACACCAATTTTAGGTGATACAGTGACCACCAAAATGGTGGTTACTAGTAAAAACAGACATGCATTTGGGTGAGCCCCCTCGCTTGCCAAGTTGCCAACAAGGGGGGAAGCTTCATGTGTTTAGTAGTCACCTAAAACTGGGGTATACGTCTTTAAATCTTCCATGAAGGTTCCATCCTGATGAGCGATCTGTACACATGCGTTGCATTATGGTCATAGATGATTTAGGGGACGTAGATTTGTAACTCTTGAGAGCGTAAATTGAAACCAAATGGACCTGTAAGGGTGCCCCCCTGGCACCCTTAAAATCGACAATGATTATGGCCACAATTGACTCCCCATGACCTTACATGTGTCATGGGCAGCTGTGGCTCAGGTGGTAAAGCAGGTCGTCCAATGAACCAAGGGTCAGAGGTTCAAATCCCAACTCCTCCTGTCTACAGGTCGAACTGTCCTTGCTTGGGCAGACACTGAACCCTACATTGACTGTTTGCCGCTTCACCTCCCAATGTAGGAATGAATGGACCGTTGTAAAGCGTTTTGATTAAGCATGTAGCGTAATGCATAGAAAAGCGCAATAAAAACGCAGTCTCAAGTCTTCTCAAGTAGTAGTAGATAAAATATTTCCTGGTATATCTTCACTTTTCTACATTACTAATGAGACACCAGGCAATGCCTTCATGGACCACCACTTGAAAATAAATATTATTTTTGATTGGTCAGAATTTATTTCAGTAAATATCCTGATGTTGTTATCTATGGCTAAAGTGTAATCTGTCTACTCTGCACTGCTTCAAACAATACGTCAATACATACTGCACTGTACCCCAAATAATACACACAATTGCAACACTGATGGCGATCTCAAGGCCTAGTGGCCTACTTGACTTGATTTAGAGGCAGAGAACACTTACTGTACATAACACTATATCAGAACAGCTGTTTAAAATCCAGAAAATGTACAGTAGCTTCACGTTTAAACCACATTGAATTGTTTATAAAATAAATGAATAATAATCTCATGATGACTTATTGTCTTTGGTGTTCACACAGCGTACAATGACATCACGGCATAAAGCCGCCAAGCGAATTGAAGGACTGGACAAGAATGTTTGGTAAGTCGAAGACTAAACATGTAGCCAGCTATGTCTTGAGTTTAGAGTGTTTGATAATTAATGTTGAACTATGGACCATGTCTAGTTCTGAGTACTGACCATATTGCCTTTTGCAAAAATGCTCATGAACAGATAGTGTGTGTATATATGGGAAAAATAACTCCCTGCATATGCCAAGGTCCAATGCCCATGTCAAGTTCAGGTCTATTGGTCTACCCACTGATAAAAGAAATCCACATGGACTTACAGAGATGACCGTTTTTTCCCTTTATAGTAGAATGCCATTGTTTTGCTTCCCGAAAGTCGTATGAGGTGTGATCAGTACTTTTGACCAGCCTGGATATCAAAGATATCATATCTAACTGTGCTGTGGGGTGCTTTGTTAATGATATTGATCTCAAACGTAGGCCTGTGTGTCCCTGTGTGCTCCAGAATTGGTGGTTTGTGTCATTGTCTTTGTCTTTCCAGGGTGGCCTTCACGGCATTGGCAGCCGACCCATCTGTAGTAAATCTGGGCCAGGGCTTCCCAGATATCCCTCCACCTTCCTATGTCACAGAGGCACTAGCCAAGGCTGCATCGGTGGACAGGATGAATCAGTACACAAGAGGCTTTGTAAGTGTCAGAATTAGCATGCGTCTTCATTTTGCCATGTCACCCAGGCTATATATTTACAAGCTACAGCACTATAGGTGAACATTACATGGTATTTCAGTAAGGGCCAATTATAGAAAAAGTGTTGTAAACGTTCAAATGTTGTGAAAATAGTAGATCTACAATCTCTTAACTTGTCACACTGTGACATGTTGAGCTTGCAGATCGGCTATTGTTGTTATTTTTGGTACACAGCTTAATTGGTTAATGAGCATTTAATTTATTTCAGCAGAGCAGGCCAAATATACTATCAAGGGGTAGCGAAAATTCAATTTTGGTGGTGAAACTCAATTTTCATTACCTACTCCTATTATTTCTTCATCCTTTCAATGTATAGGGACATCCATCTTTGGTGAAAGCCCTTTCTCAGGTTTATGGGAAAGTCTACGGCCATGCGATTGATCCTCTCAAAGAAATACTGGTCACAGTAGGCGGCTATGGTTCCTTATTTAGTACCATGCAAGGCCTGGTGGAACAAGGAGATGAGGTAAGGAGATGTTCTCTATTAGTGGGACATGCAAACCCCTCTCTCAAGGACATTTGCTGATGTGACTGATATACATTTTATTTATTGTTGGTTTCATTGCATTTTTATCAGGCCTCGGACATGCGCATAAATAAACTTATCTGTTGCCTACTGTCAATCTCTTCCTCAAGGTCATTATAGTTGAACCTTTCTTCGACTGCTATGTACCCATGGTGCGGATGGCCGGGGCTACTCCTGTGTTGATACCACTGCGCCTTGTGAGTCATAGCTAATGATGTTGATTTAGTTTAACTAAAACCTATATTGTACACACAGTTTATTCCTATTGTGCTGACAGAAGTGATTACCAGCTCCACTGGCAACATGGAACTCTATATTCACTGAAGATGTTTTTTCATTGTCTTTTTCTATTAGAAATCTAATAAAGGGAAAGACGTATCAAGTGCTGACTGGGTTCTTGACCCAGATGAGCTGGCGAGTAAATTCAACTCTAAGACAAAAGCCATTATTATCAACACCCCCAACAATCCAATAGGAAAGGTATGTTATCGTCACAATTTAATTCACAAAGCTCCTCTGGATGTGTTATTTTATCATTTGTATAATTTGTCAGAAAATTACTACATGGACACTGACAGTCATAAGTCACCAGTGCAGTCGGTTCACTGTTTAGCTAGTGGAAATAATCAAATCCTATATTACTAAATGATTACTAAATGTTCAGGGACCACATGCAATACGTCTATGGAGCATCATTGGTACATCCAAGCTTAGTTTGAAATCTGAATTATTGTCTTTGCCTTATTGTTTTGCCCAAATTAAGTTATTCTATTTCAGATATTCAATAAAGATGAGCTGCAGATGATTGCTGACCTGTGTATTAAACATGACACACTATGCTTCAGTGATGAGGTGTATGAGTGGCTCATCTACAAGGGACACCAGCATATCAAAATAGGTACATTGTCAGCAGTACTGGTGATGGCACTGATTGTATATCACAGCAAAGCCTTAATCAGTGATGATTTAAAAAAGAGTAAAATCGGTTTCAATTGAGTGCCGCTCATATCATCGCATGTCATTATGGAATAACATCTACCCTGTATTTACTCAGACTCTGGTGTAAACCTCTCCATTCATTGTTAAAGAGAATTTAATGTTTGTGTAAGACAAAATGTTAAAACGTTGCTCAAAACTACGGTCTCTTTATGTCTTTAATATCTTTTTAACATTCTTGACAGCCACTCTTCCAGGGATGTGGGATAGAACGATTACCATCAGCAGTGCTGGCAAAACATTCAGTGTTACAGGCTGGAAGGTATGCAGATTTTATTTTAATTCATTTATTAATATTTCTCATTATTCATATTGTATTTCTAATAATCAAATCAGTAATTTTCTGAAATATGTCTGCCAGCTCGGCTGGTCTATAGGGCCAGAGCACCTGATAAAGCATCTTCAAACTGTCATGCAGAACACCCTGTATACCTGTTCTACACCTTTACAGGTAACTACCAACTGTGACTTTCTAAACATTTATTTAGACCTAACTAATACCTAGGCTCAGGTCTTCTGGTGCTGTTATTTGTTTTTCAAGCTGGTTCATGATACAACCAACAGCTAGTAAAAAACACTGACACATTGCAAGCATGAGTAACTAACATCTTCCTGGGATTTTACTGATATGTCAGCCTTGGTTCTTTTTGGCTCTGTTTGCAACAGAGCCATTCTGCTGCCAATGACCTCCCCCTATTCCAAAAGCACCTTGCAGCTGAGCAATTGTGATTTAAACTTTTATTTTATATTCTGTTTGAGTGTCCAAGTATCACATGGCCTAACCAAATACTGCTCATTTTATCTATTATGAAATGCCAGCACACCAATAAACTGGTCTTGAGTATAAAATTCACCTACAATTTAAGTCATTGTACATTTTGTAAACTGAAGCATTTGCTATACGGTATTTCTTGGTTCAGAAACCATCACCATGGTCGGAAAAATGTAAATTAACCTACAGAAAAGTAGGAGCAGGTGAAATTTTAGTAACAAAAGTACTGTATATGTATTGATTATTTTGTTCTGATAGAGCAATTATTAAAATAGGCTCATTGTCCCAACCTTGTATCCTCTTTGTCTCAAAGAAGCAAACTGTTACTACTATAGTCTCACTGGGTATGGTTTGTATTGTGCAGGAGGCTGTGGCACAGGGTCTGATCAGAGACTATGAGCTGATGGGTCAGCCTGAGTGCTATTTCACCTCACTGGCAACGGAATTGGAGGGCAAGAGAGACCGCATGGCTGCCATCCTGCGAAAGTCTGGTATGACTCCCATCGTCCCAGAGGGAGGTTACTTCATGATCGTGGATGTCACCGTTCTCAGTGAGTCACTGGACTTCAGGCCAATGTGGCCAATTGTAGGGTGACATTTTGGACAACTGTGTGAACAAATGGGTGATCTGGCTGTGTCTAGTTGATTTAGTAATCATAAACACTTAATAAATATGCTGCAGAAAATGGAATTGAGACACCCCCCCCCCCCCCCCCCCCCGGGTTTATCTAGTCATGTACATTAAATGGAAATACCCCCTGCCCAAAAATAAAACACAGCTGTAATGCTAAGTGAGAGGTGTGTGTGCGTGTGCAGTTGTCCATGCTTCCGACAGGCACATACACACACAGCTGCACCACTAAAATTGTATATAATAATAACCCTCTGTTTTTAGATCAGGATTTGTCACATATGGGAGATGATGAAGCGTACGATTACAAGTTTGTGAAGTGGATGATCAAAGAAAAGGTAAGGTTCTAAGTTCAGTGAATTTACATTCAGTATATGTTAGGACAGGAGATGATGATAAAAAAGTACAAAAGTTTTTGTACTGATTTTTCTTTCTTATTTTTTTTATACTTAATGTACTGTATGTATTCATGATAGAAATTGGCAGCCATTCCAGTCACAGCATTCTGTGGAGAGGATTCCAAGAAGCAGTTTGAGAAATACATTCGCTTCTGCTTCATAAAGGTAAATGTAATAAAAATAATGTTCATGATGATTGTTGTGTAACAAATCCCTTGAGGAACACATGATTGTTCTCTTGACTTATCAGTGTTTTTTTTTTGTTTTTTTTGTCAACAGCAAGACAGCACGCTTGATGCTGCAGAGATCATCTTGAAAAACTGGAATAAAGGTTAATTGGTTGGGATGGGTATCTACTGGGCCCCTTTCAGACTGAAACTGTGTTTTAGGATTTTGCTAAAATAGTGACTGTCTTGACTTGATGACATAGGTGTTGATTTGATATGTTTAGCAAGTTTTGCAATTATGAGTAAATTTGATTATTTTCAACATTTTAAGTTTACTTAAATACGAGTAGACAAAGTATTCATATACTGTCAGTGAGTGCTCTGACATAAATAAATGGTTTAATACGATTAGCAGTGCATCTGCAAAGGGTTTTAACAATGCTACACTTTCACAGTATTTCGCTGATTTAATCATGCTCATGTGCTCATCATGTGCATTGGAAAAACTGAATTTTAAAATGGAAACTAAGGTGTATTCAATCATTTTTTTCCCACCTTGAACACACAAAAAAACTAAAAAACACGTGCCTTATGGTTCAGACAAATTCTGCACTGGCGTGTGGGCACTAGCACGCCCACCTGTATATGGGACCAAGCCCAGTCTGCTGCTTGGGTTAAGGCTGAACAGAGCACAAGTGAATAATCCAAAAATACTTTGCTTGATGTCCCCTAGAGGTGTCTGTATTTGGCCCCCTCCATTTCCCCTCTATTCCAAATATCTTTGGAAGTTGTCTATGCACAAGCTCTGAGTCTGTAGATGTTTGTAGAATGTTTGCGTGTAGGGATTCTAGGATACATGTGGTTTGCTCAATTTAATCGGAGTTAATCGGAGTTTGGAGTTAGCCAAAGTGTTAAGTAAAGGGTTTAATAGGAATATGTAACCTTTCATAAAAAAAACTCATTGTTGGCTATGGAGCCTGCTATTAACAAGCAAATATTTAATTCATCAATATATTCAATTTCCAAAGAGAAATGGGATTGGAAATAGTTGAAGGACTATGACCACAGTGTCTCTCCTCTCTCACCTTACGGTGCCATGAATAAAAGGAACTCCTGTTCTCCTAGGAGTGCTGCTCCTTCCCTCTCCCACAGAGCAGATGGTAAACTAAAACACAACCCATAATCCTCCTCACTGGCGTGCTCGGCCCGCCAACCCTGTTAAAGACACAAGCCCCCTACAGTTAAAGGAATAGTCCCCTGTACCAACTATAACATAATACCATAGGGTTACAGAGCGAGAGAGCGAAAGCTCGTGATGCCATTAAAACTGCCTTCATTTGATAAACGTACAGCATAACTTAGCGTTCATCACATTGCCCTGCTCTGTGCATGATATTTTATTAAACATAATTAATGATACATTAGGATTTGTTTATGAACCTTTCTCCCAAGCAAAAAGTTTGTCCGTTATCTTCATGCTGAAATAAACTTCTCGGCCAGAGCCTTTCAAGACTGCAATTGTTTGTCTGCTTGCTTAACTATATACAGGCATACAGTAGGTTTGTGCAAAGTTTATGTACGCGGATAGTGGATACATATTTTTCAGTTAATTTGTGCAGCTCAGTTGGTAGCCCGGTCTCCTCGCAGTTAGAAGCTCCCTGGTTCGATTTCCTGATTGGGGGAATGTTCATTCAAGAAAGCATGAGCTCAGTTTGGGGCCCTTCCCAGGTTGGCAGACCGTAGTACAACTTACAATTTGCACCAGGTGAAAAATTGGTTAGAAAATTGTGAAATAAACAAATTAAGTGGAAAAAATGTATTGTCTATTTTTAGCGCTATGGTTTGGAATAAAACATTACATTTATAAAAGCTACATTCCTCAATTGATGAATTAAGGGACCTTATTGAGTTGGCTCTGAGGTTGGAGTGGCCACTTGCAAGGTGGAACGTTCCCCTGCAGTTTGAACCTGGATTGCCCCAGAGTTTTGTGTCGGTATGTCCTTGAGCAAGACACTGAACCCCTAAGTGCGTTGGTGTCTTGTATGGTTTCCTCTGCCGCCGGTGTGACTGGGTGAATGTAATGGGTATTGTAAAGCACTTTGGATAAAGGTGCTATATACTGTAAATACAATATTTAGCATTTACTGACTGGGAATGATATAACCTGTGAGAAACTGGGTGATATGTAATATTGAAAACACGTCCATGCTCTTCCCTGGACAGCAAGATGGAGATGTTCCTCTGCCTCATGCAGCTCTTCCTGAGGATATTGGATGATCATTTCCTGTTGATGCCTGTTATTTTTCATTCATGTCCTTTACTTCTTTGCTTTTGATGGGAGTATTTTGTGAGATTCATGACCGCACAGCTCTAATAGATTTCTCTTCAGTGCAGTTTGTTCTTGGTGTGTCAAATCCTCCCCTCTCCGCAGCAGTCAGAGCTGTCAAAAAGCCTGACACATGTCCTACCTCCCCTTCCACAGCAGCAGGATGTAATACTGTCTCTGTGGAGCTGACATCACAGCACTGTAGGCTACATCATGCCCTAGTGATTGGTAGTATCATAGTAGGCACCATCGTAGTCGTTGCGGTGCAGCTTTCTTGTTTTAGCCAGTCAGAGGTGTGACGGTACTTGTAATGTGTAGAGACAGCCTGAAGCCTAGCAAGTCAGATATGATTGTCAAATTTGACCAGTGAATGACTTATCAGGTATATCATTGCAACTGTACAGCTCTATTAACAAGGCTGTGGATAAAAATGTCAGTTATTTTTGGAAATTTGCACAGAACTTTTACTAGCCTCAAATGTCAATTTATGTTCCATCACACATCATGCAATGCATGACACTTTGAGATCTGATATTTTAAGTGTGCGACAGGCGACATGTCATAAAAAATCAAAATAATGGTAAATGTCCAATATTACAATATAGTTTTCAATTCATTTGACCACTTTAGTGACCACTTTAAAACAATCAAATGTACTGTATGTATAGATAAAAGGTGGCATATGTTTTCACAGGCATAGACATTACGTCTCATGCATTTTTTCAGTGCAGGTCTGAACTGTTGCCAAAGTTATGTCTAGAATAATGTTCCAGTCAGGTTTTGTGATGACGCGACGTCCCAGTGTAGTAAGACTGAATTTAGATGCACTAACATGATGTTCACTCTTCAGTATTCGCATACAGAGGGGGGAAACAAGTCCCCCGGAGCCTTTTGATTGTACTTTGGTACTGTTAATAAACCTGTTAAATTGTAACTTTTCTTTTACGCAACTGTCCAATCTGTAGGTTGGATGGATATTTCACTTTCAAGCATATTTCAATATCAAATGTCAAAATATTGAATCAATTAACTTAACACATTTGGTGGTCAAACAAAAGCCTGAGTACTTCAGTAGACATGATTTTGCTTTTCTCTTTCTAGCCATTTAGATTGTGTCAAATGTCATGTCTCACCTAGACACAGGATCTGACACAAATTTGGACATGGTGTTCAACAAGATTGTATTCATCCTCTGAGCAGCAGCTCTATTAGCTCAATGATGCAAATGTCAGCACTTAAAGCAGGAAACCCGGTTCATATCAGAGCTAGAAACAGGAAATCAAATCAACTACACACACCACTTTGAAGCGTTGCGTGACTTTGTAGATCTATTGTCAACATGTGAGACCAGTGTATGATGTAGCATAATGAATCAGGTGTAGGAGAACTGTCCGTAGGTCAATCAAAATATAAGGCAAAATAACATAAATGAACAGGACAATGCTTGATGTCTGGCTACTTTGTTTTGTTCTTGACTCTGGTGACAGATGGAGTGGGAGATATTCTTACTGGGGCTCCAGCCAAGGAGGAGGAACGGGCCAACTTTACAGCATATTCCTGAGACGCTCTCCAGCACCTTGTGACAGCTCATTAGTCTCACTTCCAAGGTACTGGCGCACAACAAATGCTGATGCCTAGCTAGAAGACGCATGCTTTTGAAGCAAAGCTGTCTTTGAATAGGTGCTTTACTCCACCACTTGTATATGACACAGAGGTACAGTTGTGCTCTCTGTGTGTGTTTATATTGTATATATTGTATATACAGTATATATATTCAATATATACAGTATATACAATTCAGAACCTAATATGTCATGTCAAGTGTTTTCACCATGCCCCCCCTCCACCCACCACCATCCTAGCCTTGGATCCAAACAAATGAGAAATCATTTTGGATCGTAGAGGGATGTTAAGATTGGCTAGTAAACATGGCACTGTTCATTTTTTTGTTGCCAAATATGTTTATAAATTCACAAGTGATGCCAGGAAATTAAACCCTGTCCAATCTTTGGAGATCAGTATCAATAGTTTACTGCAAACTTTACACAACAGCATAGTAGCGTACGTTTAAGTATTGACCGTATCACTACTAGTGTCTGAAGTCTCAGCCATCCGCAGAGACCTCAAGTGGGACAATCACAAAATCAGAATCGGTTCATTGACATGGCATGTTCACATACGTCATAGAAAACATCACAAATAGGACAAGGGTAAATATATCTGATTAAAGGGAAAAAATCTAACTTGTGTAATGAGGGGTGCCGTATAGACTTGGCTTGAGTGAGTCACCATTCACCATATGTTTCATGTTTCGTGCTCAAAACAAACATTAAGGTCCATAGACTTGGCTGTCATTTTGTCCCTGAGTGAGATGTTGTTTTAGAAAAGGCTAAAATATAATGTCATGAAAATGTAATCTATATGAATTAAAGTAATATTAGTTATCAGTAAGAGACTGCAAGACTGAAGTAAAATGTGACAGAAGTAGCATATGCTTAAAATATTATTTAGAAAAGATTTCAAACTGGGTATGATGAGGCTCAGCCTTACTTTTTGGGCCTGGTTATGCCTCCATATAGTATAGTCATTATGCGTGACCATATGTGGACACCTCCTCACTGGCATCTCACTTCATACTATGGTCTGTACTGTACTGGAATCAAAGCCCCTCCAGTTCACAAACCCAGACCATATGGACTGAGATACTGTTGCCTCAAAGAGCCTGTAATATTGTTGTATTATGTGTGTAAAACTGTGATTTCTCTAAAATCAAATTACATGTGTAGATTACAGATTATACATTGCAAATGGCAACCTACTGTTACAGCTGTATATTGTGTGCTCGCAAACTTTAAAACATATCTATCTCCATAAAGGGTGGCATTTCATTTGCAGATTGCAGAAAACTTTTTTTTATTTATATTGGAAAGAATGTGATACATCTTCATTCGAAATTGTATATAGCTAGAGGTTTAGTCTCTCTGTTTCAACTAAATTGTATTTCTGCATTTAATTTACTGAAACACATATATCCTCTTTTCTGCCATCTTTCTGCATAAAGTACCTAAAGAACAGATTTACAAAAGCACTCTTAAAGGGGGAGTGTCATGGCCCCTGGGAGATAACAAATGCTATTTCACATGCTAATCTTTGTTGTGATGTCATGCAGAAGGCGTAACTTTCCTCATTGTCTTCTGTGCCAGGCAGGCAACATGTTAGTCGTTTTGGCATTAGATTTGGCTTCGTACTGGGTCAAATATCCACTTGAATATCTTAGTTACAATGAAATTGGGTTGAGGTGTTCACAGAAGCTGTTGCATAATCACAGTTTCGACCGTGTGTCCCATGGCACCGGGTCATCTAACATCTGCTTCCCCACTGAGAGGCGGTGCTGTTCAACTTTCATTCAGCCAGCCTCTTTGTAGTGTCGACACACACACACACACACACACACGCACACACACACACACACACACACACACACACACACACACACACACACACACACACACACACACACACACACACACACACACACACACTACGCAGCATTAGTAGACGTTAGTACACTTGGGTGAATGGGAGTATAGCATTGAGTGTTATATGTTTGATATTGCAATAGAAACCCCATGCCAATGTCATTTGCATTCTAAATAACATATTCCAGCAAAAACGTTTTGTTCAATGGGGTTTGTAAGGAATATAGCCATGAAAAATGTTGAAACCACTAGCAACAACATATAGCAACAGATGCTAAGTAGTAGTAGTAGTAGTAGTAGGCTACCGCACTTGTGCGAAAAAAAACGTTTTGATTCAGACCACGTGATTGCTATTAAATCCTGGATATGACAGTGCACCTTTAAAACTGTGCTTGATGTGTTAAAAATCTGTAGGGGGAGGGAAGTAACAAGTTAATATTTTGTTTCACAATCAATGTTTTTGTGGTTTTATACCGTAAGTGGTTGAAGCACACTTGTTTTCTGCTTTAATAGGTCTCTTGCACTCCTCGTGGTCAAGTCAGACTGATCAAGAATTGCCTGGTAAGTAATGATGCTGATCAGACATTCAGAAACATTTTGTTCTGTCCAATCACAGTTTTTCAGATTTGTACTTGACTTGTTCTGTAATTCTTCATTTTGACCACTTGAGGGAGACAGAGTACACGAGACAACAAGCCTCACTGTACATTTTCTAAAGCCCTGTATTTCATGTCCCTGTTTGGCGTTCAGTTATAACCAATTACTGTATGCCCATTCCTTTTATACATATTCAGGGAATCAATCAGTCAATCAATCTTATTTTATTGGGTTAGGAATGAGCACATTTTAATAGTACACATGATACAACTGACCTCATGGATCTGAAATGTTTTTCTAAATTGTATTGTAAAATATCACATTATATCTAGACCATATATTGAGTGTCATAATATATAGACTATTTGAGATATATGAATACAGTCATTACCACCTTAAATACAGTTTTCAAATATTATAATGTCAATGTTTATAGTGTTTGGGGTAAAGGTCCACCACCCAAAATGCCACACTGTGTACAGACGTAACACCCACATGCTACAAATCCATGAACTGTGAACCTGTAAATGTAGCCTACATGTGTACATGCAATACATGCAGGTTGATAATGTCATGGAAACGCGGACCCAGGACAGGTGTACTGGATGCATAACCAAGAACAATTGCAGATTGTGTCAGACACTGTCCTATTTCTAAATAATGTACGTTAGGTGTGCCCCCCTCCCCCTGCCCCCGCCACTGAAACTCATGAATGTGGAATGTTGACACCTGCTATGTCGCTTTGCTACGTTGATACCTCAATCTGCATGACTTTACCTCTAAATGCTAAGCTACCAGCCCATAACCTGATAAAGTGTTTCTTTGGCTGTCCTTCACGTTTTGCTGAATTAAAACATGTACGGTGGGTCACCCTGGTGTAAATCTCTTGAGCAGATGGCGAGAGTCATGTTTATCAAATATGCTACTGTATCCTGTGCAGATGCATTATTAGAGCAGAGGCACCGAGTTTGGAGCACTCGGTGACATACATGATGTCTTACGCTCGTGGGACACTGTCCCGTCCTGCTAATAATCTAGAGAACACGGCGAGGTGTCCCGGTGACAAGAACCCTTTAGTCTCTTTCTGTCTGATGCCATCACCTCTGCTCTCTCACTCTTCTTCGTGCACTTGTAACAGCCACAGGCGATCTATAGCTAAGCTCTAGCAGCATGTACTGTGTACTGATGCTTCAGAAGATGAATCTCCCTAACTGTGAAATTTCTTCCAAAACTCTGGGTCAGTAGTTGGATGCGATTATATAAGTCGCTTTAATTAGACTTTTTTAGAGGGCGACGTCCTTCGGATTAGACAGTCTGATAAAGGGCATAATACCATCATAATTTATGTTTATTACCGTGATTGTGTTAATCGTTCCAATGTCATGATCCTGTTATGAGGGAAGAATTAGGTTATTATTGCCTTTAAAGCTAGGCCACATGTCACTGTATTACGCTGTATGACCTGTAGATGGCTATGTTGCACACACCATTGTATTGTTTAGTGACACACAGCCCATTGCCTTGTGGTAGCATACTCCTAACCTAACTACTTCACTACAGACCATTCAAAGGTGCTTTGGTGTAGAGAGGAAACCTGAGATATTATACATGGCTTTTTGAATACAATCCTGTCTGGTTTGGCTCACTGCCATGAAAATGCCGTATTTGGCATTGTGACTGCAACTGTTGGCATTTAAATAATGTACTGACAACTTTTCAAGGAAGAAAACTGTGGGGAAATGATCGATAATAGAGACCTCACTTGGGGGTGGGGGAGTTTACTTCATTATAGCGAGGGAGGAGGTTTTGCTTGTGCGGTCCCCGAAATAGATAAATGTTAGCTATTGTTTCCAGAAGCAGTCTAAAACAATTGTTTGTATTAAGCTACGTCTCACAGTACAATTTAACATATAGCGGAAATTAGCCATACAGCTTGGTTATAATGAATTTCCCATTAGATCAGGAGAACATTTATCAACTTAATTCTACCACGTTGCTTAAAGCCTCATAAAAAATAGTTATGTTCTAGCGTAGCCTGGCTGTAAATAGGACTGGGAAATTAATATCTGGGATAATTGTGAGGGTGTATCGCTGCAGCCCCTAACACTGTCCATCCTCACACCGGCCATATGGCCGTGTGAGCCTGGCTCTCAATGCCAGCCCTGCACTGTGCATACAGGCTAACAGCTTGGTGGACACATAATTAATTTGCCTCGGCGTCTGCCATTTATTTTCCAACCTACATTTTGTTAATTGGACAGAGGAGGTTAAAATCAAATGGATGTCTCTGGGTGTGTTAAGGCCACTAATTGCATGGAACCTGCGAGAGAGCCATCAGTGTGGGCTGCTTGCAGGAATAAACCCTGGTTTATACCACGGCGCACGGCGGTGTTGCTCGCCAAAAAAGGCGATCTGCAAGCTTGCGATGAGTCCCCTCAGCGATGTGCTGTGAGCTTGTATATCTGTGATTTTTGGCGCACGGCAGTACAAAGGAGCATAAATAACCCATTAACGTGTCAGGGTTGAGATTTGAGGTTGTTGGTGAGTGTGTGTGTGTGTGTGTGTGTGGGGGGGGGGGGGGGGGGGGGTATCGCTCTGAAAACATAATTCACTTCATTCACTCGTGCACTCAGTATGGCTAATACTGCGAATCCTCGGGAGGACTTTGCACAATCACTGGCGATCACAACTGAACATTTGATGGCATTAACGTCACTTGCGACGGCCAGCAGGCTCTCTATATTCTTGCACGCCTCTTTCCTGGAAAACAGCTTCAAAGAAGAGACATTCTATGGCTGTGTTCTAGCTCCCATTTCCTTCATAAATGCATGAATTATGTTGGCTCTTTGGATTGTATGTGATGTGTAATCTCAGTTGGCCTGTGTTGTTTATAGCATAATGGATCATGACATAACCAGCCTCTCTCTCTAACCCTCTCTCTCTCTTGCATACGCACACACGCACACACACACACACACACACACACACACACACACACACACACACACACACACACACACACACACACACACACACACACACACACACACACACACACACACACACACACACACTCTCTCCTTCTCTTGCATGATGTTTGTGCATCATTTTGACAGTGTTGCCACTTAATTCACTAAGCTATAACTTCTCCCCTGTCCCCATAACCAAAGTTGAACCAGATTTAGAATATAAATTTAATCAAGATAATTGACTGTTAAATACAAATGAAATTGCAGTCATGATATGCAGTGTGTAAATCTAAGTGACACCTGTTTTTTTTTTAGTAGTTTGTAAACCGTAAAAGATGGAGGCTGTTAATATCTAAATGATCAAAGAAATGGAAGGCGTGTTAGGAGAGAATCTTTTAATGAGAAATGTTGACATGCGTGACATGACTTTGTCATGTGCTCAGCATGTACTCCTCACTAATCACTTACAACCACTTTCAACCAGCTGTTCCCACGTCGGGCATGTCATAAGTGTAAAGTGTCAAAAGTTTTCTAAAAAATAATGAATACGTAAATAAATAAAAACCTGTCCATGTTCACAATGCATTGCATGCATCGCAACATTTTGCGAACTTTCTCATACTGTATCGTTTGGTAATTTTCAGTGGTTAAGGTTAAGTGGTTAACTGTGAAAGGTCATTGAATTTTGGTGTTTTAGCAAAAGAATACAAATGAGTTAAAGTTCAGTTAAATCAACAGACATTTGACCCCTCTCTTCTCAGGCCTGACTTTTGTTCTAACAACTTTTGTGAACTTGACTTAATCTTTTTTTCCGTGGTTGAGGATCCAAAACCCATTGGCTCATGAGTGCTGAGGCGTGGAAGCTCCGCTGTAGGGGTTAACGACAGTAGAAATACACGTGGAGGTTTTATTGCACTCATCCAGCAGCGTTCAAGGGGATGATCCTGCTAGATAGTGCCTCCAGCACCAGCTGCGTGGACGGGGTGCTTGTGCGGTGCCCCGACAACTGAGCGAAACAGGGCATGCTGTCCGCGGCAGCAATCCCTAGTGTTGTTAATCACCCCCAAACCCCTCTCCTGGTCTCTCTCTCTCTCCTTCTCTCTTCCCCTGCGCTGATTTGCAAGCACAGATTAATCAGAGCATGGGGGCCTTGATGAAATTTTGCTGTTATTGTTCCCAATTTTAGCAACATCTTTTATTGTCTTCATCATTCATTTACAGGAGGGGGGAAGGGGGACTGTGTCAATTATGCAAATGATGTTGCACACTTTTGCAGATTACTTCATTCGCATGCCATTGTCGGTGAGAATTTAATTATTAAATATTATTATGCTCATGTTTCCTTCAATTTTCGGGGGCTTTGTTTCAATTTGATCCCTTGTGCAGCTGCTCGTCTCTCCGCTCTGAGCCAGAATCAAAGCAGCCTGCCGTGCCAAGGCCAAACAAACTCACCTCAATTTAATGATTTTGAAGTTAGACCCCCTTGTTCTCAAAACTGTGACTGGAGGAAGGCGGGGCCCGATCATTTTAACCAACTGGAATTGAATTCAAGTTTGCTCCAAATTGACTTAAGTTGGGTTGTGCCTAATGATATTTTAATCTCTTTTCTTTAATTCCTGGGAATTTGTTTTTCAAAGGCTTTGTCTGGCAGCAACACAGTCGGGGCTGAATAAAGAATACAGATTGGTGTTAGATCCCAGGGATGATAGTGAAATTAAAGCTTTTGTAGTCGACTGGTTCACAGGGAAATGAATGTACCCTTGTTAGACAGTTCCATCCACAGTTCTTGTAGCCGCCATTGCCTTGCCTCCCCTGACATGATAAGTGATGCAATTTGACTAGAGCCAGCTTCTGAAATGGTGTTAATCAATTTACAGAGTCTCATTGAGCGTGCATTGTATAGTTAAAAGGTGTGGCTGTGGCCATTCCCTTTTCAATTGCATACTTCAGGAGTTTGGGATCCCACAGAAATGTACACAATATTTAGTGTCCTTTTACAGACGTATTTTTGTCCAATGAAACATGTACTGCACACTATAGTTTGTATGGTGAAGATAAAATATCAGACAAAATTTGCAACATAGTGGCATTTGAAGGCTTGCTTGGGAATTCAGTGCTTCTTTGTGCAGCATATCCGCTGCCCTTGCCATTTCACTGCGGCTGCACCACAGGGGAATAAGAGGTCTAAACTGTGCGACACTTCTTTTCCACAGGTTCTGCAGGACTCCTGAGAGAGCATTTATCATATGCCCACATCTTTACTCCCACGACCAGTAACGCTTTATAAACTTGGGCTCTATCAGTGACACACATACTGCAGATTAAAGAGTTGGCTCATGCAGGGCGCAGGCCTAGAAAAGGCATACGACAGGGCTGTGAGGGGAGTGGCTTGCCTCATAAGGGCTTGGGTGGGGGAATAACCCGAGGACTACTTTTCTCTCTGATTACTCATTGACATTTTCCTGCCTCGTGGCATGCTTGCATTTCTGACAGTTGCTCCCGTGGTGGGGGCATTCACCGGCATGTCCGGCGCCGCCGCACTCCCCATGTTTGCCGCGGCCATGGCTGGGAGGAACAGCTGTCTGCACTAACGAGGCCGTAACCACACAGACCAGCGAGGCGGCGTTGAACGAGCGGACCAGAGCAGCGCTGCTCCATAAGGCCCCGGGATACATAAACAATGACTTAATGAGAATGCGTGCCATTACAGTAATTAACACAGCTCATGTCAAGCACTGTCAGCTTTCAAGAGTTTCACTAAGGTCTTGTGTTACACTAAAAGGGCTGGCATGCAATGACCAGAGGCCCTGCCTGGGAACAGTCTGCCTTTACATAGAGTGCAGTAATGAAGTAATCAGATTTAATAAAACTTTGAACAAAAGAAAAATAAGAATGGCCATAAAGCATTTATCACACGCAAATCGTTTCTCTTAGACATGATAAAAATGTTCTTAATGTTCTTAAATGCAAGTTATCGAATGCATGTGTGGCTTCACTGGCTTTAAATATGTCTGGAAATGTATCATTGCACACTGCAGAGCAACAAATTGTTCTCACTTTCTTGTGTTAAAGGGAATTTCCACTGCAAAGCAACGTTCAGATCATTTGACAGATTAAGGCTTTACTGGTTAAGTCTCGTTATGTGGATGGCTACAGTGTTCAGTGTTCATCAACAGTGTGGCCGCTCATATAGTGTATTGTTGATGATACAAGAGACCTAGTGGCAAAACCCTTTAAAGCGACACTGACTGCCCAACCACACATCATAGGCTCGGAAAGCTGTCCTATCAACCTTTTCTATGTGTCACCCGCCACCTCTCTCCCTATTTGCTGTCACATTAATCTATACTGAGTGCTATACAGAGTGGTGCTGTTACTAGGGTGTCGGACTATTGGTTGTCGGCCTTTTGGCTGTCAGACTGTTGACCTCTCTTGGCTGTGAGACTACTGGTTGTCGGACTATTGACTGTCACACTTGTGAGTAGTGGCATGGGGGGGGGGGGGCGGGGGGTTTATCATCATTATCATTACATTCTGTGCTCAGCAAATCAGCTGAGCACATTTCTGTGCTCGTCTCTCTCTCTCTCTCTCTCTCTCTCTCTCTCTCTCTCTCTCTCTCTCTCTCTCTCTCTCTCTCTCTCAAAACACAGGAGGGGCTAGCCTCCTCAAAAGAAAATCAAATAAAGCCAGTCGGGACTGCAATAATTTTCAATATAACCCTTTGTTGTTGTAGTTGAAAAGGTTCAATTTGAGCAGCCAATTTTACTAGTTTAAATTAAAATGTTTGAAACATAACTCCTGGGGCTTATTTCATAATGGGTTCCATTTGTTAACATTCTCGCTACAGTACATTATGCTACATTGCTAGAGAAATGTATAGTGATTATCAACATATAGCATAGACCTGCTAAAACCAGTTTTTACAAGTGGCTCTGCAGAATGCCAGCTGTGTGTGTGTGTGTGTGTGTGTGTGTGTGTGTGTGTGTGTGTGTGTGTGTGTGTGTGTGTGTGTGTGTGTGTGTGTGTGTGTGTGTGTGTGTGTGTGTGTGTGTGTGTGAGTCATAAACCACTGGACCAATTAGCAGCACCAAACCATGTACTATGTGCACTGCCAGTAGTCCAATGAAGTACCTACATCCCTACATTTTAGAAAACCTGCCATACCAAATTTGGCGTCATATGTCATAGATAACTGGGACAGTACATGGAAACGAGTTCCTTTCCCCATCAGATGCCCCAGGTGACCAGGAATTGGGATCAGGATTAACAAGTTTTTAAGCAAATAAAGAAAGACGACATTCCCCAGGTTTGGGTTCCGGACGAACTTCCTTTTGGGTAAAAGAAATAGTGTAGTACTAGCAGTTTGTGATAGCTGCAAGCAACCCATGTTTTATGGTTTAATAATAAATAAGGTTAACTATTGCTTATTCTTTGGCGGCTGTGAACGCAAGAGTGAAATTATTTTTTTTCTGAGGAAATGTTGTGACTCAACTTCCAGTATAGGCTGTCATAGCTTAGAAAAATGACATTTTTTGTCCAAGTTGCATGAGTTGGAAATATTTGTTTCTGTGATAATCAAAAATGAACAGAATGAGCATTTCATTTTAATGCAATCTGTAAAACAAATATTTTGGACGTTTCTTATATTCCGGGTTTGACAGTGATCGATTACGCCTTGTAAATGAGAATAAGTGTTTGTGTATTTTGTTTTGACAGAGAAATGGAAGACTCCATTGGGCCCGAAAGGCGAGGGTGCCAAAACAAACAGGTTAGTTTCAATTACGAGTTTGTCAATACATGTGACCCATGAGCCAAGTGTGAAATAATACCAGAAGTATCCTCTAGGTTTTCACAGGATGTTAGGCCATGTTAATGAATGCAGCCGTTCTCACTATGATGGCAACTCCAAATCCTTACCGGTATCACAGGCCAGCAATTCTTTGAAAGCGGTTTTGAAAGACTCAAGGGGTTCACATATGGCTGGTGTTCCACATTGTGCTAGCATAGGAGCTAAATTAATTTAATCCCTTATTTGAACCAAACCTGGTTTGCACGTAGTTTGTTGAATTAACCCTGGTGTTTTGAATGTGGACGTTAGGTGATCTATCTTGGTAGTGTAGTGAATCTTGTAGACCAGACCCACTGCAAGTTGCTGTACTTGTCAACCCAAAGCCATCTAGGGATTAATCGATCAATTTAAATGAATCATTAGTTGATAACAGTTAGCAATTAATCGGTTTAATCGATGGTATTCTGTGAATGTATTGTTGTCTGTGTGCATGTGTGTGTATGTGTGGCTGAGGAACGCACACACAACAATGTCACTGTCTGGCCCCCTATCGTCAATGGTCAAATTATATAGGTATATTTGATTAAGGAATATAATATTCATTTTGTATTTATTATCGATTTTTATGTTAGACATTGACATTAAGGTTGACAAGTTTGTTTACAAAAAGACTGGTCATCAACTAACTGATTAATCGATTGATAACCTTACCAAAACATTAATGAATGAATCAATATTTTACGCGAGGTAGGTTTGGGATTGAGGTGAGTCTGAATAGTTTGCTTTGGGAAGTCTGGAGTCTTATTTTAGGGCCTTCAGGGTGCTGTGGTACCAAGAGATGCATGCATAGTCAAAGAAACCTTGTACTAAGGCTCCTGTTAGGGTCTTCAAGGTGTTTTTGTTGACCAGGGAGGAGATCCTGTACACACAGGAATCTTGTTCGACATTTTTTTATTAGCAGCACTGGGCTGTCTGTATGGCGGTGGTGATGTGTGATTGCATTGGCAAGCTTTCCTGAGATTCCGGGAGGCTAATCAGAGGCACGTTCCTTCAAGATTCCACTGACTTCCTCAGCTCGCTAAGACCAACGGAAATGGAGTCTCTCTATATATTTTTAATCCACCTTATGCAGACTGCGGCCATTTAGGTGCAACCTCATAATAATAATTCAAGCTTTCCGTATAGATGACATCATCACATTTGTGCTGAACTCATCACATTTGTCATGACGGCTATGGCCATTTTTAGCCCAAGGAGTGTTTTTGTTCCAAAACAAAAGTAATGCTTGGAATGGAATCAAAAGCATGAAAACCTGCTATTTTGACATGCCACATGCTACTTAAAGAAAGCATTAGGTAGTTTTGACTTGCCAGCAAGGTGTGAACACCTTGCTGGCAAGATGACATAAGGTCAATAGTAACAGGGGGGAATATGTTAAATCATGGAGGGGCCTGATGGAGGTGACAGGAACTGGTTGGAATAACGTCCTATGTCCAACCAGGGAACCCCCCCTGTCAGGTGAAAAGAAGGCAGCTTGGACTGCTACCTTCCCGGGTTGGCGGAGGGTGAGTGAAGCCCAGGATCGCATTAGGAATTTGCACAAAAAAAAAGAAAATCAATCTACAGGATTTTTTCAGCTGGATGAGCTGAAGATTAGATAATCATTTAGATCATCCATTTTTCTTTTGCAAGTTGGTAATTCATAATGTAGTTTGCTATGTTTGCACTCCGGGGACAGTGTATTTTTTGGGTCTTGAGCTGAATGGTTTGGGATTCCCTGCCTAACAACAAGGTTAGTTGATGGTCTTGCAGTGAAACTACTTTTAATCCCATCGGGTACATTTGTAATGTGTACAACTTCAATAACAAACCTGGCCTCTGCCGAAATAAGTCATTTAGTAGTGTAGAAGTATTATAATGTGTAACGTTCAGCTTTAGGATGTATTAAAGTTTACTTTCCTCATTCATTATACTACTTGCTATTCTGTATTTGTTTGCCTCCACCATCGTGACAAGTAATCTCCCAGGCTCAGCAAATTATCGCAGGCAAAGGAAACTGAGTTCTCAGTTTAGTTTTTCTTCTTCACAATGTGGGGCAGGCAGCTGTTCAAATATGAGACTAATCCTAATATCACTTCAGTGTACAGTTGTTTATACGTTATTTTATCAGAGAAGACATGCTATGATGTGTGGAGTTTGCATGTTCTCCCCGTGTCCCCTAGGATAGGGGTGCCATGCCACTGTTCTGATTCAGAATGACTGTTGTTCCGAGGGTCCCTTGACCCGAAAATACTAACCCCATCTCTAACCCTCACCCTCAACATAACCATAAGCATGTTGCAACAGGCCTTAAAACCAGCTGGCCAACCGGCAGCACCGATTGTCCTTCGGATCTATGGGTAGTATCTGGTCATATTAGAATAAAATCACAAAATAAATCAGTAACTAAGTTTATATAGCAAAGTCTTCTCAGGAATCCAATCATTCACAAATGGAAATACAGTTCTCTTTATTCAGTGGTAGATATCCAATAAGGGGAAAAACCCCTTGCTCCCCAGTAGACTAGTCTGTCTCTGTTCACCTCCACTCTGGCCTGACAGATTCACACTCTCCAGGTGGCACAAACATTCTGAGTTCTAATCACTCAACCAGCCTAGGTGAGCCTTGGGCGGGGCTTCTCAATCACTGCTAGTAGTCTCATAGCAACAGCATGCACTAACAGTGCTACCATAGGCATACTCACTGGCTTCTTGTAGCACATTAGTCCACTTGTCAGAATGTGAACACAGGAATGTTGAGTACACCAAGGGTTTATGTTAGAAATGTTGAGTAAGGGTCCGCAGCATGTAGAAACCACCCGATGCTGACTTGTATAGGTTGAGCCATTTTTGAGCCATTTTCATAATGGTCATATACAGTACAGTATGTGACTATAGACTTAACAACCTTTATGTAGCATGTCACGTGTCAAACTAGGGGGGTTAAATTTGATCAGGGATTAAATTTTGCTCAGTGAATGTAGCATGTACCCCCCCACATACACACACACAAAAAAGAAAGAAAAAAAAAGAAAAAGAAAATTGCTCAACACAAGTTAACTTCGGGCAGTTTCTACATGCTGGGGACCCCTACTCAACATTTCTAACATAATATATTGGAGTACTCAACACGCCTGCGTTCACTATGGTGCTCTATGGGCTGGCAAGACTACATAGTCCATTAGATAAATAGAAAATCCCATAAACCAGTAGATTAGTAGAAAATAATAAAGTACATCATAATTGAAACATTGCAAACAAAAAATACACAGAAACAATGTGACTTCTGGGCACAGAGATTACACAGTAATCCTGGTCTCTATAAGCCTCATCCTGGACCTCTCATCAGTGTTCATTTATCCATTGTAAATTTGCCAGTGTGCGAAGTATCCATGCTCTGCTGAGTTAAATTACCGTGTAGTGGACCAATTACTTAAGGATTGTCATGTTCACATGACATCACTGTTTAATCCACACATCCACATTTCTCTTGAAAAACATACACAGTGGTGGCTGTTCTGGATCACACAGAGCTTGTCATGGAATTGTATATTGCTCATTTAGTCGAACACGCAAAGGAACACAGAAATCCAGTAACAGACTATGTGATGAAAGACATCAAGTGACGTGTAATTTACCAGTACAAATGTATGGCGAGAAAGACTAATTAAAATGTATGACATTGACCGTTACTTAAATATGGAGGCAAACAGGAGAAATCACAGCACCGAAAGCTCAGCTGGGAGTTCAAATAAACTGTCCCAGTTTGAGAATAGTAGGGAAAACCCTGACACGTACAGTACAGTATTGATACAAGACCATAACACACACACACACACACACACACACACACACACACACACACACACACACACACACACACACACACACACACACACACACACACACACACACACACACACACACACACACACACACACACACACACAGGCATGTGCATGCGTAGTAAAAGGGAGAGGCCTGCATTCATGTCAAGGATTGATTACTGTGCCACACTCAAAAGCTGTTGTATATCCTAGTGTCTTTTTAATTAGTGTTGAATTATTGAGGCATGCACGGTGGGTGTTTGTTTGGTTTAGGTCTTGGGGGTGGCCTCAATTTTTACTCGTTGATCCCTCTTTCTCCTGCCCTGCCGCCACCCTCCCCCCTTTGTCCTCTTGCTCTACTTATTTCACATAACTTGTAATTGAGATTGGATTTCTATTGTTTAGGTCTAATACGCTGTAAAATTCTGAGTGCCGGCTTAACCCTATGAGTGTAAAAATGTGCCCTTACACAAGATCACGTCACATATCAGTTATATTCCACTTTCAACTCTGTCGTTCCTATTTAGGCCAAGCCTCAAAACAAGGAAGAAATTACAGATCTAGTAGATCACTGTGTGTTGCATAATTGTAGATCTGCATTGTTTTGCCACAGGATAGCGTTGAGGGCTTTTAAGTGTTTAATGAAAACATACATCCTGTGTTAATGTGTATTGTGTAATGGCCACTCCTGGTTGTTTGTGCTACTCCACAGAAGAAAACGTACATTCTAGTTGTTCAATCTATGCTATTACTGTTGTTTTATTGTGTTTGCTACATGGAGTTAGAATTCGAAAACAATGGTGGTGAGGACATTGTTACTGTGTTTAGTATCATGGGATTGGGCTGGCCTTGTCTGCAGTGTCCAGAATACTCTCTCTTTCTCTCTCTTTCTCTCTCTCCTCTGCTGATCTCTACTCTACCTTGTTCTCCCTCTCTCCCCTCCATTCTCTCCTTAAGAAAAAAATAAGCCCTTGTATTAATGAGCCAATGCAGAGCCGTATTATGTTTAATTAGGTAGTTTATATAATGAGGTGTTCATTTCTAATGGAGGGACATGCTGTGAGCAGCACATCTGCAGGAATAACTCAGGCAATCAGCAGCGTGAGGACCCATGGAACTGCAAATGAGACTTACTTACTCAGAAATGAATTATGTCTCGGTGCCTTTCCCAAAGCCCATTAATTAAATCCACTGGCATCAAGGTCTTTTTCTTAATTTCATGTACCATTAGCATAATAAACACAATTTGAGTTAGCACAATGTGATCAGTTTAATGGATGCTATTTATTTTACTTTATTATTTAAAGCTCTGGTAATGGGAAGAGAAACATAAATATATCTCTATGGCCCCCTTTGTGAAAAATCCCCATCAGAGCCTGGCGTCGACGCAGATGTTCGTTTGAGTGCCTCCATACATTTTGGCGGGGCCTGATTTATACGCTTTGATGGCCGGTAATGCAAAGCGCCGTGAACTTGTAGATCAGCTATTTTTGGCACGGCGCACAAGCGAGAGCCCTCCGCCGGCCTCGCGAAAGTGTTGTGTGCCACGGCGGCCGCGGCTCAATCCAGACCTGGGCCAGGTTTCACGTTCATTAAAAAACGGCCCGCGGTCCTGTATGTCACAGTCTCCTTAACTCATAATGTTTGGTGTTCAGAGGTGTACAGTATTTCACCCGAGTGTATTTTTCCTGTTAAGTGAGAAGTGTGAGAAGAGAGTTAGGAGTTGGAAGCATTTGCACATTCACTCAAACGCACGCACACACACACACACACACACACACACACACACACACACACACACACACACACACACACACACACACACACGCACACACACACACACACACACACACACACACACACACAACCGAGGACATTTGAGGTGCAAGTGCAATCGAGAGCGGCAGGCATTCATGCACCTTCATTAAAACAATACACGGACTTAATGTATGGTAGTGAATTTGTTCTGACCTTAAAGCAATGCCCTAGAGGTGAGATATGATTAGCGTTATTGTTGAGGACAGGTACATCATTATCTCAATGTACCTCTACCATAGCCTAGTTACACAGCCATGCTCCATCCTCTGACTTGGGCACCGGTACAAGACATAATCTCTTCTCAGGAGCAGAAGTGCACTTAATCATCTACTCCAGTTTCAGGAACTGCCCCCGAGTGCTCTGTCGACTGTAACTACAACGACTGCTCCGCGAGAATATCTGCAGCCATGTTTTAAGTTCCCAAATTAATTGCCTAATGGATTAGGAGGTATGGAGAGCGTCCTACTTTTTCCCCGGGATGGAGCAATGAAATAAATTGGGCCAGGTGAGGACAAGGAGAAGTTGTGTTTCAGGCAGAATGTATTTGCCTCAGATACGGTAATCTTTTACTGTCCCAAATGCTGTAGCAGCGAGCCGCCACCTCCCCCACCCTCATTGCCATTCATATGGGTTCATTAGACAGTGGGAGCAGTGTGTGCACCGTCTCTCAGTGAGATATAACCCTCTACAATACATAGTTCCTCAGGCCTTGGTTACAGATGGTCACTGACAGAGATGGACTGACAGGCGGTGGGGGACGGGGGATGGACATGGACACACAAACACAAAATGTAGTGGGTTTAATGAATTTGTATTTTAAAAAGTGAAGCAGTACAACTTAACGCTTACTCTGCTGGTATTTTTTTTTTTAATTTTCTAGGTAGGTAGCTAATGCCAGCGATTTTCATGTAAAAAGCATATTTCATATTTCGGTCTATGTTTCCGGTCAGACATTTTAGATCGGCACACAGGATGTTACTTCTGGTCTGACTCTTATTCGGCTCACTCAGCTGGCAAGAGGAGGCTTGCGCTGCTGCTGCACGCTAGCATCAGGATCATATCAAACAATAGCACTACTAATCAATGATTGTCGATTGTCTTCAGCAATGGCAGCGGTCATAACTCTATTTGATAAGCGTTTGAGAAGCGTAGATCTACGGCAATGGCATGAAAAAGGTTAATTACCAGTGACGCAAACCACCGATTTTTTTTGTTAAACATGGGGAAGTCACACTGCCCGCAAGTCTTTAAAAGCTTTTCAGATGCAATCGCATTTTGGACTTGGAGTTAAATGAACACTGAGGATTTCAGTGTGGGGCTTGTCATAATGGACATAAAAGCGGACGGGGTGAAGGGTGAATGGCTCCATGTGTCAAGTGCTGAGTGACAAACACACGACACCAAAAGCCATTAGTGTCCTCTAGAGAGAGAGAGACAATGCCCAGAACTCTCCCCTCTGTCTCACTCCCCGAGTCCTGCAGGGTGCTCTTCTCAAAAAGCCACTCTCTCTCTCTACTACGCGTCAGATGAAAAGCCCAGTGATTAGCCCACACTGTAATTTATCTCTGAGCGTGTACAAATGTAACCAAATGGACCCTTTGCCGGTCCATTTGGTTACATTTGTACACGCTTAGTCTTACAAATGGATAAATGTACACAGAGGAGTTCAGTCTGCTGAGCAGCGGTCAAAGATGTACTCCCTTCCAATTTCACTTTCTGTAAAACGAGAACTTAGACACAATGTCAATACAGCTCAGAATCCAAGGGAATTCTCTAATTATTATGCCCTGCTGGAACATAACTTTTTCTTGAAACTACAAATGCTAAGAACATAAAAACAAAACACACATGCACTTAAATGTAGAGTCTTTGGGTAACCAGTGCCTCTTAACAGCTCCACGCTTCATTTCAAATACTGTACCGCATCTCCATTTGGGTCAAAAAAGCTACTAAGGAAAAGCCAAATAGATTTGTGCATACTGTTCCTGTAATTGCAATCCACCACAAATATTAGGAAACAGTTCCTGGAGTTGTTAGTGTCTTGCTGTTGTTGGTCAAACTGAAAACCTTCTGATTCCCAGGCCCCCTGTTAGGCCTGCCCTCTCTGCAACAAGGTATCTGCTGTTATTTTAGATTGTCAACATTTCCCCCAGAAATAACTTTGTGCCTGATTAATCTAAGCAGTTTTGTCAACACCAGGCCAAATGAGGTCATCAGATAAAAGAGGTAAAGTCTAGGTCACATGCCAGGTCAGGAACTAACCGATTAATTTCAACAAATATAAATTATAAACACATCAATTTATATCTGGCAAGACATGCCCACTTTTCATAACGTCACTCCACCAGATTGTGGTAGCATTGAGTTCACATGTTTAGGTTGTGTTGGCATTTGCAGTGGCACGGCTTCAATATGTCATCGGTCTTGCGTTGATCTCGCCTCTAGCGGGCTGCATATGGACGCATATCACTCCGAACCAGAATTCGTTTGCAGTTCATCGTCTCTGCCCGAGAGTACAGACTGTCCTTCTGGAATGTTGTCCAGCAGGGGGAGTGGTTTCACCGAAACCACTAACCACCCAAAGTTACAGTATGTCCGACACTGAAGTTAGAAACCCCCACCATTTAATCTGTACTTGCATGTACTGGCGCCCCTTAAATCATGATTAATGTTGTGAAAAAGGATTGAAAAGCTTCTTTGACGTTTTAGAACTCTTTCTTTGTGCTTTGTGAAAGTTACTCAGAATCCTATTGTAAACAACAGGAACGTACCATACCATAGCACTGCTTACTGTGTGTGCAGCAGACAGTCGCAGTGTTTTGCGACACCCTCTCCTAACAGCATGTGACACAAAAAAGAGGTGTATGTGAATCAATAGTGGAGTTGGGTGCTAGGGTTACCTTGCGAGTCCTTCCTAGTCATCGTGTGGCGCCATGAGCTCATGGCTAATGACTGGAGATCGATGGCTGGTAACCTGACTGCGGTTTGTTTCGGTGTTATGTTTACCATACAGTGTCTGACGCCCCGCCACTGACACACTTTACCCCTGGGACACAAACCAGCCTCTGACCATACGTTTGGCTGTTAGTGGTTTTGGTTTCTTACTTTCAATTTTCCAGTGACATGACGAATCACTGATTACATTAGTGCGACAAGGAATCTTATCGCATGTACAAGTGTCAAATAAACCCTCTGTGGTGTCAGATTTTTACGTCATGTCTAGTATCAGTCTTCACCAACCCTAAGAGAAGTACATTTTTCAAGCTGTGTTAAGCTAGGGTGTCCCATTTAATCTGGGCATGTCGTAATTGGTGAACACTAACAGAAAGTAGCGTAACTACATGCATGTAGAGAAGATATTTTCCCCAAGACATTTGATAATGATGAGAACCGCTTTCTCATCGTTATCAAATGTCTTGGGGGGGATTGATTGATTATTGTAATTTATTAGTAAAAAAAATGTAAACATGTATAGGGTTTTAAAAATGCAAAAACATTTGGAACAGAATGGTTGATCCATCGGTTTGAAGGTTGCACTCCATCCACACAAGCAGGAATGCAAATAGACCTCACGTACATGAATTCATGCCGTGAACTTTTCCTCCGAACCCGCCATTGACCGCCATTGCAGTCAATGATGGCTCCCTCTGCAGAGATAGATTGAAAATGACTCCCAGTGCTACCATGAGCCACTGTGGTTTCGGGCTCAGAGCCCACATTCAGACAGTGGCTCATGGAGTCCACTTTTTTCTGATGTGGACTTATTATTACCTTCCCACAATAAATTGCTCCAGAGGACTGGGGAAATGCTCCTCTCCGCTTCTCTAACGCCGTCGTCTCAGATATCATTAGGAGAGTACCATACAGAGGGACAGCAGATCAATGAATTCCTGCACAGAGGCATTAGTATAGTCTATGTATGATCAGTTTACTGAACAACAACACCGCCTCCGCAGCCCTTACTGGAAACAATTGATGCATTGTTGCAGTGAAATTAATCCTCTGAATTCATAAACCAAATCAGATATTCAATTGGCGCTACCCAAAATAATTATGTGGATGCTTACAAATGAGAAATAACTTCCACGCCAGGGCCTCGTCAAGGCTCGAGCAAAAGCTGCCTTTTCAATAACACATGCTGCTTTGTCATCTTAATAAAACACTAGCAACGTCTGAGCATGATTTAATCTTCCATTTATATTACTTTCTCAGACATCTTAGTGCTGTACCTCTGTTCTTTTCCAATCCATGGGGAAATGCTAGCTGAGGAAAAGTGTTGGTTCTACATAATGCCTCTGTGTGCTCAGTCTTAGTGTCACTTTGAAAGTCGTGCGCGTGTCTAAATCATGAAGATCTTTTTTTTCCTGGAGCAATATTGAACTCGGCACAATCCAAACATGATCGACATGTTTGGACTCTGCAATCCTCCGCTGAAAATATTCTCCATTCAAGATCGACATGCTGAAATTCTAGCCTAATATGATCCAGCGGGTGCATTGCCAGCAATTAAACAACAGAGCGAGGGTGCAAACACATACTGTCCTTTTTAACACTGGCTGTATAGAAAGTGACCTTGTATGCCTCCAACAGTTCAAAATTTTATAGACTTGCTTCTTTAAAAGGCACATTATTTTGCATAAATCCTCATCCTCTAGTCTATGGACTGAGGTTAGAAGCGTACCATTAAATGAATTGCATTTTTGTTGCTGCAGACAACAGCTCTGTAGACTTAATGAGAATATAAGAGTATATTAATATGCCTCTGGTATAATGATGCTGTTGCCACCTGGATCAGGTTGAAACAGAAGTACTATTTTCAAAATGGGTGCCAGGAGGCAGTTAAATGCCATGAACAACATTTCAACATCATCAGTGAAATGACATCAGAATAAAAATAATAAAAAAAGCAATCATTATAAATGCATTTACTGTTAGTGTAAATTATGACACAAGGACAAATTATACATAATAATAATGAATACAATATTAAATAATGTCTGTCTTATTTTCTTCAAGAATTTCCATCACAAACCCAATTTGGACCACACTACTGGTGCCCCAGTAGTGTGGTTGGTGCTGGCCATTTAACCCATGCATTTATGGATGACTTGATTATGGTCATTATGGATATTTTGTCAGATTAGACCTGGAGGTCAAAGGAGCTCACAAATGAATTGTGTTTTCTCTCACCATTCACATAATGCAACTTACCCAGCAAAAAATGCTGTTTTTTTCTCAAATGCCCTCCAAATTTAAAGTCACGTCTACTGCAGGGGACAATAAATATTTCAGAGGGGTTGCGTCAGCTAAGTGACATGGTCACAATGAGAGAAGCTTGCAGTCTGAATTAAAGATGTGCTCTGTACAAACGCTGTGGCCGCATTAGATTAGCCACAAGCCGTAATCTGTCACTTAGCTGTAGCATGCCTTGCTGTTTGAACTGATGTAAACTGCTGCTGCCTGGGCACATGGCTGGGGAGTGTAATGGGGATTCATTGATCCACTGGTCTTTTGCTGATTGAGTTAGATAATTAAAAAGCCTCTTGTATCAGTTCCATTAAGGATTGTTTGTGTTGCTTTTTACCTCCATTGTTCTTGTTCTTGAACAGCAAAACTTAGAGCTCCTGAGTGATATTGGTAGCTTAAATCATAGGTACTGTACATAGCCATATTATGTCATATAGTAGGCCTGTCATAAATCATCTTATAATCAGCACGATTGCACATTTCTTTACCTCACCGATGATTTTGCAGTGATGATATATTAACCACTTTCAACCTGGCGTCCCTGTTTTGGGCCTGTCATCACAGGCGGAGATACGTAATGGATGTTGTGAGAATAGAATCTACAAGCTCACAGCACACTGCATCGCAATATTTTAGATTGGCTATTTTCAGCACACAGATCTGATTTTTTGTAGTTAAACCAAATTGTGCATTCCTAGATTCCGTTTCCGAGATTCTAGATTACACATAGAGCAGATGAAATGGAAACAGTGACTTTGTGAAGTGAATAAGCAGAGGCTGGTGCGCAGGGATCAGGCAGACTTATCCTCCAAAACAGGATCTGTCTGGAGAGACAGCGCACAGTCCTGCAGCGAGTGGCTGAGGTCTGCTTTGTGCTTCCTCCAGCAGACCCAACTGTCCTCTGCTGTCACTGGAAGCCGGGCCAGGTCTCCTCAGCGATGGCCATGAAGTCTGCGGCGACGCTGAAAATAGCCATGCTGAGCTCATTAGCAGATTAGGTGTTGCAATGAATCTGTGTGGTTCGAGCTCCGCGGCCGCATATTGTTCCTCCAGGATGGCAATTACAGCTGATTGACACGTTGGCACATGTGGTTGGAGGGGTGGGGCCTGTAGCTCTCGCCTGCAGAGGGGGGCCCCCATGAAGGGTAAAATATACATCTGTAAACCAGACCTTAACAAATTACCACCCATGTCATTGGCATCCAATGGCAGATCTGTGTTGAAGTCAAAATGTGTAGCCTAATTCACAGCACATCGACGCAGACCAGCTCTGACACTTAAAATAATCAAAGATAGTTGTTAGATATAGTTAGTTGCTGACAAGCAAGGTCATTAGCCACTTGTGACTTTGCCTTTAGTCATGCTAACCGCTTTTGCCCTATACTTTGTCGTACTATGAATAGAGAACATAGCAGATCTACAAGCTCGCAGTGCATCGTGTTGAACACTTTCGCCTATGCTGACATACATAAATAACAAAATATTAGGGACACATTTTGAGAGTGGTTGAGAATCGATAGCTAAAAAAAAACAAGCCCACAAAATTGTGATTCCCTCTGCGCTGAGCAAGTAGGACCTTTCATCTGGTCCAGTGCTTAATTAGTGACCCTGCTGTATATTTCATTGCTTGGCCCAGTGGCACTGGTTGGTGGTGGATTTTCATGTTGTAATTCCAGCCAGTCCACCTCTTTTGATCAAGGATGGTGCGGCCTCTTGAGCTTCACGTCATGGCTGCTAATCAAATAAATGTGCCCTTTTAAATGGATGTTGTATGTGATTTCAGCCTGCCTGCTCCCATTTGAGGGAGAGAGGTCCCAGTGTCTGGCTCCATCCTTGTCTTTTAAATAGATTGTCCATCTCAGACTTAACTTTAACAGCTTTCGAAGAGTATATGAACAAAACCCGTACCCTTACTTTACTGTAATTTCACAAATTACCATGAAAAAAATAAATAATTCTTTTCATATTTCCAGGACGCCATTTAGTTACCATTCATTTCATTAAGGTCTACTTGTTATTAAACTAACAAAAGCTGCTTATTTTGCAATTTAAAATGAAATCTATACTTGACTTGTTTTCAGTTGATTAAAGCTTGCAACATAGATGGATCCTTAATTTCACAAGATCAAATATGTCAGTTAAGAGAATATTTGATCTGGGCATAATCCTTCCCCCATGGAGATGGGTCTGATCACATTCTGTTTGAAGAACCAACAGAAAACTTAAACATGTGTTCTAATGCACTGTAGTACTATGGTGACATTCTTTGACCAAGCAGACTGCCACAGGCCATGAACAATCTTAACAGATCCGATGTGAAAGGAGGATGATATTGATCTAATAAAATGCCGTAATTGTGCTTGGAATCACCCACTGCGGTATGTGATATGATTGTTATAAATGGCTAGCAAGGACCAGGTTATTGCTTACTATACCCACTAAATCACTGAATCATTAACCAGTAAGATGCCTGAGGGCGAGAACTGTGCACATCCACCTGGGTGACAGCAGACTGCTGCGCGCTTTGGCATGGGGGGGTTCAACATAGAATTAATTCTGTCCTGGTCATATATGGATTATGGAGCTTGTTTAATGTCAGAGCCATATATGGAATCTCCATATATGGAGATTTAAGGGTGAGTTTCTTACGTGTGCAGGTTTGATGAAGACCTGGATAGCCAGGTCTCAACAGAGCCAGGCCTCTGTTGAGAACTAGTTTTTTGCCAGCTGCCGGTTGTGTGTGCATAAAAAACTTTGGGCAGGCTCACCTAGAGTTTAAATGGACGGGTATCAATTGGTGTGTCTAATCTGCAACTGTGGCCATCTGATGGGAAATGGCACGATTTCATAGTTAACTACGCAAGACTAACTGACAGGGGTCTCCTTCTTTCTTTCTTTTATTTTGAAAGATTCAAGAGTTATAATTCAAAACATGCAGTGGGTGGCTATTGTGCCACCATGAGGTCAATCTGAAAAACTTGGATAAACTTCATCCACCAGAACGCAATCAAAAAACATGAAGTTCTTACGTTTTTAAGTCCCACATATTTGCTGTGCACAATGTCAAATATTGCATTCCTTACGGGAAATGACATAATGTAAGTAGATATTGATGTTTCTTACTGTATGATGGCAGACCGGTTGCCGTCATCCAGCCTTATTCAATGGATGTTTCACTAAAGTACATCTATTTCTGTTCTGGAGCCAACAGCCAGTCCACCAGTGTTTATTTGACTTGGTATGAATCTAGTGAATGTATCCCATTTTGCCCTGCTCAGACTCTCACGCCAACGTCACCTTACTTATTTTCTTTCTCATTCTCACGCAAATTATATTTTTCAGAACACACGGTATTATCCATCTGGTTCCAATAGCTTTAGCCTAACAATATGTTGATTACAGGGTCAGACCAAGCCAGAAATAACATTACTGAACCAACAGTGTTAAAAAATATACTTTTAAACATACCGCTGCCTCTGGGTTGACACATTAGAACTTTCTGAGAAGAAAAATGAGCTATTATATATTCCTGGAGTTGCTAAACCTTCAGTCACAGCCCAGGGCTACGGAACTCAGTGGGGGATCCAGCACAGAGCATAAATGGCTCACTAAAAATGCTTCAGCCCTGGCGGGTGTGTGCTCCACGCACCCATGTGCAAAAAGATCAAGCCTGCACATCGATACTGAGAGGTATATATGGAAATGGGAATATTTTATCTAAGAATATACAAATGATGCACCTTAAGTGGATGCCTTACAAAGCCTGGCTGTTGAATGTGAAGCCAAAGCATTACATTATAGACATCTTGCAAGCTCACAGCACTTTTTTACAGGGTTTTTCTATTCAAGCAGTGTCTATAGCTTATAAACGCTCTTCCATAGAAGCTTCTTATTAAACATGTGACTACTGGTGGATCAATTCATTCAATTACTGATTCACAATGTTTGACTAAAATGGGAACTGCATTTAATTTAATTGCTAATGGTATTTTGTATTTTGCTGATACTGTAATAGTTCAGGTTCTCAGGGGACCTATAGTTATATCAGTAATTCCAATTTGTTATTATGTAATAATAATAATTATTATTATTATTATTACAAGAAGAGAATGGATTCTTATACTTCCATTCACCTTGAGGTTCTTTAGGAAAATCTTGCAACATGTTATTGAGTAACCTTGTCAATCTGCTATTTTTGCTTATTGTTCGCCTACTATAACGAGCACTAGGGATGCTAGTGTTGGTGTGGTTGAGAGTATTGGATCTGTTGAACTGAATGTCCACATGGAATCCTAAAACCCCAGTTAGGCCTCACAGACTTCGGGTGGGGTGAGTATTGTACTGTATCTATGGTCACGGAGGGTCAATGTTGACTATGGCTGTCAGGCATTATACAGTAACATTGTGCCTGCTGTTAAGATATCAAGCTCTTAGCTTGAAATGGGATCTGACTGTAAGAGATACTTCCTCTATCTAGAGCTGAGTGAACCGGTAAAAGCTCAGCACAGGACGATGATGGCTGTGCTCACCCAGGATATAAAGTATTCCACTGGCCAGACTTGTTTTCCTCCCTCTGTGTCTCTCTGCTGTGACAGATTTATCTGTGTGTGTGGAGGAGAGAGGGTCACAGGACACTGAGGAATCCAAAGCAAGAGACTGTTGAACTGAGACAGACAATACAACATGTGGCCTGCCTGATGCCCGGGTGATGAGAGGTGCTGGGTGAGGCTTAGGGTGCCTCAGGATTCGGTGTCCTGGTCAAACTGTTGAACTAGCCATGGACTTGACTCCACCTGCATACAGAATAATGTAACCTAATATTGACAAAACATTCTAGTGAACAGAAATAAAATAAACTGTTTATAAAACAAACTAAAATCATAGAAAAGGTTCCAACTGAACTTTTGGAATCTCAAACTGGACAAACGGCTTGTTATTACAATATAAACAACTAAAACTAACACTAAATTAATAAAACTAAACTAAAGCTATGCCTTAAAAATATATAATAACTATAGTGATGTCCCGATGCCACTTTTTCATTTCCGATCCCGATACCACAATTTTTGTGTTAGCCGATACCGATACCAATACCAGAGAAGAATATATATAATAACATACAAAACAAAAAATACCTTTATATGAGGTCAGCAACAGGGAATAACATACTCCTCTCTCAAATGTGCACTTGGGAAACTCCAAAGCAAACTCCACATGACCCAACATTTGACTTAACTGCCATGGTGCCATGGTGTTTACCCCTGTGTCTGATCACTGGTTAGACAGGCATATTTGCCAATATGTGACCCGATAATGACAAATAAGGGCCAATAGTGATACTTTTCGATACCCATACAGTATTTGCCAATACCGATATGATAAAAAAGGGACAAAAAGAGCTGATCCGATACTTTGGTATCGCTATCGGGACATCCCTAATAATAACAGATTTACGCCAATAAACTGTATGTATAATTGTCTCCACCATGCCGAAGCCATGGGGAGAGGGTATCTTTTGCACTCTGTCTGTCTGTCCGCCCGTCTGTTACTGGCAGTGTTCGCTCAATCCATTCCAAACCGTATGCACACACTCAACGATGGACCTCTGCCCCAATATTCCACAGTGGCCTGTTATAGCGCCACCATGAGGTGGATTTAAAAAAAAAACACACATTTCTGTAGGCTACATTACTCATACACGTTTTATCCATATATCACACAATTTGATATTCACTCTCCATAGTCATCAGATCAACACGAATCTGCACCATTTCCTATATTCCTTCTGGCACTCTTTACGCAGTCAATGCCAAACTTTGTACACCCACTCCCTGGATGACTTGTACCCTAAATTTTCCATTTTCCAACGGCTTGTAATAGCGCCACCATGAGGCAGCCTTTTACATTTTTACATATAACTGCACTGATCTATGTAAAACATTGAGCTGCATTTTTCACATCTGCCTTTTAGAGTTCCACCAGGAGGCCAGCTATTGTAAAAAAAATGTTTTGGAGTACTCCCTAAACATTTTTCCAAACATCACACATTGTCCTGGTGGACGATACAGTACAGTATGATGTGGTGGAGTCCTGTGGTGGAGTCCAGTGCCCACAAGAGTGCTTTTTTGTTATGACTCAAAGACAAATTCTGTTCAGATCTCTATTCCAATTAAATAAATGTAACAAAGTATTATAGGCTTTTTGGGTGTAACAATGACCATTATGAATGTTTAGTGACTCACTCCCAAATTATAGCCTGCTACAAGAACTCAAAGTGGTTAAATGTAATCTTTGGAGAGACACTATATCAGTGAAGTATCTGGTGATAGTTTGTATTCAAGTATCATCCAAAGGTAAAACTTTTTCACTGTATACAAAACTACTGCTTCTATACAGTACGTCTCACTACTTTCATAATAATGTAGCTTTCAAGTAGTTACGTAATTTCTTCTTTCACCATGTAGCTGGGTAGCTTGGCAACAGATGAGTCCTGAGTGCAGTTTATCCATCCATTTGAAACTATTTTGGGAGCTTCTGTGGACGTCGTCCATTTACACCAAAGGAATAATTCACCTGGATTCTGTCCAACTTTCATTTTCTCCATCTTCATTAACTACAAACACATCATAAGAGCTTGTGCTCTTATCAACGCCGTCAGGCCGCATTGTGTAGCCTAGGTGGCGTAGCAGTCGCTGCCAATGCGGTCCAGGCCAAATGCTACTACCTACCCTTTTAAGATTGCCCTTATTATAGCTACACCAGCAGGACACATTCTTTGAACAAAAATGCCTCAAATCCGATTGCTGCAAAAGGCAGAAGAAGAACTCACATTGGCCTATTATACTGTCGTGCAGGGGTTCCCAAACTGTGGTGCTTGCATCCATTGTGGTGAGCCAAAGCCCTCTAAGGGGTGCGTGACATGAAAAGGGTAATGGTGGTTTTATGGTGTTAAATTTCACCTTGACCTTGAAATGGCAAAATCCAGTAAAACACTGTTGTAAGGAGATGTGTAGAACAGCTGCGGGAGTATTCAGCAGCTGCTGTCTGTCATTGCAGTGACATTTTGTGATTATTTGCCATAATCATTTAAAATTGTATCCTTTTTAGTGAAATACAACAAGACTGAGCATTTGGAGGTGCATCAGCTAGGTCAGTGTTTTAGCTGTTCGTATGCCAAACATAAAGACAGACAGACGTTATTGGTGCTTGAAGCTATATTTTTTGCACATATTTTCATCTACAAACTATTTTTCCGCTGATCGTCCACAGATTGTGTATAGAATGTTTCACACAAATTGCTCAAAATAAACCAACCAGAAAAATCATGTATATGGTAAGCGTTTTCAAACTAGTGGCAAATCTGAGTGCCAAAGCGGGTTCCGCATAAGTCAAGGCACACATGTAAACAAGATCCATGTCTTTTGGCTGAATGAGAGTACTCAACCAAAATGATTTACTCTTGTTTAATCTTTAAAACAGTAGCAGATCAACAAACACATTGCATCACAACAAACGGTAATCTTGTAGAATATCCATTGAATAAAATAATCCAAATATCACACGAGAAATGGCTGGGTGAAAAATCGCTTACAAAATCATGGGATAAAAAATAATAATACAAATAGTTAGCTGTAATTGCATGAATTAGATTTAGTTCAAAATTATGTTCCTAATTCCTAATGTTTTTTTTTTATTGTGAAATTTATCTTGTGCTTTTTTAATTTTATTATGTTGATTATTGTTCGCATTGGATCAGTTCAAAATATTTCATTTGGCTGCATTACTCACGGAGAATGGGAGTTATTTGAAGTGGTTAGGGAAGAACCTCAGTCTTTGGACAGAACATGTCTTCAAATTGAAGCGAAATGGAGTTCAATTTGTTCATTTAAGAGGTTACATTATGATGAATATGCTGTCACTTTGTCACGTTAAACACAAAGCATCGCTACAGCAAACCGTGTGCAAATGCTTGTCGCTTTATTTGACTTTATTGACATAGACTTTGCATGGCTTCTCCTACATAACCGCCTATGTCTGAATGTGCCTTGGCCTTTATCACTTGATAAATGCTTCTCCTCTGAGTGCACGTCTAGTCCCTTACAAGAATTCCGTGGCTATTACCAAAAGCTATCGCACCAGGAAGTAATCTAATAATGAACACAACAACAGTTTACACACTGTCTGCCTTTGTGTCTGTAATACAAACAATGGCAGTATAAGCATTCAGACTTCCTCTAATGGAGCAGCAGTGCAAACACTTCCATTCATTTAATCACAATCCTTTCTTTCAAAGCAAACTGGCTGAGCGGCCGTGGATGAGAGTCTAATGACCCATGAGCAATAAGCAAGAGTTTGAGTAAATGTAAGCGTGAAAAAAAGAAGAAAAAAACCTTTTACAGAATAGCATATCAATATTTTAAGCAAGGCTTCTACGGCGTCCCCCCACTAACGGGATTAGCAGTGTGATGTGTTCTGACAGTATGTTGTTAGTGATACTCCATTTGCTTTGTCTATCATCCTATTTTCCCTGGGTACTCCACAGAGCACCGTTATATTTCATAATTTGTTTTGCTATCAGGGCTGATTTGTAAATGCGCAAATTCTAATTAGCCATAGCTACTGTTTCTAATTTATTAAATATTAAATGATTCCTGTGGTGGAGTCTTTCCTCACATCCCCAGATGGAAGTTTGTGGTATGCAAATTCAATTCCTTTTAGGTTGTCAGCAGTTTTTAAATGTCCCATTTTCCAACTAAAGCCCATTTTCTCCCTGTTTGTTTTTCTGTCTCCAGTCTTCCTTAAGTTGATATTTATTCATCTCCAGTCTCCAGTTGTGTTTGGCTTTTCAATAGGAGTCACATACTATGTTCAGCTTCAGCACCACTGCTTTGTTTAACTTCATTAGAGCTGTCTTGATATCTGCTTTGGCCGCTTAGAACAAAGGATCTCTTACATTCTCTCTGAAGTTAACTTGCAGCACAGAACACAACCACACAAGGTCTGTCTTTTCTTTTTGCACTTAGCTTACAACTATTTCTCTTGTGGCAAATTAGTGGAACAAAAACATTGTTGTGTATAGCCAAGCAGTCACCCAATTTACAAGGCAGGATTGTTGTCCATATTCTAAACACTAACGTTATCAACATTGGAACCAGCTTCTACAGCTTGTCAACACTCTCACCACTTCTTCCCTGCAGTGCACTACTCTTAACCACTGTAACCCTACTTTGTTGATCACACTCCATCAATATGTATACTTTTATCCCACTGTTTTTCCCCTTTACACACAACAGTTCTTCCCAAAAATGAGACGATTTGTAAGCTCTCAAAGCTCTTTGCTTTGTTTTTGTGTTTTGAGGTGGTAGATCAGCTATTTCTGCTGATTGTTTGCCTTAATCGCCTATTCTTGCATGCCATGGGTGTTGGGCTTCATGTGGGTGCATTCTCTGTAATTTATCCACTGTGTAGCAACATAATATAAAAGGTGCTGATGACTTGCACACGATTTGAAATGTTCCCGAACGCTGACAGTACGTTGAACTCGCAGACGTTTATGAAATGCCCACTTATCTTGAGTGAACTTCACACTAATTGGGTTTAGAGAAACACATCCATCAAGCTATTGAGGCAGTTAATTTACTATTGCAGTCTGGATGAGAATTTCTCCTCAGCATGGCACGCATGATACTCATAACAGAAGTGATGGGAGTGTGTACGTTCCCATCACTTCTGTCCCCTGATTGGATTACACATGGCACTACATGATCGTTGTTAAGCATCTTCCTTTGTAATTCAACTATGACATACTGTAGACATTATTGACCAGAATGTAAGCTACACTGCGAATATTTATGCAGCATTTAATAAGAAATAAATCCATGCACAACGTTTCTTGCGAGCGGCATCGTTCCAAGTGTATTCAGTACAAAACAATATGCAGTAGAAGTTTCCAAGAAAGAAGAAAAAACATAATGTTCTCATTATCATCCAAATGAAATAGGGCAAGAATATAACCCTCCTCCATCCTTCCCACGCAAACAATGAGCACCTCCAATATACCAACAGCGGTTAGCAACCAAGCCAAAATTTTACAACTCATTAGCACAATTATGCCCGTTCCTAACTATACCTCCCTCTACTTTTAGCTCCTAGCGCTCTGTGTTCTAGCTCTTCCTTTGCATAATGTGCCCCCACCCAATTTGTCATGAAATCCCTCATTTGCTGGATACTCAGAAAGGCAGATTATGCTTATTTTTCATTTGGACAGTGGGAGATGGAGCCAGGTGTTTGGCAGCAGCAGAGTGTTCAGGTGAAACTGTGCCGGTGATGGGACATGACGAGGGGCCGCAGATGAAGGATGAGGCGTGGAGGATTTTTTTGGGGGAGAGGGGCACCCCGCGACCTGCTCCCAGAAGAATTCCCCCACACTGAACTAAAGAGGCAGAAAAAAAACTTTTCTTTTGAATCACTTCTTGCTAGAATCAGCTCCTCTCTCTTAATTAGCATGTTAAAGCCATATTGAATAAGCAGCTGTTCATTTGGAAGAATAGTGCTCTCATTGTGCTAAGCTCCACAAGATTAATTCATGCCTCTATGGACAAAAGGTGTTGTAATCCATAATGAGTCTATCCGATCAATGCGCTTTGGCTGTAGTGAGTCACATAACATTGAGAAAAATTGGCACAATTTTTACAAGTGTTTTTCTTTGAACGAGTTTCACCTAGCCGCTGTACCCATGCAGGCTTTTACTTTCATGGCTTCCCTATGTTCATAGATTTTCAAAAATATCAGATCTATAAACTTACTTGTGAGCTTGTAAATCAGCTATTTTACTCTAGGTTGTGTTTTAAAAATATAAGGCTTAAGTAGTTGACAAGAACTCTTAATGTTCCTGTTCTGGGCATGTCATAATAGGCAAGGAGTTAACCAAAATAACACTCGGCAGCAAAGGCTGTCGGCTATGCTTGTAGATTGGCTATTTGGCACCGATTGGCACTGCAAAAATAGCCAATCTACAACCCTATAATATATTCAACAAAAATATAAACGCAACACTTTTGTTTTTGCTCCCATTTTTCAGGGGGTGGACTTAAAGCCCTAAAATTCATTCCAGATATACAATATAACCATTTCTCTCAAACACTGTTCACAAATTTGCCTAAATGTGTGATATTGAGCACTTCTGCTTTGTTAAGATAATCCATCCCACCTCACAGGTGTGCCACATTAAGATGCAGGTGTGACATCATGATTAGTGCACAGGTGTACCCCAGACTCTCCACAACAAAAAGACACCCTGAAATGTGCAATTTTCTTTTGCCTTATTGGGTGTATGGGCCTCCGAACCAGTCAGTATCTGGTGTGACCACCATTTGCCTCATGCAGTGCAACACATCTTCTTCGCATAGAGTTTATCAGATTGTCAATTGTGGCCTGTGGAATGTTGGTCCACTCCTCTTCAATGGCTATGTGAAGTTGCTGGATATTAGTGGGAACTGGTATGCGCTGTCGAAATGGTAATAATGTGGTAATATTGTGTTATTACCATTTTTACAGTGTGTAACAGTTCCCACTAATATCCAGCAACTTCACATAGCCATTGAAGAGGAGTGGACCAACATTCCACAGGCCACAATTGACAATCTGATAAACTCTATGCGAAGAAGATGTGTTGCACTGCATGAGGCAAATGGTGGTCACACCAGATACTGACTGGTTCGGAGGCCCATACACCCAATAAGGCAAAAGAAAATTGCACATTTCAGGGTGTCTTTTTGTTGTGGAGAGTCTGGGGTACACCTGTGCACTAATCATGATGTCACACCTGCATCTTAATGTGGCACACCTGTGAGGTGGGATGGATTATCTTAACAAAGCAGAAGTGCTCAATATCGCACATTTAGGCAGATTTGTGAACAGTGTTTGAGAGAAATGGTTATATTGTATATCTGGAAATAATTTTAGGGCTTTAAGTCCATCCCCTGAAAAATGGGAGCAAAAACAAAAGTGTTGCGTTTATATTTTTGTTGAGTGTATATTATACTATCGGGTTGAAGTGGTTTAAGACTTGATTTGGTCAGTTGATTACATGCAGTGTACACATTACCATTGTGCCCCAGTTAGTCAACCATGTTTGTCAGGAGAGGCAGGTCCATGACTCAGGCCAATCTTGGCACCATGTTGTCTGCAGGCGGAGAAAACCAATCCTATGATAGAAGATATAGTTGGTTGATTATCCAAAGTGCTGATTCCAGACCTGACGGGTCGATTGATGTATATATTATACTGCTCAACTCTGCCTGTACTTATTTCATGTGACGGAGCTTGCAAATCATACAATTTGCCATATATATTACAAAATATTAAATCTGTTGAAAATAGTTAATTAATGGGATTAAATTAATTTTGTTGATTAATCTGATTAAAAATTTTAACGCAATTAACTCATGTGCACACTGACTCAACCCACTGAGCATTTTCTCACTGAAAGAAATGGGTAGAGCACGGTTTTACAGAGACATATAGCTGTGTGTCTCCCTGTAACCAGAGCCATAGAGTATAGCTGGAGGATCTACAAGCATTGAGGGCTTATAGATCAACTATTTTGATAAATATTGTAAAGATAAATGGTTATTTTTTCCCACAGATTCTGTTTCTTTTTTAAATGTTGGAATCCTGTACAGGAAAACATGCATATTTTGGACATAGTTCAATTGGTGATTAATCATGATTAAATTAATTTTGAAGCTGTGATTAATTTGATTAAAATTTTTAATCATTCAACAGCCCTACAAAATATATTACAAATCTGGCAGTAATAGACTAGTATGTTATTGCCAGATTTTTATGTCCAGAAATTTTGAATATCTCATTCCTGTGACTTGACTTCAATCCACTGCAGAAGCAGCTGTCCTGACAGCCCAAACTGGATTCAGTGGATTAGCTCACATTGGGAAATATGACCTTGAAACTATGTTGTAGAGGTGGACCACTTAACCTTACGTTAGCTTGAGGTGCAGAGGTAGCTTTATTACTTAAGGATTGATTAACACATTTTGCCATTGAGCAAGGTAACTTAATTGTCCCATATACAGTATATATACGCCTCGTAATGTTCAATGTGAGTTTTAAATGGCTGATGAACCTCATCTAAGATAGTACAGTACCATATAGTTTACAGAACACAGCTTATTGCCCTTTTCATAGGGAGCATGGCATTGTACTTCCAATGGCCTAATGGCTATATGTCATGATGATTAATATCAACATGTCTCTTATTTATAATTTCATTTATTTTCCAACAGCCTAATCTTCTGGCTAATTTTCTGGCGACACTTGTCTGCAAGTGTGCTCATCTTACCACCAGCCCCATATCATGTAAAACCCGGAATTGAAATATCCTTTCCTTGAAATATTGACTTTAATATCTCATTTGAAAAATTCATGAAAGCTTTTGATGTTAAATCCATACTCAATTCTGCAAAATGCCACAAGAATATGCAGAGGGGGTCAGGAGACATGTTATGTTTTTCTTTTTCCTTTTTTTTGTTCCGGCAGAGAAATTACATTTTATGGTTGTAACACCAATCTCCCCTGTGTTCTCTGTTTTAGTCCATGAGAGGGACACGAAGGAGCCATTAAGGCAAAATGAAAAGAGCTATTGATTGGGCTCTTATGCCTTTTTCTATTTGCCTCATTTCCTAAATGCATGATGATAAGAGCTCAGCCAGTGCAGCTCACAATGCCCCTTAATGAATAGAAAGAACTCCAAAGAATTAGCTCATGTTTGCATGATTATGATTCACAGATGTTGTCATCATGGAGGATGATATGATACAGTATTAAAACATTTTTGTTGTGGATTCCAGTTCCACTTAACCATAAGTGCGCTCATCTCTAGATAGCATTAGTGATGCCATCATGACATTATGGGATGATTTTCATTTTGCATAGAAAGAAATATGTTGGTTGTTGATCAGTGTAGTGTGGTGTGATACTTTTGAAAATGCATCACATGACATTTGTTGTCACTAATACGAGATCAAACGTAGTGCATTAGAAGGTTATGATGTTTTTTTCCTCAGATGGATAAGCACAAAGGCGGGGGGTGGAGGGTTGTCCATGGCGTTCCAAAGGAGTCATTTGCCAATTTGTATACTTTTTACCGGTACCTGACTATTGATCAAAAATGTAGAAAGATCAAGCAACACAATGTGTTTTCGTACAAACCAACATTATATGCAGTAGTCCATTTACTATAATTTTTTCAAATTAAACCATTTCTGATTCTGATCTAAGATACATTGCCAAACTTCCAAAGCAGATCTGCTATGTTCACAATATGTTTTATTTTAATAATTCACTAAAATGGCATTGGCAGGTTCATAGTAGATAAACATAGTTAACACAGTCCAAAAAGCAATTCCAGATGCCCTAAATTATTGTCTCCACCAGGCCGAAGGTGCATGCTTTGCACTCTCTGTCCGTGTGTCCATCCGTCTGGCCGTCCATGTGTCCGTCCATTACCAGCAAATCTCTGGCACTGTTAACCCGGTCGATGCAATTTGCACACAGCTTCCTTAGATGCCAACGATGAACCTCTGCCCTACATTTTCCAGAATGGCCTATTTTAGAAGCTTTTCACATCTTTTACCTAGAACTGCACCCATCTTCATGAAATGTTGCATGCACAGTCCCTGAATGAAAAAACCTTTGACCTGTCTTTTTCACATCTCCCTTTGATAGTGCCACCCGTAGGCTGATTTTTGAAAAAACACATTGTTTCATATTCCTCCTCCAGATTCTGTCCGCAAATCCCGCAAATCGTTACACACTAGGTTTACAGTCATGTGATCGACACAGATCTGTCCAATATTTAATATTCCATCCTAATTGTCTTTAATTGGGTTTCAAAGTTTGCAGGATTTGCCAGTTTGAACAAAAAGCATCTAATCATAAACGCAACGTAAAATTTACGTGAAATCTTTAACAGACTTTGACCATACCCTTTTTGCATTGGCCTGTTATAGCGTCACCAATAGTTGGGTTTTGCAAAACATATTTTTGGAAAACATTTTTGGCTTCAAATCCTTCAAATTACCGTCAAAGGCATGAGAGGAAATTGCACCCTTTTCACTTTGACTTATAGCGCCACCAGGATGCCACAACCTGACCTGGTGGAGACGTTTGCCCAGAAGAGCACTTTTTCTAGTTCGAGTCTTTTATTGCTGTTAATTTACTGTAGTATTAATTGTTGCTCCCTGTCACCCACCCTCGATGATATTCAGAGAGCAAGTGAGACTGATTTACCACATGGATGGGAGGATTATTTTCTGTACTTTTATGAGTTTGCCCACGTTTCCTCTCGTTCATGTTGATGATAATGTCTTGGGGTTATAATAGCACCGTGTCAGATTGCTGATATTCTACTTATCAGCAAAGTTAGCTGCGAAACAGATGCTAGGTAAGTTATTCGCCCAAGGCTAAATTCAGACTCATGTATTCACACTGCGTGTCTAAATATGAAAGCAAAAAAAGGTTATCTCTCAGCCCCAAATGCTTTGATCTGAAATACCTGTGCCTTTCCTTTTAAGTTGAGATGTTAATTACTGCGCCTTTCCTCTTCATAATTGTATTGCCTAATTTGCTAAAGGCTTTTTTAAATTTTTGCATTACCTAAAGCCACTTATTTGCATTAATTAACATTATGAAAAGACTCCAACTTAATATGTCTTTGCAGGTACTCACTGTGCCGGCCATCCAATGCATGACTTCCTAATAACACCGTTGCAGCCTTTTAGATAAGCCATTAGATACAGTGACTGGACCAAGTTACTGATGTGACCTTGAATTTAGAAATTGATGATACATTAAGATTCTGAATGCTGCTGGTTCTTCAAGCATTGAGCCCTCTATCTCAGTGTTCCTCACACATTTTCATGCCCCCAAATGAGTACATACAGTTAAGTCATGGACCACCCATTTGAAAATCTTTGGTGCCAAGGACCATCTTTAGAATAAAATTGTGTTTTTGTTAAAAGAATATCTCTGTATAGCCCAGTACCGAGAGAGAGAACTCAGGACATTGATAAAGAAGTTGGAGGTGATGATAAAAGAACTTTGAATTGGAACAAATTGGTTCTCTTGATTTGAACAAATTGGCGATGATGAGTCATGACCAACCTGAAAGTCAGGTTTAAGTTCAGGTTAGTAAAGAGTGGGAGAGAGGAGGAGACCCAAAACACGATAGAAATGATTCCTATCAGAATGCAAAACCTGTTTTGCTTTAATCAAAAATGATCACTTACTGAACTAAGTATAGTATTCTACTGCCTACACCTACACTGTAGCGGAGGAGACACAAACCAATTATCTGAATAATCATTATGCACTACACTACATATAGCATGGATTTCTTTCTAGGCGGTGAAGTTATAGTGAGATTAGCTACTTTTAGCCTGGTGTTTCTATTTTATGTCTAAGATAAATACATATTGTGTCTATAGATAAATGCCATAGGCATTTGTCTATGTTTGAAGTATAGTGGACCCCTGGGAGTCCTCACATTGAGAACCAGTGCTCTATAGTCTTGCAGGATGGATATCTCTCTCTCTAGGAGGTCCTCAGACAATCGTTGCTTCCAGTTTTTGTGGTTCTCTGATATATCTGTGTCTGATTGTTGGTACTTTTGTGCTCTTGTGTCCTTCTTGAGTCCATCCATGTACTGTATGTTAGTGTGGGACACCCTTGTGATTAATGCCTGTAATATACTGTTACTGAGTTTTTACATGACTAAGGAGGCACAAGAATCAAGAAGGTTTCTATTTGACAGCAGTGAAATGGTGGGACTGATGAAGGTCCTTCATGCTGTGATTTGTAAGGAATCTGAGCTAAATCTCATTGGCCCAAGGATACACCCCGCCGACATCTGGCCCACAATATTAAACATCATTATCTCACTATCTAAACTTAAAGCTATACAATATCAGACTATATTAAATCAGAAGAAAGTACTATGCATGCCATGCAAATACATCAAATAATGGCATGAATAATTGAAGTGTGAAACTCAGGAAACAGGGCTCCATACAGTCGGTTCCAGATAAAACTTGTTTAATTATAGAGCTTCTCAAAATTAAAACATTCCTTTGCTTAGATAACTGGGGGACGTTATGAATATTAAACATTAGCCTTCCAGTGTTCTTAATTTAATTTGTGTGTCTAATCACTTTTTCATCTAGGCCCCATTTCCTGGATTCACGGCACTTTAACCCTTTGTCAAGAGCGACACTTGACAAAAAGGAGTGCATAATTCCACAAGTGTCTGACAGACAAGCCTGTAGAGAGCTTCATATAGTAGGAGGGAACACAAACCTGTCAATCAAGATGACACAGGAGTTCTGTTCTGGCATTGAGCATAATGATTCATTTGGTGCATATCAAAACATTTATGGATTTGTTTTTAGAGTTGACAGAATGTCAGTAGTAAAACCAGACAAACATTATTAGGTGACTGGAGTCCCCCAAGGCTATGCACTAGGCGCCCTCCTGTTGTCGCGGTACACTAAATACCTTTCCTGAAAATTACACAATGCATTGTGAGCTTGTATCATTTAATTCCGCCAAATGCTTGGCTCCCAGAATAGGGTTTCTGTGCTTAAATCGGAATTTTGTTCCAAAGATAAAATGTAAGTGACACAGTTGGTCACTCAATCCACATTTTATTTTGAGCTGGATTAAGTTCAGAGCAGCCTACAGTGGCATACGAATGTTAGATAAACTTGTTTTAGGGTTAGGGTTGAAGAGGAAGATAAATGATCTGAAGCAGTCCAAGCATGAAGCTTTATGCATTTATCCATGAATGATGAAGAGTTATCATTTAAGTGATGTCGATGTAACCTATGAAGTACCATACTGTGTTGTATGTGTTTGGGCATGGCTCGACAACATCGGCATTTTAAATGTTATCAGAGGCAAGGCTTTAATGAGCTAATCTATTATGCAATATTCAGAAAAGACAGTTTTGATTAAAAAAGCACCATCACTTGAATCATCAGTGTATAGAAAGTGATGCACATTTACTTTGTCATTAGACTACAACTATTTGTTTTGCCATCCTTTATAACAGGGCCAATTATTTATGAAATATGACAGGTGAAGTTTATATTCTTGTGAATTATTTTTGGATTGCCTCCTAAACTTTGTGGAATAATGTGAGGTAACTAATTTAAAATATAATAACTGTATGATCAAGGTTTCTCTCGCTCCTAGCAATAACTTCCTGCAATATATGATGGTACTCATAAAAAAGCTGGAGCTCATATTGCCATAATAGAAACTTTGAATGAAAATTGATTAACCTTGTCACCCCTCACTGTCACCAAAAAACCCACAAGGGCTCATTTATCATTGAGTTATTGCAGTTGTGCCATATGTGTGAAAAGTCATTATGTTGTAAAGTACGAGGTATAGTTCAAAAAGACTAAAAGCCCCATAAAGGGCTGTCTTCCCCACTATAACTATATCATTCACCACTTCCATTGTCATCCACTTGCGTTAGAATTCTTTTTCAAACAATATATTTTGTTGTGTGTTTGCACAAACACTCAAAACTGGCCTTTCTTTGTCAATGGCAAACCATTAAAGGTAGAGATAATAGGGACTACCACCCCTCAAAACGCACTGTAAAGATAATATATCTTCATGAATGGAAATGACAAACCGATTTCAGGAGGTGTAGTTCCAGACTCTATATAGCTAGTCTGGCTAGTTGGATAGTTGTCTGGCTATACAGTTATACTATACAGTTATATTGCTTGTTGTAGATTGATTTTATACTTAGTCACACTTGCAACCAGGTGTTGTTCAGCTAAGGCTACAAAAGCCAAACTACAAGCTCACAATGCATCAGAGAATGAGTAGGTTTGCTGGTGCAGTATACTGCATGTATACCCCAGTTTATGGAAAAAGTTGAATCTGCACAAAGCCCAATCATCCGTGTGGCAAATGTGGCATGATTGTGAGACCGGGCAGACCACCCGTCATGCAGTGGCAAAATGCTTTGGATTAGGCTGAAAATACACTTAGTGGGTGTGTTGCAGGTGGATTCAATCATAGCTTATTAAATGACTGGTTTTCATTACCTTTAGGAGCAATGCACTGTGCTTAGCGCAAAGGTGTACTGGTCATTTCATGGAAGAAAAGATGTAATTTCTTCCAAGATCAAACTAATGTCCTTGTGTGGGAGGTGCAGAGTCATCAGCAACAAATCTACAGCACCTCAAGCTGACTGCCAAGAGCAGATGATTGGGAGGAAATAACAAATGCAGTTAATGGTCTGGCACTGGTCCTATAAGAAGCATTTCTCAGAGTAAAAAAACAAGAATGAAAATGGTTCACTGATGTCAGGCGATGAGCCAAACATAATCTGGCAGAACATGTAATAATCTATTGACCAATCAGTGAGCCTTTTATGAAGGAGAAAACTATATTCATATAACTTCTTTTTCTCCGCCCACATGTCGAGATGCAAAATGTTACTGTTAAATATACGTATATAAGTATTTAACTATTGCATCCAGTGTGTTAGAATGCAAAAACATACTAAAATGTACTAAAGCTTGAGCATAACATGGTACATGATACTGTATACATGATACTGTGTAAATTAAGTGATGAACATTATCTGTGCAGCAGCTTTTGTATCCTCTTCTTTTCTTATTTTCTACAAACATTCAGTAAACAATTATATTTTATTTATTATTATTTATTAACCAATGAGCTTATATTACAAAATAGAAATAGTAGCTTACTCCAGTTTGATGTGATATGGTGACCACTGAAAACTGCAACATGATGAATGATAAAGTTATGTTTATGGTTCTTTCAGAGTAGAGATGGTTGATCTTAGGGTTTGGTCCGATGTGTTGCCTGTGTTACCTTTGGCCAATATAGTCTCCTCTGCAGGCTTTCTTGCCAATTCTGTGGCAGCACATTAAGTTGCAGACAGCCGAGATATTCACCCCTCATTCAGTTAAACGGGGGCCACAAATTGCATTCACTTCCTTTTGCCAAAAGGTTCCCCCTCTTCACCATGGTCTTGCACAAAGTTCCATCCAGTTCAACTTTGAGCTGCGAGATGATTTCACTCACCAAACCTCAACCAAAACAAAAAGAGTTGACCTTTTCTTCTTGCCAAATGTAAAACGATCAGCTCTGCCAAGTGGAGTTTTTTCATGTTGTTTTTTTGCCCTTCCAATACTGGCCATGCTCTCCCAAATGGAGTTGAGTTGTTTTTGGATTCCTGTCCTGTTATAACAGACGACAGAGATTTATGGGAAATAGTTATAAAGCTGATTGGAAGCACAGAGGAAGTACCACTAACTGCCAACAAGAGCCGCTGCGGTGCCAAACATTGCTTTAGTCACAAAAGGATATCAGGAAGTGTTTACTTCCTTACTAACTTAGATTTTGGATCAGGAGTAGCATTAACTACAGACAAAATCGAATGATGCTACATCTATTGTAACAATGCCAGTTTCCTAAACTCAGAGTACTGTACATGCCCCAAGAAGAAGAAAGTCATCCAAGGCTTGATATTGACACCTGCCAGATTACATTTACAGTTGTTGAATAATTGTACTAGTTACGTTGCCTTGCCTTGAGTCAGAAATGTGTGTGGCTATTGCCACTGGTTGAGTGATTCCATATAGTGTCTTTGTCACTGCAAACAGACAACATACAGCAAGATCAAAGAATGCAAACAGGCACAGCAGTTCAGTTCCAGATCCCAAATTAGAATGTTCCACTTGCACTTCTGATTTAAATTCTCTTACACATAACCATGTATTCCCAAACCAATGCCAGTGTAGACCTACATACACGAAACATAGCAAAGTAGGCTAATGTTATATGCTCTGTACAATGTCAAGGTTTATACTGTAGTGAACAGTGATCCTTTTGATATGGAAGGTTGCACACATTAAGTTAATGTTTATTGTTTATTTAATCATGTAGTCTATGCAGCCAGCGGCCATTACAATACTGCTCCCTTCTTTACAGTTACGTATAGTAATAACATGTATTTCATGGCACAAATCTGGCAATAGCTTTTACTGTTATTACTATTCCCTCTTATTTAAGATGGGGGAGCAATGAGCATAATTAACTTGAACATGCTCAGAAACGGTGGATAATTAATGACCCCAATATTATCTATTCTCTTCATACATTATATTGAGTCTAAAGAATGCTTCATTGTGTAAGGGCCTTGTGAATTCCATTTCAATTAGCACTAAACTCCCAATACATTTTCTTTTTTATTGCAAGATTGATTCTCATTTTTTTGAGCACTCGCCACCTTTATAGCCAAATAACACAATTATATTTGAGGAGAAGTGAGTCATCTGCTTGTGGCACAGAGCCAGGCAACCACTGTTGAAATGCTACAACAGTAAAGCCTGATTTATACTTGGTCGCGTGGCGTTGTCGCGTGCCGCAAATGGCTTATCTACAGTACAAGCTATGATTATTGTAGCCCAAATATTTTTGGTGAAGTATTATTTATCACAATACAACACATTAAGAGTGAAATAAGGGCGCATCAAATGCACTCTTTGCAGGTCCTTCTTTATCAAGTGTATAGGGTTTAAGTGGTAGTGAATTTGCGGCTCAACAAAAGCTAATTCATCCTAGTGCATGACGGAGGCCATAATATGTATGAAGCATCAGGTTCAACGAGCCCTACTATTATCATCAGAAATCTGTATAAAACATGCGGATGGCTGGAGACAGAGATGGACACCCAGCCATCAGCGTGGAGCGTTTGCAGCAGACATTAGGCACGGTGTAGCAGGGCAGGGCAAATGTGTGCATGGAGTGATATGTAGAGGGGTGAAAAGGGGTCAGCGGGCGCTGGCAGGAACAATATCAAGCATGAACAACTTGCAGCCATTTTCACGGGACATTTTTAATCTGGGCCTATTAGTGATACGCTGTATCTCAGGGAACGGTTTTGACAGTGTTAAATGTGGTGATGGTGTGAAAAAAAAAATCACCATAACAAAACCCCCATTTATATGGAGGTTTACAGGGCAGGTTATTTATATTATATTTACTTTGTCGTTTTAATATCGCAAACAAAAGTATACATTACTCAGTGTCATCCATAGTGATAAAGCTAAGGTTCATGTACAGAAATATATGAAATGTGGGGGTACTTCTATGGCTTAGAGTACTGGAATTTACGCAAGACATTTAGCTCTGATCGGTCCAGCACGGACACACAGACAACGGCAATACAATCAATAAAAACCTTTGTGGTTAAGAAAGCAGTCAGCTATAACTGAAATCTGTCGTTTAGATCAAAAATTATACCATTATGTGGCAAAGGGCCTATGGCAGTGATCCTAAAAGTGGGGTCAGTGTTCCCCATGGGTCCCTGAGTGGTAGTACCCAGAAAAATATGTGCATCTAAATCACTTTTACCACTTTTTATTTACCTTTTTATATGCTTTAGTTTTTGTATAAATCAGACCCATCTGATGTATACTCTACTCTGTGCATGTGCACTTGGATGTATGGTGGACACACACACACACGCGCACACACGCGCACACACACACACACACACACACACACACACACACACACACACACACACACACACACACACACACACACACACACACACACACACACACACACACACACACACACACACACACACACAAATCCTCCATCTCAATAAACACTGTTATCATCTCACTGAAATCCAACAACTGCTTGCTTGTACCAATTCTGTGTACTTTTTTTGCCCTCTAATTAGTTCTTCACTCAGAATATTTTGGCAAATGAGTTGCAGAATGGATTTTATGTACTTTTCAGTACAGCAAATTGCTAAAGTAGCCAGTCTATACAAGCTTATTATGAAGTGTATGTATTTTTTTTTTTTTTTTTTTTATGAAAATGCTGGATCATTTTTGGAAAATGACTCCTCGTCACAAAATACGGAAGGCACAAAGTGGTTAAATAACAGGCAACTAAGCCATCACCCTCATGTAAAAAGTTACTGTGAACACGTGTGCAGTAGTGGATTTGTCTTGCATGTCCCATGTCTCAGCACCTCATTAATATTGCATGGTCTTGTTACTGTCTCCTATCCCTCATCTCTCCACCCCTCTTCCTCGTTCAGCGCCCGGGATGCAGGGCCTCTGGGGTACATCTGAAAGTCAACCTGCTGCAGCTTCTTTAACAGACTTGGGGACAAGGAATGGGCTCATATCCATCCAAGGATTATCCTCTCCCGCCTCCCTTTACCCCCAAAAAATCATTATAAGGAGGTGTCAAAAGAAATGAGATTAGTGCCCCGTCTTTCCTCTCTCAGTAGAAAATGCATTTTACGTGTGATTTTCAAGCAAATAAGCCCCGGTACAGACGAGTAGCTTCTTGACAGTTATGAATGAGTGCCTTACTGCATTAAGGCAGTGACAGAAGGCGGAGCCAGTGCACAGACTCCAAACTGTGTTTGAATAAATCATCATCAGATATACGCCATGGGGCTGGAGCCAGCGGGCCATGTGACCCCGTCATTACGTTGGCAACTCTGCCCCCACAGAATTCGACCAGAACGCAAGAATGTCTGTGCGTTTTAGCAATACTGTATGCACGTGAGCAGTACTGTAGGCAGTGAACTGGGCCCCTCTCTCATTACGGCACGGACACTAGGCTGGCAACATATAGATTCCATGGTAATGAGGACCCTGGTAATGAGGAGCATGGGACAGGAAGTCAGTATTGTCGGAGCAGCTCGACATGATATTTATTCCCTGGGTTATTACTTCCTCAAACGGTTCAAATTCAGTAGATTGGTGCATATTCTCCACATTTATTATGAAAAACTATTATTATCGTAATATTTTAAAAAGAGAATACATAAAAACCTCATTCTGTATTCTAGCATATACTGTTATAACAGTAGGAGTGCATAATGCTGCCGACTCCTCATATCGTTGTCTACACCTTCCTAAGCTTTGGTGGTGATGTTGCAAATAATGCACAGTACAAATGTATGAGCAAGAAAATGAAGGGCCAGCTACAAATCAACCTACTGTATATAGACTAAATTACATATTCGGCCATCCAGTGTCCAGCACCACCCTCTTTGAGTTGAGCTCACCATTCCCTGGAAGTGAGCACCACCATAGTTCCAGTTCTTTTTTCAACAAAAACAAACAAACAAACTAAACATAAGCACAGTTAGCACACTAATAGCATGTCACTGAATCTAAGGGATTTTATTTTTTTGGCTGAGCGTAAAATGTTTTGTTGGTAACAATGACTTCCTACAGTAGGTAATGTAGTTTTACAACACGACTTCTGGTTATTACTGCATTTTCTGCAAACACAGACTGTATCAAACATAGCTACTGTACCTCCCTGACAGACTGCTCTTTTTAAGTCTTTGGAATAAAACATTTGTGAATGGGGTGAAATATTTTCACCGCCTTGGAGGATGATTTTGCATCAACCTACAGTATATCTCATACATAATCTGACGATAATCGTCTGTATGTCTTAGTTAAAATTAACCCTGGTTGTTATGATTTTGACACTTCTGTTCAGCCAAAACAACATCATGTGGTGATATGTCTGCACTTCAAAACTATGAAAGCATCATCATTAGAACATGAACGACTAAGAATAACAGCACTCAAAATGTGTTTTGACATATCATGTTGTGTTAACTATTGTAATTCTGTTATCACATCTTGACAAGCCATGTCAGATTTCATCTCGTAGACTACAGTAAATGCATAACTTAAGTGACCATAGTACACACATTTTATAGCTTTTCCACCAGTAGGTGTTTGCTAATAGGGTTGATTATTTCTTTACTTTTTTTTCTTCCCTTTTTTTCCTTTTTTCCTTTTCTTCAGATTTCTTTGAAAGCATGACTAAGTACCAATATGTCACAGCTCTTATAAGCTGAAGTGCAGCCTAAAAGTCAGGAGGGGCCCTTCTGGCTAGTTTCAAGTTGAAGCAAAAGCCTCAAGATGATCCCTAAGCTTTGGAACATCCAGTCTCATGGCATTAACCTGGCAAAGTCAAAGACATCTTTTTATCCACTGCAAAGTGGCTGGTCAAAGAATAACCTCATAATGTAGACGACCTATAAGACTAGACCCATCGTCTAAATGGTCTCCCGATTGCTGATTGGCTGCCTCACATGAACATTATGCCTCAGCAGCATTATGCTACAAGCCGACCTCTCAGCCATGGGATGCCACTTGCTGGGCCTTTTTCTTTTACCAGCTGCTTGTAAAGCAAGCTAGCTGCAGTCAGACATCCCCAGGGGACCTCCATTGTACCGGCGGACCCCCACACGCATACTAGAGCGGACACCCGACATATGTGGGGGACCCCTGTTGTACCGGTGGGTCCCCGCACTTTTTTCCACGTAGGACCCTGACCTTTTTTCCCAGCGGAGACCCCCATTTGTTAGTCGACTAACTCTCACAGTTACATCGTCACCTGGACCGTTCCACAAACATAAATACAGCACTAGCTGCTTGGCCTAAGCCTTCTTTTTATTATTAAGCAAGAACAACCTGCATGTAATGCAGAAGCTGGTCATTATATGGACAGTTTTCAAATCTTGCGAAATATGATTTTTTCAATTTCACTTATATTATTATATTTGTTTTATTTTTCTGTAGCCCCGAATCCTATTATTCCACACAGTGACATTATTGTGTCATTTCAACAGCAAAACCAGGATTTAAGCAATTGGCACTGGGCGAAAAAATAGTTTTGACCTAGCGATATTTCATATCAGCATGGACTTTTTGCCACTGCCAGGTACTCTGCCAGGTACTGTAACTGCACTCAATGGAGCCAAAGTAACGCTTCCTTATTGTAAGTTATGCAATGTTGCTGTAGAAGTGTAGTTCAATTGGATAAGTGAGAATTATACCTGTACTGAGCTTTCCTAAATGATCACATAGTATACTTAAAACAAACTTTTGGGTATTGTGTGCCTCTCTTCTAATGTATTCTTGTCGTGGGAGGATTGGGGTTAGGTGCAAATGAATGTACAGCCAGTCATCAGGCAGGGTAGCTTTGGATTAGCTCTCATTTGCCTTTGTTTAGAGAATGGGATGGGGCAAAAAATCGTATTAACAGGAAAAGACCCAAAACTGCACAAGAGACCTAAATACATGCTCAGCTTCATTATGGCAGAGAGAAGAACAAGAACCTTTTGTCTGAAGGGGAAAAAGTGTTCAGCTGAAATATTATTTTCACTGGAGCAAGGTGTAAAATGTGAGGCCGCCCCATTAACTGCTGGTAATTGCTGCTCTAGTTCTGTGCAAACACCCTTAAAGGAAACTCTGAATGACTAATATCTGAGTTTAGAAGACAAATCTGCTTCATTTAGATCATAGAATATTTTTTTCCAAATGACTGTGGGAGAACAATAACAATTTCTGCATAGTTACACTAAATAATATTTGCTTCAAATTACCTACATTTAATTCATTACTCTAAAAAGCTGTTGTGGTGTGGGGGGTGCTATATTCGAAGGACTCTTCAGAGATTACATTTTGCTAATTGCCATCATCCATCAAGCTTAACACCCATAAATGTGGAAACCATTGGATATTTTGGATAATGTTTAACCATGATCATGGATCATGATTTCAGTCCTCATGTTCAATCTACCGATTTACACTATGAGCTGTTAGGAGAATATACTGTACAGTACTGTTGTACGTACACCCTAAAAACATGTTTCATTTCATAAAAACACTATCATGCAAGTGAATTTTGGTATACTGTATATTGTCATTAATGTACAAACATATTTGGTGGGGGAAAAACTATACCTTCCTGCGTATGCATGCTCACACACACACACACACACACACACACACACACACACACACACACACACACACACACACACACACACACACACACACACACCAAAACAAATGTGAATAAAATAGTTATTATTATTACTATTAATAACAGTAGTAGTAGTATATGGGGCTTATATGGAATTTTTCATAATGTGTGTGTGTGTGGGTGTATGTGTGGGGGGGGGGGGTAGCTTCATTAGAAAAAAAAACAAGTAAAAACAATAAAACGATATATGTAGCAAATTAAAAACATTCTATCAGCTTGGAATTGTAAAGTTAGGTTTTTAGTGCAGAATGTTTGAATGTTGGTAAAAATTAATATTCTCCATTTTATATGCCATCCATTGGTTGTTTACATGTGTCTTCACTATATTGTGTAGCAGTGTATTGCAAGAGAATTATTAAATGAGCAATGAAAGCTCCCAGTACATTTGAGAAGGGTCGACTGCACCTTGAATTTGTTTGCCCTTTGGTGAGATGTTTTCTTTTTCAAAGTACACTCTGCTATTTGTATTTATTGAATTATTTTTATTTGTAACACTATTTTATTTTCAGTGGTAACACTATCGATTGGGCCTGGGTAAAAAGCTGTCAAAGGCCATATGCTAACATGAACCACAATTAATTCTCTCAAAAGTCACAAGTGACAGTATCAATACATGACAAGCAGGTGGAGCTGTGAGCAAAGTTTAAGCTTCCAGGAAAAAACAAACTCCCAGCAGTCTTTACATGTAGTTTTAAGATACTACAGATAAGGAGGTAGTGTTGGGAGCTTTACCGGAGAAGGTAGCTCAGATTTGAGCTGTAGTTAACCTACCATGATACTCCCAAACTGTGGCGATTATCTGCCCACACTGCATGCAAGTATTGTGGCTGTGTAGCTGAGCTGACTAGAGACGAAAGCCTAATATGCACTTGGTCGTATGTCCAAGTCTAGATAGTATAGTAGGATGAATTATAAATTACAAGCGTACACATAACCATCTCATTTTAGTTGATTGAACAGTATACTTTCTACCACAGTTCCTTCCTGTGTATCCCGAGAATGTGGCCTGGGCTGGTCGGCACTATAAGTGACACAGTAGAGGGTCTAACAGTCCAGAGGTGGCAATAATCAGAATAATTTGAATCCTGAACGTTTGCGTGGGGCAATGGACTGTATGTACAGCCTGTCATTTTTTCAATTACTTTGGCTGTGGTTAAATGCTCATTTTCAGCAGGCTGCCTGGAGCGAAAACTACTGAGCCCCATTAGGTTTTACCCACAGCTTCGCACTCATTAGTTTCCCCAGTTAGACAAGAGTGAGGGAGAAACTGGGCATGTCTTTGTAAAGAGGTCAGGGTGGAGTCAGTGGAGCTGGAGCTCTGTGCCATGAGAGGGGAGATTGTTAAGGACTTGTCTTGCCAGCCCCACTGTATCCCAGCTGGTGTACAATGCTGAGATCGCTGAGAAGACTTGTGTGACCTTTAGGGCAAATCAGCACAGAGCCCTAATTGACCATCTCTCTCCCATCCTCTCTTCCTTTCTTTGCCCTTCTCTCTTATCCTCTGCCCATGTAGAAAAATATATCGCTGCTGTCGCACAGTAACCTTGTGTCTCCATATTTCAACTTTTTTATATTAATGTGACACAAGTGTTACGTTGAAGTAGCAGATATAGTTGATCTACACCGGCACAACGCGTGAGAGCACATTGTGTTGTGAGATTAGAGATATTTTAATGTGTTTACTTCTTTGTAATGACCAATATGAATAAGAACAGGGTTCTTGTATCCATCAGAACACATACAAGGTTCCAGCCAATGAGTGATGACATGGAAGCAAATCTGTGGAAGGGGTTTTGGAGATGAAGAAAGAGATGAATAGGGATTTTCCTGCATGGCATATTGCAGTTGGTATTCCCTTGGAAACTCACCTCTGCCGCTTATAGACAGACGCGTTGTATCTCTCCCCTTCTATCTGCCGTGATGCTCTGTAGAGCCGTAGGCGTCATTAAGCATTGTCCTCTGTTTGCATCGACCTGAGGGATCCTGTCTTGATTTTGTGCGGCTATGGCTCTGCCAGCTAAATGGAGGTTACAGGGAGATGGCATCCATTACCGAGGCATTCAATTCAAATGTCACCCGTTTCCGCTTGGCACTGCTTTCTCGTCCCTAATGTTTGCTTTGGGCTCGGCAGGGTGGGGGTTGGATGGTGAGGGATACTGAATTTGGTGCATTTTTGTCACGGACCGGGAGCTGTACCTTTTTAACGTATGTAGTCGCAAGGCAGGAACGGACACAAGGTGACCCGGCGGCACGTGTCCACTTTTCACCTTGCACTTTTGACACTGGCGAGTTCCCGCCCATTCTCTATGGATGGTCAGTATCCTCCTGAGCACAGGCCGCTAAAACAAGACTGATTGTGACTATTCATCATCCCGCTCCAACTCACTGTGGGTAAAAGCTACACTGTCGAGCAGGGCAGCCTCCGAAGTGGGTGTGTGGACCACACCCCGGCCAGTTAGAGATAGTTAATGCAAGAACAGCCATTATTAAAGGTTCAAAGCTTCTAGTAATGGAGTAAGCCGCTCGCCACCTTGAAATCCACACTGTTGTGTCGACGCACGTTTTGTACACAGTTGGAAATCAGTTATTTTCATCAGGCAGCGTGGCCTTATGACTTAAGTATAAATTATAGGATTAATCCCACTTTCTCTATGGGAGGGGGTGCGGCAGGACTTGTTTGGCCACTACAGGCTGTCATTTCCCGGTTGCCCTTCTGTCAGTGTAATTCAGTCCTGTCATCCTTCAACCAAGTTGAAATTAACAGGTAATTTGTAAATGTCACTTTAGGTTAGATGCCTCATTTTGTTTCTTTCCCAACAAACCAGTGCATGCTGGCGAATCTTCGCACATCTTTTTTAATAAGATGTTAGTTTATAAATGGAATTATAGCCTCACCAAATAAATGAGAGCAAGTGATGAAGAGAAAATCAGTCGCATGGTGATACACTTCTCTATTAGAGGAAGTCAGTGACGCACTCCCATGCTTTACCGTCTGTTAATGAGTCTGCCTTTTTCCCCTCATTGATTCGTGTGGTGAGACGGTAGACGTTTAGCATTTTAGACCATGTGACACACCCACATAGTCTAATATATGCATGGCCATATTGTGGTCACACCCACATATATTATGTGGGTTTCTGACCATATTATGGTCACCTGCTCGCGTGTAGGGAGATGTACACAGTAGGAGTATGGCTTTTGCTAATTGTGCCCAAATGCAAAATCACATGATGCAGAGATTGCTGAGATTTGGGGTTTGTTTATTTTTGGATGATAATTATTGTATGAGGCAATTTTAATATGTCCCAGTTATTTTCCATAGAGAAAACCTACACAAACCAGGGGATGAGTGAGTGATGTCAGGAATTTGCCACTCTATTTGAGTACTGTATGTACTGTGCAGTTAATAAATACTCATCCTATTGTTTTCCAAAATATCCTTGATGCTATGAACATCCATTATTCCTTTTTTGCAGACCATTTAAATAAACTTAATGTCAGTGGAACTACAAGGCATGTCACTAGAATAACTATTAAACATTATGTTACTGTACACATTAAATTTTTTTTTTACTGCACACATTACGATTCGAATAATTAAATAAAGAAGGCTCCAATTGAATACGAGATTAGTCAAGTGTTCTGGTGGTCTTGATGTGCAAGTAGCAGTGTTAAAATGAATAATGAAGGCAAGTTCAGACCACTATCAATGTCAACAGGCCTGTAGAGTCTTGACAGCTCTCGGGAATGAAGCCCTAGCTATGTCACAGGGATTGAACGATTCTGTTGCAAAAGGTGCTCTTTAGCTTGGCAAACATGCTGTGTAGTGGTGGGAGGCGTTACGGTCCACCCCAGAATCAGCAGCACTCTGTCCTCTCCAGCCTTCTACAGAGAGGATCCATTGACAGAACAAAAAGTAACGGCCTTTTTTTTGCGTGTCCAGTGAAACCTGACATACAGGCCCATTTTAATGGCGACCTAGTCATGATTGACGGCCTCCTAAGCCAATAGTATAGTCTGAAATGCTGCTGAAGCAAATGAGAGTCTGCATCACTCGTGTAGCCCATCACGTAGCAGCAATCTACTGTATGATTGGCTGCCTCCAGAGCCCATAGCTTTGAGCTAACTGCAGGGACAGCAGCAAAGTCGCAACAAAACACAAACCACAAACAGAAGATTGGACACGGAAACATACATGTTACAAAACCAATATTGGCGGGAGAGGACAACTGAGACAGTACTTGTTTCACCTGACAGATTTGACTCATCGTTTCTTGTTTTTTTGTTCTCCTGCAAATTACCGTATAATGATCCATCTGCCAACAGGCAGTTTATTCATTATGTTGGCTTCCATTGCTTTGATGCCTTCACCCTAGCATACCACAGCATAAAATAATCATACTCACAATATGTGAACTTGTAAACTAAAACATCTTGTTACAGACATTAAAAGACCTGTGTCTTCTCAGATAAAGCTGCCTCATGCCTTTCTAGAACTGGCCTTGGTGTTGGCAATAAACCATTCTAGTTGCATGTCACAGTTGTTAAAGGAGAACTCCACCCATTTTCAACATTTTAATATGTCATTAATATACCTTAGAGATGTTGTGTGGACATGATAAAAAAGTTCCCCCAATTCTGTATTTCCTAAAAATGGAGGTCTGAAAAAATTATTACATGGTGAAATACATCTGATGACATCATCAAGATGTATTTCACCATGTTAATAATTTTTCTTCCAGGCCCATTTTTCCTGAGAGGGTACAAATGGAACCAAATGGACCCGCTAGGGTCCATTTGGTTCATTTGGTTCCATTTGCTATATTTATTTTATTCCAAAGATTGTTGTACGTAATGGTGTTTTCTTTCTGTGTGCTTGGATAGCTAAATGGAGAAAGTCTGAGAAACTATGATGAACTTCTTTTGCTGAGTCTTGGTGGTTTTGTTTGAATCCACTAAGCCATGGGTGTCAAACTCTGGCCCGCGGGCCAAATTTGGCCCGCCGTGTAATTTCATTTGGCCCTTGAGACATTATCAAATTAAAGGGGAAGACCACCCATTTTCAACATTTTAAGATGTCATTAATATACCTTAGAGATGTTGTGTGGACATGATAAAAAAAAGTTCCCCCAATTCTGTATTTCCTAAAAATGGAGGTCTGAAAAAATCATTAACATGGTGAAATACATCTGATGACATCACCAAGATGTATTTCACCATGTTAATGATTTTTCTTTCAGGCCCATTTTTCCTGAGAGATTTGTACCCATTTGTACCCTCTCAGGAAAAAATTGAAAATGGGTGGAATTCCCCTTTAAAAGGTTAGTTCGTTCAAACTTGGCCTGCAGCTTTGTTCAGTTTTAAATTTTGGCCCACTCTGTATCTGAGTTTGACACCCCTGCACTAAGCACTTCCAAAGTAACAAATCCTTACTGTGGCTGCTGTATATGCACAGACAGCAGCTACACCCAACCCAATGCCAGTGGAAGAAAACAACATGGCATATGAGGAAGACAGAGCATATTTTAAGCACACTCCTCCTCTTCACAAAACCTTTAAAACGCCATCATTGGATGGCATTTCTGACACTGGCAGAAAGACGTTCTGCTTCCACCTGCAGCAGAAAGGCTACCACATGACAAACAGGGAATGCAGGGATCTGGAATATGTTTTTTTTCCCTTTCTGTTGTGCCATGGACATTTTTTCAAAGTTATGTGATGAAAGTATTATTTCCAACCTTTTAAAATGTCTTTTGTAGTTTCTGTATACAGCAATCCAGGGAGTTAATTTAAAGGACCACTTTTAAACGTATCTTCATATAATAGGTCCTCACTAATGTATGTACATGACAAAATACCACTATTTTTTTCTCTCATTCTTTGTCTCACAGGAGTGCTGTGGCCAGTTCAGACACCCATCCTCCAGTGATCATCATTCGGTAGGTTTTTTTAAACAATATGTTTTTGAAAAATATTTACCGGTATCTTTTTTCAAGAATAGAAAGCCTTAGCATGGATTCCACTTCTGTGATGTCATTGGAGGACAGGTTTCTGAACTGCCCATAGTCTTCCTGTGAGACACAAACTGAGTAGAAAAAATAGTTTAGATATAGTGTTTTATCATATACATTAGTGAGGATCTATTAAATGGAGATTTGTTGAAAAGTGGTGAAGTGGTCCTTTAACTTTTGAGCGTAACATGCTAGTTAAACCTAGCATATCATGTATGGGCAAGGTGAAATTGGGGGGCAAAATTGTCTCTAACAGACAATCCTGGGTAGGACATTTTCATCTGCAATTGTCGGATTAGTTTTAATAACATTAAAGCTTGTGTTCAGGTGTACTGATTTAGTATATCGCATGGCATGCTTAACTATGTTTGCTTAGAAACTACACATTAGAAATGCAAGGATACAAAACAATAATAATTATTTGGGGTGTTTGCAGCAAACACATTTCTGCCTCTGCTGTTGCAAGTGGTGGATAATGTCAGTGTGACCTATGTGACTGACGGAGCGCAATAGGTTACAATTTACTAATGATTGGAAATCGATGGGGCTTAATAGCCATTACTGATCAAAATGTAAATGTGCCCTGACCGGATCTCTACTTTTGCATTGGAGTGGAGGTGCTTTGCTGAGCGCTGTTCCGCATCTGTATACAAAGCCATTTATCTGGTGCAAACCTGAGCTACTGTATTCTGCGACATCTTTCTTGTCAGCAGTATTTAAAGGGGAACTCCACCCATTTTCAACATTTTTCCTGAGAGCGTACAAATGCAACCAAATGAACCCTAACGGGTTCATTTTGGTTCCATTTGTACGCTCTCAGAAAAAAAGAAGCGTCTAAAGAAATCCATTAACATGGTGAAAATACATCTTGATGATGTCATCAAGATATCTCACCATGTTAGTGGTTTTCTTCAGACCTCCATTTCTTGGGAACACATCATGTCCACCTAGCACCTCTAGGGTATACATGACATATTAGAATGTTGAAAATCGGACTGAGCAAGAGTTAACCATGACCAACAAACATGTGTAGTACAGACAGACAACCAACCTGCACATTCACCCAGCCCACCATACTCACTATACTACTACACTACATGCCATAGGGCATAGGTGTCAAACTCTGGCCCGCCCGCTGTGTAATTTCCTTTGGCCCTTGAGGCAACATCAAATTAACATTAGAGCAGCCCACTGGCGCCGCTGTAACACTGCATTCACTGCTAATACTACAAATCCCATAATGCTCTGCTGTTGTTTTGCTGTCTGCTCTGTAACATACACCAGTGGTTTTCAACGTTTTTCATCCCAGGGCCCAGTATTTATTCAGCATTTGAGCCACGGACCACCATTTGAGGACATTTTAGCCCCACAGACCCCCCAAACTAAAGATTCCCTTTGCTTTGGTCCATGACCATTAATCTTCTAGTTGTGTAAATTTAGGACTAATTCACGTGATGAATATTTTAACTTTTGAGAGTGTAAAAATGAAACCAAATGGACTCGCAAGGGTCCATCTTCCATACTGACCAATGCTGAACCACTCTGCCCAACTGGCAGAGCTGGGACTGCTGACGGGCTCATGCATTTAGCATGAGGAAACCGCGTACAGCTGGGGGTTAAGATTGAGCATATTGGAAACTCAAATTTGGTGTCTTCAAAACGCCACTGAGCAACTGCCATTGAAATGAACAGCATTCCTGGTCCGTCCTCCGTCTTTTATAACTTGCTGCCAACTGAGCATATACTGCTGTACATCCCATAGCCTGGAGGGATTGCTTTGTGATTATTAGCTAGTAAAAAAATAATTACCAACCACGCCTAAACTGTAACTTCATCACTCAATCAAAGACATAGACACAAGTCTATGGGGCTGGCCTGCTGGTCCAGCCAAAATATACACGTGTACAGTATCTATCATGGTTCTCTACACAGAAACAAATCATTTAATTTAACTGTGACGTCAGAGATAAATGAACAATCAAGACTTCACTGTGTACTCTGTTAGTATTTCTTGTTCCTCTGGTTGATGTCTTTCTATCTAGCTGACGCAGGACACCAGGCTCAAGGTTATGATACATCCAGAATTCCATTTTCTTGTAACTTTAACCATCTCATTCTCGCATGGCAGGCAATTTCCAAGACAACAAACTCCATTGCAACATAATGTCTGCAGAGCTATTGAGTGACCATCACTTAAAGCAGGATTCATGCTAATTCCCTACTCTTGTCGGCGCAGCAGCTAAATGAAACTCTGGAATAATTTCACAATGTGATGTCTCCGTGCTTCCAGCGTAAAAGGGCCTGTGTGATTGATAATAAAGGGAATTGGGGAGACACTTGCGCTGAAACAGGGCCTTTGTCTTATGAAAAATACGGTGTCCATGACCAAAGTGGAAAGAGAAACAGTGCTGAGAAACACAAAGGAACTAAATTGCTGTAAATATTGTAATACACAAAGTAAGAAGGATCTGTAAGCTCTTCCAGCCTCAACAGAAAGTCATTATGTGGGTTTTGGATAAGGTTCCCCATGACCGCATATTTATTATCTATCTAAATAGAATCACTTACCTCTGATGCTGGGTCTGATAGCCAGTCGCCACAAATATCAGTTCCCCATGGTGCATCCACTGGCCCTTTTACACAAGGCAAAATGATTATGCACACAACCAGACAGCTTTGCATCTCGTTGTCAACCTAAGGGTGATTTATTCTAGGCTGTGCGACACCAACATAGCACGCAGCCGAGTATAACTCCTGCTTGATTTGTCTTCTTACTAATAGCAATAATCTCTTTTAGGGTTTAGCTTTTAGATTTCCGTGGTGCGAAATGAAATAAGGAGTGAAAAAAATCACACCCGTGTGAAGTGATCGTACATCATCTCATTCCGGCTAGTCACAATTTGCATCCACCTCTTCGTCCTCACTGGTTTGTTTAGGCAATGTTTGTTAACAGAAAACATTCAAAGCCAGCAATTCATTGTCAGTGGCATTCAATGTTTGTGTGAGGACAATGTTTGTGTTTATACCAACCCTCAACCCTAAGTCAGTAGGTTTTAAAAGCAATTTGTTTTGAGCTTATATATTTCTTAAATGAATCAAATGCTTCTCTGTCGGGAAGTGGCCTTAACTGCCTTCTATTTTAACTTCTATTTTAATTATTTTTGGTAACACTTTAAACGAAGGTCCTTGTTATAAGCGCTTATAAGCGCTTATTAACAGCTTATAAAACATGTTATAAGCACTTATAAGCGCTTATAAGACATTTGTAAGACATGAATTAACTGTTTATAAGTAGGTTACAAGACACTTATGTACCTTGTTATAAGTGCTTATTAACGTTTATAAGACATTTATAAGCTATGTGTTACCTGTTATAAGGTCGTTACAAGATACTTATTAATAGTTTATAAATATTTATGGGGAATGTTAATAAACACATCATTAACTGTTAATAAGACACGTAAAACTGCTTACAAATTATTTATAAGACACTTGTTAACGTTATTATTTGCTTATAAGAATTTAACAAACACATTTATGAACTGTTAATAGGAAATTTAGAAGGCACTTATTAAACCTTATTAATATGTTTATAAAACACTTAATAACCGTATTATTTGTTTATATGCATTTATAAATCATTTTACATACCTCCCCCATTAGGCTCCTTGTTATAAGGGTAGATTGCTAGGATATTTATAAGACTTAATGAGACATTTATAAAACCTGCATTAAATGTTATAAACTAATTATAAGACACTTACTAACCGTTTGTGCACATTTATAAGGAATGTACTATACACATTTAATAACTATTATTAATATATTTATAAGACATTAACAAAACACCTTTCTTGTTTATATAACATTTATGGTACGCTTTATGAAACCAAAGGTGCTTGTTCCAACTTCGTTCAAAGTGAAAACAGGAGGGTGAAGAGAATTTATAAACTTTTCATCATGTGTTTATTAAGAACTCAAAATTGTTTACAAACATGGACAGGCGGTTAACAATGCATTTATAAACACGTTGATAGGCATTTTGAAGGCACTTCGTTTAAAGTGGGGACCGCATTTATAAGCCGTTAATAGCGCGTTTATTAACAGCAAACATTGCTTTACAAGCAGGAACAGATGCTTATTAATGCATTTATAAGCACTTAATAGGCATTTTTGAAGGCACTTCGTTTAAAGTGGGGACCGCATTTATAAGCCGTTAATAGTGCGTTTATTAACAGCCAACATTGCTTTACAAGCAGGAACAGATGCTTATTAATGCATTTATAATCACTTAATAGGCATTTTTGAAGGCACTTCGTTTAAAGTGGGGACCGCATTTATAAGCCGTTAATAGCGTGTTTATTAACAGCCAACATTGCTTTACAAGCAGGAACAGATGCTTATTAATGCATTTATAAGCACTTAATAGACATTTTTGAAGGCACTTCGTTTAAAGTGGGGACCGCATTTATAAGTCGTTAATAGCGTGCTATTAACAGCCAACATTGCTTTACAAGCAGGAACAGATGCTTATTAATGCATTTATAAGCACTTAATAGGCATTTTTGAAGGCACTTTGTTTAAAGTGGGGACCGCATTTATAAGTCGTTAATAGCGTGCTATTAACAGCCAACATTGCTTTACAAGCAGGAACAGATGCTTATTAATGCATTTATAAGCACTTAATAGGCATTTTTGGAGGCACTTCGTTTAAAGTGGGGACCGCATGATAAGACATTTATAACTCGTTAATAATCTGCCTATTAACCACCACACATTCTCTACAAACAGGAGCAGATGCTTAATAGTGCATTTATAAGCACTTCAATAGGCATTTGTAAGAATGGGTATATTAACAACAGTGACGGCATTAAATAAAAGATAAAGGCTGCACTTGTTAAAGGGTTGTTCCAAGGGGGTTAACAAAACGTAATGTATTTTGGTGGCATTTAGTATGGAAACCTGAATCTCACCTTTATGGTCATGCATTGTGACACTACACTACCATTTATGGCCATATCCGTTTATGAAGATCATCATAGCACTAACCTCAAACCCTGGATAACCATACATGTGAAGACTGATGACCTATATTTGTATATAGGGCCAGTCGGCAACTTTCATCTGACCTCCAATCAAATAATCAATCTTTTTGACATATTTTCTGGATGTTTTGCTGGCTGAAATCAAATGGCCATCTGAGGTGATTATATTTGTAATTACTTCCTGTAAAAGCAAAATAGAGAATAACAAATATTGCACCCATACACTGTTTCTAAAATTCAACTGCTATGAGAAGCGTGATGTAAGAATGTTTTGATTGGTGAATTCCTTCGCGGTCCAGTTGATGTACAGCCGTGAGCGTTGTACATCTATCTCCTTTTCTATCCATTTTATGCAGTTGAGGAGCTCCAGAAGAGGTCAGGTAAGCGCAGACACTTCATAAGGTTGACTTGACAGAGGGTGCATTTCTTTCAGTGGTGTTAAGGAGCTGCATGAAACAAAATGCAATACAGAGAAGATTAGAGGATGGGTTAAAGAAAGCCCTTGGGCATGAGGAGGTACAGTACAGGTCCAGAGTTCAATCTACAGTTCTTCAAATAAAATAATACATGAAACTTGACACTCATAAATATATAGGTTCCTGGTTATTATTATTTTTCTGAGATTGTATTTTGGGTTTTAATGATTCATGTCGAAGTGACAAGGCATTCTTGTTTGGGGTACACCAAATTTAGGTTGTAAAATCAAAACAGTAGGCAGCATGTGGGAGACTTCCAATACCTGAAGTGAAGTGTCCACGTTGCAGTGATCTCGGAGAAGCCAATCTGTCTGTTGGAACGAGTGTCAGGATGTTTGGAGGGCCATCAGAGTCCTAGTAACAACCACAATTACATGTCAATGTATTTAAACTGCACAAATCCGGTGCAGTTTGGTGCCAGGCGCCCCTAGCGTAACGGCAAAAAAGCCCCATGTGCAACCCAGATTTGGCACAAACAAGAGATTTACTTCTATTAGCTCCTACCAACAACCATTAGACTTGCAAATCCTGTGACTCAAAAGGCACCTACGAAGGTCTGCAATTCATAACTGCCCCCCCCCCCCCTGAAAAAAAAAAATACTATTTGTATGTCTCTAAATGTTTTGGTGTGGTGTGAGCAGTTCAGAAACTTCTTCCAGTGACATCATCAATGGTGGAATCCAAGCAGAATGATGAGGACATTGGAAGAAGTTTCTGAACTGCCCACAGCCCTCCTGTGACACACAGACTGAGTAGAAAAAAATAGGGGTATTTGATCATGTACATTAGTGAAGACCTATTAGATACATTGAAAAGTGGTGAAGTGGCCCTTTAACCGCTTTATCCATTCACAGTTATCAGTGTTGAATTGGGTCACTTGTTGCCAGTGTTGTAGTGGTACTTTTAGAATTTTTCTGAGAGTGTACAAATGGAACCAAATGGACCTAGGGTCCATTTGGTTCACATTTGTACAGGAAACTCATTAACATGGTGAAACACATCTTGATGATGTCATCAAGATGTATTTCACCATGCTAATGATTTTTTTCAGACCCAAAAATATTTTAGATGTGAGAAGTGGGGGGACGCCGTCCCCCCACGTCCCCCCTCTACTACACCCCTGCTTGTTGTATTATAAATCTCCCAAGCTGTAAATAAAAAATCAAAATTAGATGTTTTTGGGATGGACTATTCAGTATTCATGGCGTTGTCATATTACTGCCACACTAGTTTAAACAAAACCTTGGTACACAAATCACATGTTGACACTAGTACAGACAGCAACAACAGTGAAATAAACCTTTGCAAACAATTGTAGCCCTTTAGCTTTTAACATCTCTTGAAACACAAATATAACCCAAGAACAAAACAATACAATACAATACTGTACCTTAGTTGCTGCACAGAACTTGTGTGTTCTTACTTGTTATTGTGTGATGCTACAGAGGTAGCTCTATGTAGCTTGCCGATAGATAAACTGGCTTGCGTGCGCACGTTAATAGATCCGTGCGGAAACGAACTCCGAAACAAAGGTTCCGGATTTTGGTTCCTAGTGAAAAATACTGCACGGACGACACAGAGGCAGTTATACTTGTTATACTTTTACACACACAAAGACAAGTTCTCAACAAAAGGCCTTGCATTCGAGTTGTTTGCTTGGTATTGTATTTTTTTTTTGTTAGGAACCAAAATCCGGAACCTTTGTTTCGGAGTTCGTTTCCGCACGGACCTATTAACGTGCGCACACAAGCCATCGGCAAGCTACATAGAGCTACCTCTGTAGCATCACACAATAACAAGTAAGAATACACAAGTTCTGTGCAGCAACTAAGGTACAGTATTGTATTGTATTGTTTTGTTCTTGGGTTATATTTGTGTTTCAAGAGATGTTAAAAGCTAAAGGGCTACAATTGTTTGCAAAGGTTTATTTCACTGTTGTTGCTGTCTGTACTAGTGTCAATATGTGATTTGTGTACCAAGGTTTTGTTTAAACTAGTGTGGCAGTAATATGACAACGCCATGAATACTGAATAGTCCACCCCAAAAACATCTAATTTTGATTTTTTATTTACAGCTTGGGAGATTTACAATACAACAAGCAGGGGTGTAGTGGAGGGGGGACGTGGGGGGACGGCGTCCCCCCACTTCTCACATCTAAAATATTTTTGGGTCTGAAAAAAATCATTAGCATGGTGAAATACATCTTGATGACATCATCAAGATGTGTTTCACCATGTTAATGAGTTTCCTGTACAAATGTGAACCAAATGGACCCTAGCGGGTCCATTTGGTTCCATTTGTACACTCTCAGAAAAAATAAATAAAATGGGGGATAATCCCCTTTCAGAGGCATTCTAAAAGTACCACTACAACACTGGCAACAAGTGACCCAATTCAACACTGATAACTGTGAATGGATAAAGCGGTTAAAGGGCCACTTCACCACTTTTCAATGTATCTAATAGGTCTTCACTAATGTACATGATCAAATACCACTATTTTTTTCTACTCAGTCTGTGTGTCACAGGAGGGCTGTGGGCAGTTCAGAAACTTCTTCCAATGTCCTCATCATTCTGCTTGGATTCCACCATTGATGATGTCACTGGAAGAAGTTTCTGAACTGCTCACACCACACCAAAACATTTAGAGACATACAAATAGTATTTTTTTTTTCAGGGGGGGGGGCAGTTATGAATTGCAGACCTTCGTAGGTGCCTTTTGAGTCACAGGATTTGCAAGTCTAATGGTTGTTGGTAGGAGCTAATAGAAGTAAATCTCTTGTTTGTGCCAAATCTGGGTTGCACATGGGGCTTTTTTGCCGTTACGCTAGGGGCGCCTGGCACCAAACTGCACCGGATTTGTGCAGTTTAAATACATTGACATGTAATTGTGGTTGTTACTAGGACTCTGATGGCCCTCCAAACATCCTGACACTCGTTCCAACAGACAGATTGGCTTCTCCGAGATCACTGCAACGTGGACACTTCACTTCAGGTATTGAAAGTCTCCCACATGCTGCTTACTGTTTTGATTTTACAACCTAAATTTGGTGTACCCCAAACAAGAATGCCTTGTCACTTCGACATGAATCATTAAAACCCAAAATACAATCTCAGAAAAATAATAATAACCAGGAACCTATATATTTATGAGTGTCAAGTTTCATGTATTATTTTATTTGAAGAACTGTAGATTGAACTCTGGACCTGTACTGTACCTCCTCATGCCCAAGGGCTTTCTTTAACCCATCCTCTAATCTTCTCTGTATTGCATTTTGTTTCATGCAGCTCCTTAACACCACTGAAAGAAATGCACCCTCTGTCAAGTCAACCTTAGGAAGTGTCTGCGCTTACCTGACCTCTTCTGGAGCTCCTCAACTGCATAAAATGGATAGAAAAGGAGATAGATGTACAACGCTCACGGCTGTACATCAACTGGACCGCGAAGGAATTCACCAATCAAAACATTCTTACATCACGCTTCTCATAGCAGTTAAATTTTAGAAACAGTGTATGGGTGCAATATTTGTTATTCTCTATTTTGCTTTTACAAGAAGTAATTACAAATATAATCACCTCAGATGGCCATTTGATTTCAGCCAGCAAAACATCCAGAAAATATGTCAAAAAGATTGATTATTTGATTGGAGGTCAGATGAAAGTTGCCGACTGGCCCTATATACAAATATAGGTCATCAGTCTTCACATGTATGGTTATCCAGGGTTTGAGGTTAGTGCTATGATGATCTTCATAAACGGATATGGCCATAAATGGTAGTGTAGTGTCACAATGCATGACCATAAAGGTGAGATTCAGGTTTCCATACTAAATGCCACCAAAATACATTACGTTTTGTTAACCCCCTTGGAACAACCCTTTAACAAGTGCAGCCTTTATCTTTTATTTAATGCCGTCACTGTTGTTAATATACCCATTCTTACAAATGCCTATTGAAGTGCTTATAAATGCACTATTAAGCATCTGCTCCTGTTTGTAGAGAATGTGTGGTGGTTAATAGGCAGATTATTAACGAGTTATAAATGTCTTATCATGCGGTCCCCACTTTAAACGAAGTGCCTCCAAAAATGCCTATTAAGTGCTTATAAATGCATTAATAAGCATCTGTTCCTGCTTGTAAAGCAATGTTGGCTGTTAATAGCACGCTATTAACGACTTATAAATGCGGTCCCCACTTTAAACGAAGTGCCTTCAAAAATGTCTATTAAGTGCTTATAAATGCATTAATAAGCATCTGTTCCTGCTTGTAAAGCAATGTTGGCTGTTAATAAACGCGCTATTAACGGCTTATAAATGCGGTCCCCACTTTAAACGAAGTGCCTTCAAAAATGCCTATTAAGTGCTTATAAATGCATTAATAAGCATCTGTTCCTGCTTGTAAAGCAATGTTGGCTGTTAATAAACGCGCTATTAACGGCTTATAAATGCGGTCCCCACTTTAAACGAAGTGCCTTCAAAATGCCTATCAACGTGTTTATAAATGCATTGTTAACCGCCTGTCCATGTTTGTAAACAATTTTGAGTTCTTAATAAACACATGATGAAAAGTTTATAAATTCTCTTCACCCTCCTGTTTTCACTTTGAACGAAGTTGGAACAAGCACCTTTGGTTTCATAAAGCGTACCATAAATGTTATATAAACAAGAAAGGTGTTTTGTTAATGTCTTATAAATATATTAATAATAGTTATTAAATGTGTATAGTACATTCCTTATAAATGTGCACAAACGGTTAGTAAGTGTCTTATAATTAGTTTATAACATTTAATGCAGGTTTTATAAATGTCTCATTAAGTCTTATAAATATCCTAGCAATCTACCCTTATAACAAGGAGCCTAATGGGGGAGGTATGTAAAATGATTTATAAATGCATATAAACAAATAATACGGTTATTAAGTGTTTTATAAACATATTAATAAGGTTTAATAAGTGCCTTCTAAATTTCCTATTAACAGTTCATAAATGTGTTTGTTAAATTCTTATAAGCAAATAATAACGTTAACAAGTGTCTTATAAATAATTTGTAAGCAGTTTTACGTGTCTTATTAACAGTTAATGATGTGTTTATTAACATTCCCCATAAATATTTATAAACTATTAATAAGTATCTTGTAACGACCTTATAACAGGTAACACATAGCTTATAAATGTCTTATAAACGTTAATAAGCACTTATAACAAGGTACATAAGTGTCTTGTAACCTACTTATAAACAGTTAATTCATGTCTTACAAATGTCTTATAAGCGCTTATAACATGTTTTATAAGCCGTTAATAAGCGCTTATAAGCGCTTATAACAAGGACCTTCGTTTAAAGTGTTACCTTATTTTTTTACTGGACATATTAATACGTATGGTATAATTTAGGTGTATTATTTTTACAATGTGACTATTGTTCAAATAGTAAAGATTATGGCAATACATGTATTACAAGTTAAGATGCAGCACAATGCCTATTAATGAAGGCACCATATGCAGCGCTCTAAAGTCTAAAGCATGTTTGCACATAGGTATTGGGCCATTTGTCAAGCCAGGAGAGCTAATTATCTCATACCATGCAATATTGTTTTCAACCAATGCATTTCATTTTGCAACATTAAAACACACGTGGACAAGTCAGGAAAAGGAATGGTTTCCATGAGTATGAATGCATTAGAACATTTTGGAAGGGGATATTGCATTACAACTCCACAGGGACATCAGCATGCTACACCTCTTCTGGTTTGTCATTCATCTTGCTCAGGGAGGGAGGAGAAAGAAGCAGTGTGTAGTGACGCCTTCAGCCAACTTGGCAGGTTAATGAAGGTAATTTGATTTCGCACATAATGGCTGCCCATGCCACGCAGGGCTTAATTGCGCTTGGTGTCTGGGCCTCATTTCATGGTACCAACCGAGCCCTTGTGTAGCTTCCTGAAGGTTGTGCGGAGGCAAACAAGTTCCTGATTCAAGCGAGACGGAACTGATAGCTCTGTTTCATCTGCTAATAGTTTGTCTGATTTCCCAGTCAGCTGTGAGCTCTGTTGTCACAGTGTGACGGCAGCGGCTCAGCTTTAGTGAATCACTCTGGTTCATTATTTAGAGGCAAACAAACACTGTAGCTGTCCTGTGGCAACTCACTACAACATATACTGTAGCACTGTTTGATTGTGCTTTTTCCTTTTGTTGTCCATTTAGGATTCTAGGGTCTTTCCTTGTATTTTGTAACAATTAACCCCATGGCATCGACCACAGCAGAGACACCAGTTTGAAATTGCTTCTTCTTTTTTGTTTCACATGGAACTCTAACGTGCCTGGTTTTCAACCGGTGGTGCGCGGACCACCAAGTGGTTCTTGATGGGGTCCCAGGTGGTGAGACCAAATGGACGCTTGTGGTTCCATTTGGTTTCATTTACACTCTCAAGAGTTGAAATATTAAAGTCTACACAACTAGAGAATGTAGAAGATTAATGGTCATTTTCATCTGTATGTTTGCCTGTTTTGTTTCCCAAATCCAGCCTGGTATTGTGGGCAAAAGCAAAAGACATCTTTAGTTTTGGGGTCTCTGGGTCATCAAATGGTGGTCCATGGCTCAAATGTAGAATAAATAGTGGGCCCTGGTATCAAAAAGGTTGAAAACCATTGGCTTAAACTACTGTTTTAAGCCATACACTGTTTCAACTATGCTTTAAGTTTAAGGTGTAAGCAAAATCACAGAACTGTGGTCTGCTGGAAATGAATAAAGGTGTGAGGTTTTGTCTCACTTCCTCTTAATTAAACTTGAATATTATATGCCACTTGGTGAGCTACACTTTATATTCGTGTTGGGATGATTTTATAGCTTAGCCAAAGGTGCTATATATTATTTTGAATCAAAATGTTGAGAGACAGCGAAATCAATTTTGCGACCACAACATACGTCACAGCGGGATGCCTGTGGCAACGGGCGAGCGTTATGCAAAGCGGTCGTGAGGTGTGTCGCAGTCGCAAAATGATGTCACGGAAGTTGAAAGAGAACATAAATTTGTCGCAGCCGTTGCCGCTATCAGTCGTGACCGTTGGCCACCGCATACCTGTACGCCGTGGTCGAAAATTTCGAAAATATTATTATTAATATATATTAATATTATATTATTAAATCTCATTGTTCCTTTTTGTATATTACAATTATAATATGATATACATAGGTATAGTATAGTATAGTATAGTATAGTATAGTATAGTATAGTATAGTATAGTATAGTATAGTATAGTATAGTACGTTTTATTATACATTTTCTTCAACTTTTGAGTTTAGTATATGTTGTGTGTTTGGTCTGACATTGAAGGAAATTATACTTTTAAGTCATCACACAGCATTAAAAAGATAAATGTGTGAAGGTGCTGAAACACAAGCCATCCTGAAATTCATTTAATTATTTGCCCCCATTTTTTTTTTTTATCCTAATCAGCATTTTGATTCAAGCTATTTTCATGAGACCTCTTTGGTTGATCATTATCTACATTCTACAAAGCTGTTATAGATATTATAGGCCATACTCCTTTACTCTGCCATACAATCTAAATGGATCTCCTTTCAAAGCCTTAAAGGAAAGTCTTGTGATGAGTATGCTAGATTGAACAGCCCTTATTTATCTACTGTACTTTACATCCACAAGGACGTCTGTAAACAGACAAAGCATACATAGAAATATCTTTTCAAACATGCAATTTATATTTAAATCCATTTTCATTCATAAACCTTTCAAACAAACAATAAACTTTCCATTTGAGTAATGTCTTTTGCGTTTTCCCTCCCTCAAAAATAGGATTGCTACAAGCTCACAACAATGCTACGTGTTGTGGGCTGTCTTTTATTATTTTTAGGTGGTTTATAACTAGACATTCAGTTGGCTGCTGTAAGAGGGTTTGACCTTTCCTTTCAAGGTGCTTTGTGCTCTTTTTTGGGAAAACTGGAAACTTTTCCTCAAGATGTGCGCTAGCAGCTGAGAAAACGCTAAGAAGACCCAGGGGTAATGAAAGGATCACTCTGAAAGCCACCATGATTTAGAAGTCCCTAAATGTCACCGTAGGATCTGTTGTGTTTGACTTCCCCCAACAGGGCACAAACATGAGCCCAAAAGATACATCTGCCTTGGGGAGAAGCTATTATTAGTATTGACTCTTAATGCATGATGAAGGTATGATGATTGCGAGTGCCTTCTGTTTAGAATTTGACACCAAGAGTCTCTTTCCTGACTTTTAGTAATTGTATTACTGTATGCCATATGAACAGACTGAAACTATGATTACTTGTGTGATCTGGCAACCCTGAGTAACAAAGATGGCGGCGCCAATACTCTTGCACTGAAAAGAAAAAGATGGCAAAGATGCTACTGCCAGTGCTATTCATATTTAACTTTTTTGGGACTCCTGCTGGAACCTTTGGCGTGTTTTTCCTGCTTCTTATTTGCATAAAGCTGTGGAACTTGTATATGCCTGGGACGGGGAATGCAAACTATTATTTATTTTTGGGGACAGGAGTTGGCGATTTCATATTATGGATTTATTTTTCTATATTTCCTGAGCTACTGGTACATACTGTAACTGTTTTCAATTGAGTGGACCTTACCTGTAGAACTTAACAGACAAAAAATATAAGAAATGTTCCTCAGGGAACAGGTATCCCTCAGAATAACAGACATTTGTTGTGGCATTGTGGAAATTGGGGCAGAATCGAGTCATTGGCATCCAGGAAGTGGTGGACAGACTGGGCACAGTTTGGCATCGACCGGGCCAGCGGTGCCAGAGATTAGGTGTACGACACCTTGTTGAATGAAAAAGACACAGGTGGGGGGAAAAGAAAAGGGGGAGTTTCTATAGCCATGCTGAAAGCGCTTTCTCCCACTTGCAAAAGCATGTTGTGAATTTTCGGTCAATTGGATAGGCACAGGTGCAAACAATTATGCCAACTCCAGTAACATTTTTCACCAGCTATTAAACCTGCAATTTATGTTGAGTGAAAAGGCAATGGCAAGAACATCGACAAAAGTAAATCTAATGAGCTATTGGACTTCTGTAAATAGTGTGGGAGTGCATCTTTGATGACGGCATTGGATATAACTTGCATACCAATTTTATTCCTTCTTTATTGGCACTAAGCCAGGATAGAGATGCTTTAATGGCTCAGAGAGTGTTGAGTGGTTTGTTGGAATGAGAGGGACTGTTTGCTTTTAGTTGAATATCAACAAGTTGATGGCCCCCTGCTTGACAATTTCCCTGCCCTTGTTTACATGCAAATCTTTCAGCTCCTGACAAATCTCTCTGGGACTGTTGATCCCTTCTAAAGGTCTATTGGACAGTCAATCTAACCACTTAGCCCCATTCCTATTATATACTTCATCGTATGACAGTGTGCATTAAATAGCTGATGGAGCTCACTACATTTTGTAATCTTGTATATCGTATACTCACTATATTTAAAATATATATTTTGAAATCTTGGCCAATGCTGTTCATTGTCACTGGCCAATGCTCGTTCCAGACCCCCATAGGGCGTATAGTGCCTGGTGTCAAGTCCATGGTTGTCCAGGACCAGCACAGAAGCCTCTGCCCGGGGCTCTGTCCATGGCCCCTGTCTAGACTCTCTGCACAGGACCCTGACATTACAATGACAAAGAACAGTAACAGGAAGGTCAGCCCGATCCAACTCGGACCCTGAATGTCGCCTCAACGTTTCAGACGGTCCGAGTTGGATCGGGTCCAAGCCTTCTGCTTTCCAAAGAACTCATATATGGGCATAAAAGGGACAGCTCGTGCTTTGCACACAAGTTGGCCATGAATGGCCTACTTGCCTACTTGTCCGCAAGAAGAGGGCACAACTTACTGTATCTCTGACTCTTGTCAACCTACCGTCCATCCCTTGAAGACTGCCTGGAGGCACTGGTCCCATTCATGGATTGAATCCTGGCCCTCCAGTCTCAAGGTGGACACTGAGCTGCTGTCACAAAAAATCGACACTATAGCTGAATATGTCTCCGACCATAGAATGAGCTGATTCTATGAGATGAGCTGATTACAAACAGACAGATGGATGGACGGATGGACAGGATGCAGGGCCTATTCTCGGCCTTGCCTTTTGACCTGGTGGAGACAATAATAAAGCCTGTCTTTTCCAGTGCCCATTTGAGCAGATTGTTCAGACCTGCCTCGCTAAGGTTGCTATGGCGATCAATTTGCCATATTAGGGAGCCTAGTGCATTAGCCATTATCAGAGTGCTTGGAAGCCCAGTGTGGGGCCTTGTGGAACTCCATATTTGGACAAGACTTGTGTCATATTGATGATGTCATATCAATGATACCTGTTTGTATCACTTTCATGACCATATGAAGATCTGTGAGGGTACTTGCTCTCTACTCCACTCACAAAGGTGCAAGTTTGCACTCTAGCAATTGCTGATCTAGTTGGCCATGTTTTCAACCAGATATGTCTCCCTCACTAACTTTTATTAAAAGGGAGTACATGCTCTGATACCCACCATAAAATTACAAAAATGAAACCTTTGTGGGAGCTTCTTATAAAATAGAATAAACCGGTTGTTATCAAAGTGGGGTTTATATTATCCTGCGTGACACTGTTGTAAGAGTTGTAAACAGTAATGTCAAAGAAGAAAAGTAACAAATAAAGTTAGGTTTCCACAAAATGCCAGTGTGCGCGTGCATGGGTGTGCACACATGTTAATTTTCATGTTATTGTTATTGTTTGTGTAAGGTTCTGTGTATTCTATATTGCACTATAGGTCATGTCTTTATTCATAACAATATTCTTTCATATTACTTGTGGCACAGCATTGGTCTAGCTGGCCAGTAATGTCAAAGTGACCGTTTATCAGATATAGAAACGTTCTTTCATAAGGTCAACATCCACGGTTGTTTTGGTACCATAATCTACCATAAAGGAGAAGCCAAAGTCCACTTCTGAAAATGACTCATTAAGATTTTGATCAATCTTGTGCTTTCGGTGAGACAGAGTTAGGAAATGCCATCAGAAAATTGCATTTCCCAATGACATTAGGCGCCCACTCGACCATCCAATTCCATGTGTTTCTATTGAGGCATTAAGATCTGATATAATTTGGGTCAGAAAACCTGCCTTTTTTCCCTCTGAGTGAGGCAATTAAATTTCCTTGATGGTCTCTGAGAGCACTTAGCTTAAGAGAATACACTTCCAAATCAAAAAGCTTTCAATCATCTCAAATCATATTTCGAAGAGATCTGCCCCCGAGTGTAGCATCACATGCGATGCTATTGACCATGTGACAGCCTTGTTCCGAGACGGGCGATGTTGGGAAAGGTTAATGCCTGCCTACACACCAAAAGTAGTGAATTTGCAACGTGCCATAGCTCAATGTGAGCTTGTAGATCAGCATTTTTAGGTCGCAACACCGGCACGCAAAAAAGCACAACCAGACTTTTATTCCGTGTGACCCTTTGGCCTTCACATTGCTTGTGACTTCTGGTTTGTCAGAATCATGATGTTACTTGATGTCAGAGACAGTCACAGGACAAGGCATGATGAGAGGCATGCCTCAACAGACGAGAGGCCTGCTAAATTGATTGAGATGGGATGAGTCAAGTACAAGTGGTGCATGGGGTGCAAGTGGATGATCTCCTTCAAATGAATTAAATGAGAGCCAAGTGTAGTGCTCAAGATAAGTGCTTTGGAACAGCTGTACTCGTCTTTCTCCTTCAGAGTTCAGATAGGATGGTTGATATAGCTGGGCACCATTCAAGACTCTTTTGAAATTTCCATCTACTGGAAATGAGAAACTATTTTGTAGTGTGTGGTCATTTATCTATGCTGGGGGGTGGCAGTGGTCGGATTTGTGTGTAAGCTCAGCTGTACTTTTCACCCTCTATACTGACAGCTGTCGTACTGAGGAATGTCTGTCTGAGTGTCGTACCGACACACCTGATCAATACATTCTAAAGTACTCAGATGATACCGTTTTGATTTCTTTGCTAGATAGTTCCAGTGATCCTGGACTGCACCAACGCAGAGTAAATAAGGTGGTCGAATGGAGTGATAACAACGCTCTCATCATTAACACAAAAAAGACAGAAGAGATTGTTTTTGGTACACCACAAGAGATACACAGTTCTCCTATTACTATACATGGCGAAACGATCACCCAGGTATGTTCATACAAATACCTTGGAGTAGTAATTGACCATCTGCTGTCATGGAAGGATCAGATTGAATCAGTGTGTAAGAAAACAAAGCAAAGAATCTACTTCCTACGCCGGTTAAGATCCTTTGGTGCAAGCAGACAGATTCTTCTTTTGTTTTTCACTTCTGTTATTATGAGTGTGCTTCAGTACTGTAGTACCACCTGGTATGGATGTTTGTCTGCAGCACTAAAATCACAACTGCTGCAACAACTGAACATTTGTTGGACAACCACTTCAGAGACTTTATACATCCATGTATGATAACAGCATTCTGAGGTTAGCAAGGAATATTACCTCAAACACTAGTCATGTTTTGTATGGAGAATATAAATTGCTGCCTTCAGGAAGAAGATATCGTGTCCCAGCATACAATAAGGTCAGACTAAAAAGGTCCTTTGTCCACCAATCGACTTTGAGGTTAAATGAGGAGTTGTAGTCACAGAGTGACCTAGGAGATGGACACTGCTTGTCTTCATGTCTTTACGTGTCTTGTTCCTTGTTGTACCATGTCTAATGTGTAAATGTGTTCTCTGCATACAATGGCTGCTGGGTCGCAAGACAAATTTCAGTGTAAACTGACAATAAAGTACTATATCATATCATATCATTTATCCCAGCATTTAGCTCTACACATGGTAGCCCTAAATGTTCCTGGTGAGCAGGTTGGTGCGTTGCATCTGGGTGAACAAGTGCTTTAAAGGTGCTATGAGTGCACCCTTTGGTTGTGCTCCAAACCGGCATAATAGAAACATTTAGCGGAAATATCTTTGTAGATTCTAATGATGTTCTAAAAACACCTTCTTTGTGTAATGACTGATTCTATCGTACAATTACACCCTGGGAGTGAAATTGGACTTTTTCTTGCCTGTGACATTCCTAAAGGTCACATTATACCGTAAAATAAAACCACGTCTGGCAATTTAGTCAATTACAGGTGAAAATGAAAATGGTAGAAAGATGATATAGTCTGGCAAGCCTACTGCGGTATAAGTATGCCGTTTAGACTCTAACTATTGTACATTCTACAGAGGTGTGCGTATGGTAGATTCGAGCTGTATAAATGAATCCTTTACTATTCTATTCAGATATAACATTTTCTGACAGCTAATTAAGCAGGTTTTATAACTAGGTTTGCTTAACTCTGTCAAATAAGGATGAATTACTATTTTGCATTTCTCACTTAATCATTTTAATTACAACAGGCAATTTATCAGGCTATCCTCAGGGTATGAATAATTGGCTGGGTTATTAGTTGAAAGGATATATCATATATATATTTTTGGACTTAATTCCGGAACCTTTGAAGTGTGGATAGTCTTAGTAGAACTTAACAGGATATGAATATTGTGCACTAGTCCACGCATATAGGCTTACATTCACGTGCTCAGAAAAAAAAAAAGAAATTAAGAAATATTTCTGATGTTTGTGTCAGGTAACACAGTACTCCAGGTCGGCAGTAGTGAGTACTGAAACCACTGCCATTTTGTAAATGCTAATCTAATGACTAGTCCAACCAGATGATTTAGATAAAATTAGATAATTTATACTCTGAAATTGGTGTAGCACTATAAAATCTGGATTCATGTAACCATTTGCACCTCAGAGCTACCATGGATTTACACTCAGTATTTTGAGGTGTAACCATACTGTAATTCTCTCCGTTTTGGTTTTACACTTTTTTTTGTGTCGGTGAATTGGGAAAGGGTTGTCCCTCTAGTGACTTTGTCCTGACATTCAGTCCCACTATCAACAGAAAAGGGAGGAGTGCATTAGACACTCCAAGCAGATCAAAGAAGGGCGTGCCATATTGCTGTGGGCTTACTTGAGAGACCACCAACTTGAAAATACCACATCCCAGTTCACAGAGGGGGGCCAGCCTGTAATTGTGTCTTGTCAGACCTCCAAAGTCCCTGGCACAGCTTCGCACCTGACATTTTACTCCACTGAATTTATTTTTCATTCTGTGGTATTTTGGCAATGGCTGCACCAGTGACACTTTTCCCCCAA